>CM050212.1:33187068-33609568 GCA_027475355.1 Coilia nasus | reverse complement strand
ATTGACAATAAAGTACACTTTGACTTTGACTTTGACTTTGACTTTGACTTAACAGTTAATTATGTTAACTGACAAGATGATTTTGTATAAAAAAGGGCTTTCTTTCTTGTCCATGACATGATTTCAGCAGCCCAACTGGTAGGTGTCTTCTTCATCATGTTTTTCTTGTTATTATGCTTAAAATGAGACAGATCTGGTCAGCACGTAGGCCATTTTAGCATCTGGTTGCCCTTATGATGGAGCCACACTGTTGGAATTTTGTATAGAATGCAGTTTGACCTCATTATCTGGTAATATTTAAGGTCTACCCTCAAAATATAATGTGTGAGTGCCATTTTGTGCTATTCAAAACTTATATATATCATTCAGCATTCATTTCAACTCTCCAGATGAAAAAGCACACCATAACCAAGGCAGTACTGCACCCCCATACCATCATAGATGCTGTCTTTTGAACTTACCACTAAAACAAGAAGGATGATTTGTCTCCTCTGTATCTTGGAGGATGCAAGACTCCATTATTTCAAAATGAATGACAAATTTGTAACACCGGACAGTTTTCCATGTCTAATCGGTCCATCTCAAATTACAAAAGTTGAAAATTTGTCATTCATTTTGAAATAATGGAGTCTTGCATCTTCTGAGCCACAGTCAGGCTTGACTAGCAGCGAGTCCTAATCCATCCCACGAGTGCTGCAACTCTTTAATGCGAGCACTTTTCACAGGCCCCAGCACCTTGACATCATTTATATTTGTGAGTGTGTGTGTGCATGTGTGTGTGTGTATGCGTGTGTATGTGTGTGCGTGTGGCTGTATACACGTGCACACCTGTGTGTGTGTGTGAGTATATGTTTCAAATACACCACCATAGATTGTGCCTTCAAAATAATGCTTGTAAGGTGGATAGTATGTTTTCTGAACGCCATCAAATTAAGGTGCTCACATACAGCACACAAACAGACCAGCAGTAGCCATCATGTTTCATGCCATGAACCTTTCTACACGTCCAACAGAAGACCATCATGCCTTCTGGCCAGGCAGTGTTCCTCCAGTTTGGAAGCACCCATAGTGGCCTACCCCTCCCCTGGGTCTGGACATGAGAGAAATGAAATAATGTGCTGATGGACTGAAATAAAATCACCTGTGGTACTCAAAAACTGGTGTGCTGTCCCTCTGGGGGTTCACTGATCACACACACACACACTTTTCATTTTTAATGCACAAGTGACTATAACTGTTTCCATGTTAGTCTCCCTGGTGACTAACTGGCATATGTGAGAAGAATAAAGGACAATTTGGGAGAACAACAACTGTAAAAGTATTCTTCTCTCAGTCTCTTTCTCTCTCACACACACTCTCCTCTTTATTTGCACTCTGTTCTTAATTCTTTGTGTTGGTGCATGTTCATGTGTGTGTGTATGTGTGTGATATATATATATATATAGAGAGAGAGAGAGAGAGAGAGAGAGAGTGTTTGTCGTATATGTGACCGTATGTAACCGAAAATGCATGTCCACCTTTGTCAATCCTACCCCCGTGCTCTCAACCCCCCCCCCCCCCCACCAATAACTTATGAATCAGGAAACCATTTAAAAAGATTCTGAATTCCATTTGGGAATCTGTTTTTCATAAACAGAGAGTCTCTCCCCTATCCAGTTCCCTCCGCCTCAACGCCCCACCAGCAAACAGGCCCAGCGCTCTGCTGTGAAGTCTCAAGTTTGTTTACTGGAATTTGTTTTATGATCATCGCTTTAATTGATTGTTCCCCGTGAGCGTTCTGCCCCTAATCGCTCGGCAAACATAAACAACCAATAAAGCAAAACATGTGTTTGACTCTTGGCCACAGCAGCCTACCCAATTTGACCAGACCCCCCCCCTCACCCACCCACACCCCCCATGTCACCCACCACTAAAGCTGAGGGGGAGAAAGCGTTCACATACACACACAGACAGACTCACACATGCATACACACAGACACACACACTCTCACATGCATTTGTATTAACACATACACCCATACATATATACATACAAACAGATGCACACAAATTTACACACACCCATACACACACACACAAACACATGCACATGCATGCACAGACACACACACACACACACACACTCTCTCAGGGACAGAGCCAGGAAGCCCATGTTGCTTTCATTAGTACCCTCCACTTTTTATGGCTCAAATCACCCAACTATGGCGAAGAATTTGATCCAAACCCCAAACAGTAACCATAGCAACTGATTTCTGCCTGCCCCAACTTCTACATTTTTTTTTACTGCCCTCTGGCAAAAAACAACTTTTACCCACTTACCACACTCCTACTCACACATGTTCACACACTTGTTGGTGTTTGTGTGTCTGACTGACTTCCCCTTACTAAAATAAAATAAATACATGATTGTCATGACACCTTTTTCTCTATATATTTCTCTCTCTCTCTCTCCCTCTCTCTCTCCCTCCCTGTCTCTCTCTCTTTTTCTGTCTCTCTCTCTATCACATACACACACACACACACACACTCACACATAAATAACACTTTATGCAGCACTTCGTAGATGTAAACAATGATAAATTCTATTACATTTATTAGAGTGTGTCAGATGCCACCACCAGACACGGAAGCCTGCCCTGTCCACTGCTATGTTTTTTTCTATTTAATGACCACTCCAACGTTCATCTTGGATGTTTTTTTTATTGGTAGGGATCTGATAGATTTGGCTTTTCTCTTTGGCTTAAGGTTAATAATGCTCCCAGAGATGGCCTTTTCTAAGTAGTACTCTCTCTCCTTTCTCTCTCTCTCTCTCCACTTTTCTCTCCCTCTCTCTCTTTCTCTCCCTCCCTCCCTCTCTCTTTCTGTCTTTGTCTCTCCCTCCCTCTCTCTCTGTCCCTCTGTCTCTTTCTCTCTCTCTCTCCCTCCATCCCTTTCTCTGTCCCTCTCTTTTTCTCTGTCTCTTTTTCTCTCCCTCCCCCTCAATCCCTCCCTCTGTCCCTCTCCCTCTCCCTTTCTCTCTCTCTCTCTCTCTCTCTCTCTCTCTCTCTCTCTCTCAACAGGGTTATGAATGGTTTTACAGCCTCTCTGCTTAGCTTTCCAAAGTGGTCTGGTGTGCTTGCCTGCCTCGCTACTCAGCATTATTGCTTTCTGGTTGATGTCTCCATTCAGTGGCCTTTTTATTATAATAATCAACCCTGTGTGTGTGTGTGTGTGTGTGTGTGTGTGTGTGTGTGTGTGTGTGTGTGTGTGTGCGTGTGTGCGTGTGTGTGTGTTTTAATCTAGGAAGGGTCCTGCTCATTACTCAGCCAATGTATGGAGGTTGTGTTTGATTTATCAGGGCAGAGGGACTCAGACAGCAGTCGCAGTCCAACCAGACGAACCCAGACACTGTCAGTCACACAGGAGCCTGGGTCTCTTTATCGCCTCTCTCTCTCTCGCCGTCTCTTTCATCTCTTCATCTTTTTCCTCTGTCTTTGTGTCTAGACTTACCCTCTACCTTTCTCTTTTCTTCTAGTTTTTCTCTCTCTGTCTCCCTTTCTCTTTCTCTCTCTCTTCCCCCCCTCCCTCCCAGCCACCCTCTTCTCTCTGTGTCTCTCTTTCTCTCCCTTTTCTCTTTCCCTCTCTCTCTCCCTTTCTGTCTCTCTCTCTCTATCCCTCTCTTCCTTCCTCCCTGGCAACAGGGGCACCCAGGAGGGGAGACAGAGGGGGGTGGGGTAGAGTAATGGTGCTTTTATCCCCAACATCCATCAGAGGGCCAGCCGGACCGGGAGCTCATCCCCACGGCAGCTCATCTGTCTCGGGCTCCTAAGCTCCTCCACACCTGGGTCAGGCCCCGAATATCCATCTGCTGCCAGCTCCCTTTCAGAGATGCCCCGGTCACTAAGACCAGTCTTGCACACCCACCTCACTCCAACACCCACACACACACACACACACACATACATACATACACACACACACGCACACACACACACACACACACACACACACACACACACACACATACATACATACACACAAACACACACACACAGATACACATACATACAGTACAAGCACACACACACACACACAAACACACACATACACAGGTATTGTGTGTGAGTGTGTGTGGGTGCTGGCGTCTTGTCCAGTTAGTTAGATGTACAGTGGTGGCTGTTGGGTTTAAGCTGCTGGTTGGTTTGGGCTAATGGGGGGACAGAGAGAGACGGACAGCTGTGGCAGACTAATGGCTAATACCGACATTTCGTACTGAAAGGGCTATTGGGGATGGTTGTGCTGTGAACAACTGTATTGTGTGTGTGTGTGGTGTGTGTGTGTGTGTGTGTCTGTGTGCGTCTGTGTTTGTCTGCCTATGTGTGTGTGTCTGTGTTTGTCTGTCTGTGTGTATGTGAAGAGGGTGCAGTCTTTTTGCCTATGTGCATGAATTAGTCTATGTGTGTGTGGTGTGTAAGTGTACGTGTATGTGTATGTCTGTCTGTCAGTGTAAGTCTTTCTGTGTGTGTGTGTGTGTGTGTGTGTGTGTGTGTGTGTGTGTGTGTGCGTGTGTGTGTGTGTGTGTGTGTGTGTGTGTGTGTGTGTGTACAGCCACTTGCAGGATGCCAGAATGCCCCTGAGGGCTTAGTTGAGAAGGTCAGCCACCTGGCTAAAAGTGTCCTTTATAACCAGAGCATAAGTTCAGGCTGTCCATGGGTTTAAATAGAACCATCTCCCTATTCACACCTCCAGTCTGTCAGCCCAGGCCTATTTATTTGAGTGTTACTCTAAAATACTAGCCCATGGGTCTGTGTGTAAAAGAGAGAGAGAGAGAGAGAGAGAGAGAGAGCGAGAGAGAGAGAGAGAGAGAGAGAGAGAGAGAGAGAGAGAGTGTGTGTGTGTGTATGTGTGTGTGTGTGTGAAAGAGAGAGAGAGAGAAAGATCTCTTGCTCTCCTGCTGCCTTAGCTTGTTAACCTGTAGGTCACTGGTACTTTCAGGTGATGAAATCAATTCTTGGCATTTGGCACGGGAATAACAAACCTCTCCAACTCCACACATATACACACACAACACCCCCCCATCTTATCTCCCCAAACACACATAAACATACCCTCACTCACATACAGTCGGGGTGAATAGTTCTTGAACTTAAATACACACTCACAGAAAGCACATCCAAATATACTCAACTAACAAGTCATTAATAGAATCTACACATTTAACATGCTGAAGCACACACATTTCCATATTTATAGTTGCGTATTGAGTATTAACATCTTGCCATGTGTATCTCTGTCCTGTGTTCCTTTGCCAAATTTTTTAAGCACTTTGAGCTACATCTTTTGCAGAGGTAGACAAAGTACACAATTCCTTTACTTAGGTCAAAGTATAGATACTCCTAGTCAAATACTACTCCACTACAAGTGAAAGTTGCTATGCCAATTTCCTGCTCAAGTACAAGTACAAAAGTAATTGTTTTTAAAAATACTTAAAAGTACAAATATCTTTTTTCTTTCTTTTTGATAATGTGGGGCCACAGACAGGTCACTAAACTTGACCTGACCTTAAGTTCTTTATACACAACATCATTATTTTCATATTTTTGGCCTACCTGACAATTTGTTTAACTATACAAGGTTTTTACCTTTTACTCTAATATTAAATAATTGAAATGCAAATAAACTTCCAATAAGGATACTTGCATTAAGTATAGCCTAGCTCATTGAAAATGATCATTGCTGGTTTCTATCCTTTGTCTTGCAAATAAGTCCATGTATAGTTGCAGGAATTTAAGATAATGGTGTAAATTACAAAACAATATGTACTTGGGGAAGCTCTGTAGTTTAAAAAATTCTTTGGGAGAGTGTAATTCCTAGTCCATGTTTAAAACCATCAATGGAATTACTATTGTTATTTAGTCTCTACTAACAAATCTGAAACACCTGAACACAAACACAACAACTCAATTGGAGTGGTAAATGTAATGTTTAGTTGTAAAGATGTGAACGTCAAGTAATTGTCTTTTTTTATTCCAACTTTATCTTAGTCACAAATGTTTTGATAGAAAATTGTCATTATCTGCCATTGCCATCATGGCCATAGCAAGTAAAGACACTTCAGACTTCAATATGCTTCAATATGATCTATCACATTATTGCAAAATCACTTCAAAGCCATGTTTCAATGTAACTTGTACTGAAACTGTACTGACCATACCTTTTAAACAGGAGTTGAGCGCATCCACCTCTCATCAATGTAATGAGTACTTCATGTGTCAAATGTTGTGGAGTAAAAAGTACAATATATGTTTTAAAAATGTAGTGAAGTGAAAGTCACAAGTTGCCAAAATGTTTAATACTCAAATAATGTACAGATACTTCAAAATTGTACTTAAGTACAGTACTTGAGTAAATTTACTTAGTTACTGTCCACCTCTGATCCTTTGTATGAAATGCAATTAAAGAAAAGATTATTATTATTATCCTACTTGTGTAAGTGTGTGCGTTTCAGTGTTTGAACAGATACACGTGTAGCATAGAGGCAACAGTGTGTGTGTGTGTGTGTGTGTGTGTGTGTGTGAGTGAGTGTGTGTGTGTGTGTGTGTGTGTGTGTGTGTGTGTGTGTGTGTGTGTGTGTGTGTGTGTGTGTGTGTGTGTGTGTGTGTGTGTGTGTGTGTGTGTGAGTGTGATATTGTGTGTGTGTGTGTGCGACTTTAACAAGCCCTGCTCCGCTCCCTTGCAACACCCCAGTGGCAGCAGACCATGCCCTGCTCTCCAGCTCTGTAAAACTCTAACACACTGACCTATTTAGGCCTGGAGAAGAAGGAAAAGAAAAATAACACACACACACACACACACACACGGACACACACACAGACACGGACACACACACACACACACAAACACCTGAGCTAGGCTCCGCAGCTGAGTCCGAAAGCCACCACCACAACTCAAGACAGTAATATTATTCATTCTTTACCTGGGTGTCGTGAAAGCCTCATTCACCCTGCCAGCTCCACTGGAGCAACGAATGGCTCTCGGAGTCTAATGAGACCCTGGGTCCCCTCCACTCTCCTCCGCTCCTCTCCCCCTCTCTCTCCCGCCTCCCAAGGTGTGTGACCTGTGCTCTGGTTCTCCTCTCTCCTCCTCCTCCCAGTGCCTGTTAGCTGAGATCTGGTTCACCTCTGCTCTACTCCTCCTCCGCCTCCCAGAGCGTTTCAGCTGGGCCGTGGTTCTCCTCTGCTCCTCTCCTCCTCATCCCAGGGCGTGCAAGCTGGGCCCTGGTTCTCCTCCGTTCTCCTCCTCCTCCCAGGGTATGTTAGCCCTGGTTCTCCTCTTCCTCCCAGGGCATGTCAGCTGGGCCCTGGTTCCCCTCCTCCTCCTCCCACTGCCTGTGAGCTGGGCTATGGTTCTCCTCCTCTCCTTCTCCTCCTACCAGGGCTTTTGAGCTGTGTTCTGGTTCTCCTCCTTTCTCCTCCTCCTCCACCGCCAAGGGTGTGTGAGCTGGGCCCTGGTTCTCCTGCTCCTGCTCCTCCTCCTCCTTCTCCTCCTCCCAGGGTGTGTGAGCTAGGCCTGATTCTCCTTCTCACTTTTATGGAGTATATACGTGTGTAGGGCCCAGTGGAATGGGGACAGCATATGACTTGTGAAAGGAGAAATGCATGATGATTTGTTGATATTAGCAAGCCTGAAATCGGTGACAAGAATACTCACATACACACACATACCATGTTTTTATTATGCCAAGAAGTTTGAGGCTATTATGAGTCTCCTTTATGGCCAAAGTAGACAGATATTCCAGACGGTGCAACAGTAATGACGGGTTCAGCGAGGAGGTTTGGCAGGGCCATCGATTGTTATTGGTTGGGGTTAGTGGCACGGCACTCGCAAACGAACATCTGCTGAAGTGTGCATAGTTTAGTGTGTGTGAACCTGTGCCCTATGCAGTCACTCTGGGCAGGGGTTGGGGTGGGGTTGGATTGGTTGCAGCCTCTGCAGTGGTGCTGGGGAGGGGTACATGAGACAGGCTGACAGCTGTCACCCCTCCAGTCCCCTTGGCATTGTCTCCGCACTACTCCTCTGTGTGACATGTGTTTTCCTTCTCTCTCATCCATCTCTTTCTCTCTCTTCTTTTGTCTTTCTTTCTCTCTCTATTCTTCTCCATCTCTCTGTCTTTCTCTTTCTGTCCTTCTCCCTCTATCTCTCTCTTTCTCTTTCTTTCTTACTCTCTCTCCTTCTTATTCTATCTCTCTTCCTCTGCCTTTCTCTCTCTCCTCTACTCCTCACCCTCTTCCTGTTATACCTAGTACTCCTCCCCCACTCCCCTGCCGCCCCTTCTCCACTCATCTGTCCACATCTTTTCTTCAAGCTTTTTCTTCTCTCCGTTCTGTTCTCTCTTATCTACTAAACGCAAGTGAGTAAAATTGATTTATATAGTACTTTTTACAGACAAAACAGTAACAAAGTACTTTACAGTGGCAAGATAACTTGATAGTAATATTAAAAGTAATATATAAAATAAATATAAAGTATTATAACATCATCAACAACAATCATGATGGATGTATACTAAAGTCCAATGAAACTAAATTACAGTAACTCTTATATCCACTCCACTTTTTAAACCTCATTCCATTTCTTCTTCCAATTCAGCTGTACCTTCTCTGCTTCTCCTCTCTCACCCATTTCATATCTTTCATTCTTCTTTTTCTAATTACGTTTTACTCTTTTTCATTCATGGCGAAGGCAGTTAACAAACACACATTAGTGGTGAAATGAAGAAGACGTGTGTTCATAAAGTGTTTACACATGCCCTCATGCCTCACACCCTATTGAACACAGTCAGCATGGAGAACCCCGAGGGTGTCGTTTTTAGCCTGTTGTCTCATGACTCCTAGCATTGCTATGTGGTAATAGAGGTGTAATCAAGACTTGATGCTCACTTGGACTCAAAAGACACACACACACACACACACACACAGACTACACACACACATACAGTACACACACACTCACACTCAGTCTTGGCCCCTGGCATGTATCAGGAAGGGCTAGAGACATGTGTTATTCTGGGAGGCAGTGTGACTTGTCTCCCCCAGGATTTAAAACATGGGGGTCTGTATTCCTGCATGCATGCGTGGTGTGTGTATGTATGTGTGTGTGTGTGTGTGTGTGTGTGTGTGTGTGTGTGTGTGTGTGTGTGTGTGTGTGTGTATGTGTATGTTTGGATATAAGACTTTGTTTGTCTGATCTTTCTTTGATGATAAGGTTATCCCATATGTGTGCCACATGCTATGAATAATAATAATAATAATAATAATAATAACATCAAAACATGCAGTACCCACCATGGATATATGAATGGCTGAAGTTTTGTCATAAGAGGGGCTTTGGGCCTGTGCCCAGCAGAGAGGCGGTGTCTGACAACTTTAATGCTGTGACACAGGACACTGCATCTGGAATGTGAGAAATGTTTTTGATGCTTTTGTGTGTGTGTTTGAAAGGGGAAGGGGGCACATGCGGGGGTTATGCATACTTCAGTGGCTTACAGACACCAAAAACGCCATTTGGAATGTAACTTTTATGCATCTCTTCATTCCTTTGTTTTCTACAGTATGCTTGTTGCTAAGACTAGAATCTTTTTATTTTCCTTCACTTTTCCTGATTTTTTTCATAAATTTTTGTCTCTCTAGCATGGTGTATATATATTCTATTGTTTTGTTGCTGTCATCAATCACCTTTAAAATTGCACAAAGTCAGCTGTTACTTGGACTGCTGCTGCTACTGCAGCATGCTTTGTGTCTAGTTTTTTTTGAATAGTTACTGGTTGTAGTCTGAGTTTGTGTGCCCTAATGTGGAGGAGATGTCTGAGATGCTTGGGATTGTGCCGATGCCCTGTGATCCCGGAGAGCTGGCAGGCCTGGCCAGGGCCCTGCTGATGTCTGTAATGCAGCCTCTCATGCACCACTGAGGCTTCTGACCCGACCGGTCAGCACAGGGCCAAGACCGCCTGTGGCTCACACGCTAACTACTGTCTGCTATGCATGCAATGTGACTGATGGGTGTGTGATTGTGCTTCGATTTTTTTGTTTTGTTTTTTTAAATAATAATATGATATAGGCCTATCTTTGTCTAACATCTGATACTGTGCTGTAAATGCGGTTGAAGATTTAACCGGTTGATTTAAGACTTTTACACTCTATTCAGCTATTACTTTTACTCTAAGAGCTGAGGTACTGGTTTTGAAGTTCTATCTGAAGGAGTAATTCCTGCTTTTTGGAAAATGCTAAAACAGAACAAAATCTATAGACCTCAATGCCAGTCTTAGATAGAAAAAAACAGATCGGCACTGTTTGCCATGGAAACATGATCAAATCAAAATTCACAATACATCGGTGCAGTGATATGCTGCCAAGACACAGTGTTTTCAAGAGATGGCATCCTCTTAATAACATGTTTTTGACACGTCCCCCTGAGAACATCAGGCCCAGTTTGTGTACCTCTTGTGTTTACCCATATGTTGAAGAGGTTATGCAATATCTGACTTTTGCAGGAAGTTATTTAAAAATATGGCAGCTTACAGCAAAGCACCACCTTCAAATGACTGCTCTGTGCTCTGTTGCTTACAATAACAAGACACTAGTGTTCCAAATTGGCAGAAAATTGGATTGATAGTTATTCCTAACATATATCTACATTATATATTCTATTATAAAGTTTTAGCCCTTACTAGCCTGTTTCATTTCAGTTTCCTTGAAATCTATTATTCTCAAAACCACCACTGACACCTAGTGGAAGTATAGTAGTAGTAGTATAGTACTGCTGTAAACTTTCTGATGAATGTTTGGGAACAACTGAGGCACAGGGCCTATCTGAAAAATACATCAAAGTGCTACCATGTGTTTTCATCATGTCAAGGTTTTTGTTTTTGTTTTGTTTTCTTTTTCGTATCACAGGCTGACAATGGGTTGTGAACACGTTTCATGTTCTACTTTGATCAAAGACATTCCAGTTGCATTCAGGAAACTGAGCCAGAACGAAAAAGGGGGAATTCCCAGCATTAGTGTTCACAACCTTTGTTGAGGAATGTTCAAATAGCATTTGCTCTTTGGCCATGAGGACCTTTGTACTGTTTCAAGACCTTTCTTCTACCACTTATGAATGCTCTCTCTTTCTCTCCTGACAATATTCCTTGTTGTTTATTGTTTAGAGAAAGAGACTTGTTTTAACTAGAGATTTACATAGTTAGGCACTGAATCTCGTCATCCTGCTAAAACAGCCTGCTGTGGCTTATGGATGGATGGGTTGCAACTTTTGGTTTCAATTCTATAATTTTGTGATATTTGTAAATAATGTCAGGTGTTTTTCTTTCTTTTTTTTTTTACTTCCTGTGACTCTAGTGCCCAATTAGGAAATGTACTAAAATAAGTTCACAAGTGGCCAAATGCCGTTTTATCAATTAAATTAACAAAATTGACTGACAGACATCTGTCTGCCAGACTTTTCTATTAGTCCAACTTATGTATGCAAAGGCTTCCACCTAGTGGTAGATTCGAGTCACCAAAAATGTCATCACGACCGGGCAGTAATAAATGCAAATGTATTAGGTTTCAGTTCTGATCATTAGCTGTGAATATTCGGTAAGCAACAATAAGATGACCATTTTTTGTATATAGCCTACAGTGACAGATTTTACCATCATTTGCAGAAAAACTAGATGAACTGCAAAGCGGTACATGGCATGACCGCCACAGTGTATTGAAATATGGGAACTGTTGGTGTTCTGTCCCCAGGTTTAATTGCACTTAAATGAAATGTCAGTGAATTGTTTTCTGTAAAATTAAATCCATGCTAAATAATATTCTGTTAGTAAAAGAAGGCATGTGTATTTTTACAAAAAGAGAACCTTTATTTTGACAACCAGTGTAATGTTTACTTTTGGTGTTACATACTGGCTCGAGGTATGACCATAATGGGAGACCAATGCAGGTTTAGAGTAAGGATAATAAAGATTTATTAAAGAAAAACGTGTTGTGCAAATCAGCAATGTGAAAGTAATGCCAATCAGTCTAGGGGAAAAAGGAACGAAAACCAAATCCTAAGCTCCGGGAGAAGGAAGTCCCGCCGAGTGTGCCGTCAGCTGTTCTTATACACCTGTGCCAATCCGGAACACCTGTGTAATGAGATCAACACAAGCACCCTTGGTACATCAGTGCCAACAGGTGGAGTTAACAAGCTGACAACACACTCAGACGTAACACCCCCCCCCCTTAAAACAGAAGTCCACACCAAATAATATCAAACATAAATCATAAACCTACAAAACATTCAACACTTTACTCTTGTTTTCTCTCGACACTTTTTTTTCCCGAATCTTTTTCAACATTTTAAATCACTTTTCCACACACACCAAATGTTTCCCGGATACCAGTTACTAACTACACTACATGTAAGGCCTTTCTGCCTTGTAGCACTGGGGGACTTTGACCAGCCCAAGCGGTCCACCCTGAACATGTTTGGTGTTCTGACGTGTGTGGTGCGCATATACCAGGGCCGCCTGGGCTACGGGGTCTACTCAGGCCCAATCAGGACAGCTGTGCTCATGATCACGGTCAAATGGGTGAGTGCAGGGAGGAGCATGCAGGGCATGCCATACATTCTGTATATTATATGAAGTCAAAACACGCACACATACACACATACATACATACACACATACATACATACACACATACATACATACACACATACATACAGACATGCATACATGCATACATACATACATGCATACATGCATACATACATACATACACATACACACACACACACACACATACACACTCTCACAAAAGTTGGATGGACCTCCACACACTCCCCCCCTCCCCTCCTCCCCCGGCCGCCTGTCCCTCGACAATTCCGGTGCCTGGAAAAGTAATCTGAGGGACAGCAGCAGAGAGAAAGGGGAGAAAAGACAAGTGCACAGGTGAGACATCACTCAACAGGGGCACGCGAGAGCGCGTCAGCCATCACCTTCTCTACCCCCCGAATGTGACGGATCTGCAAGTCATATGGTTGTAAATATAACGCCCAACGCATTAGCCGCTGATTGGGATTCTGCAGAGAATGTAAGAACGTCAAGGGGTTGTGGTCCGAATACACAATTACGGGATGGACACCACCACCCACATACACGTCAAAATACTGCAAAGACCAAACTAACGCCAACGCTTCTTTTTCAATAGTTGAGTGGTTTAGCTGGTATTGGTTAAACTTCCGGGAAAAATAACACACAGGACGGTCAATTCCTTCCTCATCAGACTGTAACAATACAGCACCTGCTCCTACCTGGCTAGCATCCACCTGGATTTTAAATGGCCGATCTAACCGAGGAGCCGCCAGGAAAGGAGCAGTACTGAGCAACATTTTTGCACTTTCAAATGCATGCTGACATTCGGTGGACCAAACAAACTTAACATTGCTTTTCAGCAAGTTAGTGAGGGGAGCAACTACAACTGAAAAAATATAACAAAAATTACGATAATAGCCGATCATGCCCAAGAATCGCATCAACTCCTTTTTTGTAGTAGGAGGAGGGAAATTGTCATTTGCCCTCACCTTCGCACGTACATGTTTTACCTCCCCCTGACCCACCACCTTCCCCAGATAAACAACAGTAGCTTGCGCAAATACGCACTTAGCCAAATTTATGGTAAGGTTCGCTTCAACAAGCCTCTCCAACAACGCCCTGAGCCTAGAGATATGATCCTGCCAATTATCAGCGACACAAACAAGATCATCTAGGTACACTGCACAGCCATCAAGACCAGATATTACTCTATTCATCAAACGTTGAAACGTTGCAGGCGCATTCCGCAGCCCAAATGGCATGACGTTATAAGAGTATAACCCAGACGGTGTGATAAAGGCGGCAATCTCTTGGGCTTGCGGTGTTAAAGGAATCTGATAGTAGCCCTTCAACAAGTCCAACTTAGTCACGAACTTTTCTGCGCCTACTTTGTCAACACAATCTTCTATCCGGGGAAGAGGAAACAAGTCGGGTTTAGTTACCTGGTTAACTTTACGATAGTCTGTACAAAAACGATGCGTAAAATCAGATTTAAAAACCAACAAACAAGGAGATGCCCAGCTAGAGTACGAGGGTTTAGCCAACCCATTTTTAAGCAAATACTAAACTTCACCCTTCAAAAGTTCTTGCTTTGCTACTGGCACACGATAAAATCGTTGCCTAATGGGATTTGCCTCCTCGCAATCAATGTCGTGCTCCATCCAGCTGGTACATGTCGGCACATCAGAAAATAAACTAGAAAACGACAAAATCAAAGACTTAAGTTCTCCCCCCTGATCAGCAGGCATATGACATACAAGGCAGTCAAGATTATTCAATAACTCAGAATTTTTTAAACGTGGCATAAACACTGAATCATCGGGACCGACCCCATCCTCACCCTCAGCTGCCACCTTCTGAGGAGAAGGCGAGGCCGCACCCCCGACAGCCAGCGCAACAGGTTTAACACACTGGACACCAGGCAGCTCTATCCTAGGTGGAGAAAAATAAGGTTTCAATAAATTTACGTGGCACAGTTGAGACATTTTTACGGTTTGGCGTAGCAATTAAATAATCCAACTCATTAAGTTGGCGGACCACAGTATAAGGGCCCGAAAACTTGGCTCTAAATGGAGAACCAGGCATTGGCAACAACGCCAACACCTGATCACCCGCACTAAACACTCTGGATTCAGCCTTCCGATCGAACACTTTTTTCATTTTCCTCTGTGACTTACAAAGATTTTTCGCAGCACACTGCCAGGCTAAGAACAGTCTGCGCCGAAACCCCTCGATATAATCAATTAAATTGAAAGGTGGGTCTGGCTCCTTTAAACCATCTCCTAGCACAGACAGCGGACCCTGCACTTTATGCGCGAAAACTAAATCTAGGGCTAAAACCCAGACTATCCTGAGACACTTCACGCGCTGCCAGAAGCAACCAGGGGAGACCTTCCTCCCAATCACGTTGCAACTCTACACAATACCCGCGAAGCAAAGATTTAAGAGTCAAATAAAAAAGCTCAAGAGCCCCTTGGCTTTAAGGATGGTAAGCGCTACTGAGGCTATGTTTGACTCGAAGCTGTTTCAAGACTTCTGCAAACATCTTAGATGTAAAGTTACTGCCACGATCGGATTGTATAACTTTGTGGATACCAAAAACTGATATGAACTGAGAGAGTGCCTTAACAATGGATTTTGTGTTAATACTACGTAATGGAAACGCTGCGGGATATCTCGTAGCTTGACAGATGACGGTGAGTAAGTGAACCGCACCGGACTTCGATGGAGGCAGGGGACCTACACAATCAATCAACAGGTGTTCAAAGGGTTGACCCACTGCTGGAATGAGGGGCGGGCGGAATGGTTTGATTCGGCTTACCAGCTACTTGACAAGTATGACACGTCTTTACAAACGCTGCCACATCACGTTTCAAACACGGCCGAAAAAAGTGCTGCACTAGCCGATCATAGGTCTTATTTACCCCAAAATTCCCTGCACCCTCCCCATGCGCAGTCTGCAACACCACTCCCCTGTATTTCTTTGGAACAACAATCTGCAACAATGTATCACTTACCTCACCCTTACAATAGACAAACTTCCTCACAAGCATTCCATTTGTAATAAAATATCCCCGCTCTACACTCCCCATTTCATCCTTAGACAACGCCACAGAATACAACTCAGCCAGGCTGTCATCTTGCTATTGAGCCAAAATAAAATCGCTACGCTCAAACACTTCAGGTAACCTCGGACAATTAGAAACCTTCGGTTTCACATCCGACTGTGCATCAGCTGCTTTAGCGCGGCTATTCGCACGAGTCACCGCGCACACAGTAAACACCTCAGGGAACTCATTAGCACAATCATCTGTGGTACCAGCCTCCACCGGCTCAATACTCACCACAGGTGGAACTGGCACACTAGGCCACACCTTGTCCTTAGCCAGTCGATTTCCTAAAATAACATCTATGCCAGGTACTGGCAACTCAGGGCGAATCGCCACAATCACCTCCCCCTCCACAAGCTCAGATCTTAACACAATTTTGTGGAGAGGAACTGACATGGACTTCATACCCATACCCTGAATCAAAATACTTTCCCCCACACTAGACAGAACAGAAAACGGTAAGACAGATTCGGCCACCAAAAAAGTTTCTGTAGCACCGGTGTCACGCAAAATTCTAACAGGTTTTAGTTCTGCGCTACCAACCAGTGAGAAAAACCCTGATGTAATAAATGCTCCGTAGTCTTTACTAACCTGCTAATTCATATCCAAATCAGACGGCTCTCCTTTAGGGCGACCAGGCACCTCACAGCCTGACGCACCACTAAGGAGAGTGTCATCTGCTGAGGAAACTTTATAGGCCACAGCTGAACACTTACTTTGCAATGCCGGAGCAACACAGAGCCCAAGTTTAGGAGAGTTAAATCCCCTTTTACTCTTACCTTTTAAAGCTGGACAGTCACTTTTCCCATGTCCAACTAATGACACTTATTCGCCGAGTCAGAAGAAACTCCCCTAGAAGAATGTGGTTTGGCCCCAGATCTACTACCACTATTCCTGTTGTATATCCACCGATTTCCAAACATTAATAATACTCGGGAGACATGAGTATGCTCAACGTGCCACTTTACTGAATCTCATTCAATCTACACACATAGTTCCGGGTTATATATATATATATATATATATATATATATATATATATATATATATATAGACACACAGTCATAATAGAACCTACAGGCGAGGGTAGACTGCCTCAACCCGTGACGGCATCCCTGAGTATTATTCTGACCCAGATGGTTGGGTATGCCGTACTAAATTCACAAGTCCATTCGCTTGGGTGGATGTCGCTCCCTTTCTGGATATCGGCGCTCCCGGAAAGGGCTTGGTGCGACGCCCTTTTGGGACGTTGACATCACGGCCGGAGATGGCAACCCCACCAGCGTCTCTGGCGGAGGATCAGGTACAGCTACCTCAGGAACGGGAACCCCCCCAGGGGCTGCCATGGTGTCAGTACCGTCATCCTCCAATAGATCCCCACTGCCAACCATGGGGGGCTGTGTGGGTGCTGGTGCTGCACTCAGTAGGATTTGGTCAACATGCCTCCTCCACATACGACCATCAGCAGTTTGGAGGGTGTACAAGACCGGACCCGTCTTTGCCACTATGGTCGCCTGCACCCACTGTGAGCCTGTACTGTAATTCCTGGCCAGCACGTGGTCACCAGGTGCGAAGTTCCTTTCCTTGGTCTGTCGGCGCTGCTGTATCTGTTTCTGTTGTTGCTTTGAACAGTGTCCTTCACAGCAGCCGGTTTAAGCAGATCAAAGTGAGTCCGCAGGTCCCTCTTGAACATCAGGGATGCTGGGGAAGACTTGGTTGTAGCATGAGGTGTATTTCTGTAAGTTAGTAGAAATCGGTGCAGCCGCTGATGAAAAGACCCCTGACCCTGAGACGTCTTCAGTGCATGCTTAAGGGTTTGCACAAACCTTTCAGCTAGCCCGTTAGTAGCTGGATGAAAAGGTGCTGATTTGATGTGCTGCACCCCGTTCACTTGCAAGAAAGTGCTCATTTCTTCTGACACTAGCTGGGGCCCATTGTCAGAGACCAATTGCATGGGGCATCCAAAACGGCTGAACATTTCCCCAATTTTCTCAATGGTTTTAGCTGCTGTGGTGGATTTCATAACTGCCACCTCAGGCCATTTGCTATGGGCATCCACAGCAACCAGAAGCATCTGGCCTTCCACTGGACCCGCAAAATCTACATGGACCCGCTGCCATGGTTCTTCTGGGAACTCCCAGGGGTGTAAGGGCTCTAGCTGGGGAACGTTCCGGACCCTCTGGCACGTGTGGCAGCACTTGGCCACACTCTCGATCTCTAGGTCCACACCTGGCCACCAAAAGAAACTCCTTGCCAATTCCTTCATGCGCACAATTCCGCTATGGCCTGCATGCAGTTGTTGCAGAACAGTCTTGCGTAGTGTTGGTGGAATGACCACTCTCCTTCCCCACAGCAAGCATCCCGACTGTATTGACAGCTCTGTCTTCCTTGACAGGTAAGGCTGAAACCCTGGAATATTGCCAATGGGGTGCCCCTTTGTTACCATATCCATGACTCTCGCCAACACAGGGTCAGTGCGCGTTGCTCTCTTCACCTGTACAGCTGTGACCGGTGCACCCTCTACCTGGCTAAAGTAGAAAATCTCTACACTGTTGTCAGGTTTGGTAACAGGCAACGGAAGTCTAGATAAACCATCCGCATTTTGGTGTCGGTCTGCCTTGCGATATTTGATCTCATATGAATGGGTGGATAACAGCATGGCCCAACGCTGCATGCGACTCGCTGCCAATGATGGTATGCCGGAGTGTGGCCCCAGGATTGTGGTGAGAGGTCTGTGATCAGTGAGGAGGGTGAACCGCCGCCCATACAGATATTGATGAAAACGCCGAACACCAAAGACAATGCTCAGGGCTTCTCTCTCTATCTGTGCATAATTAGACTCCGCTTTATTCAATGTTCGTGACGCGAAAGCAATAGGTTTTTCTTCCCCATTCGGCAATATGTGGGAAATGACAGCTCCTACTCCATAGGGAGAAGCATCACAGGCGAGTTGTATGGGCAGAGAGGGGTCAAAGTGTGTGAGTACCCCCGACTTCAACAGTGTATTCTTAGCTTGCTGGAAAGCCTGCTGACATGCTTCACTCCATTTCCAGGCTTTTCCCTTACAGAGCAAGCTGTGCAATGGTTTCAGTATGGATGCTAAGTTGGGTATAAACCGGCCATAGTAGTTTAGTAAACCCAGGAAGGAACGTAATTGACCCACATTTCCGGGTGGCGGTGCATCTGCAATGGCGCGGCTCTTGGATGGTGCGGTGTGCAACCCACTGGCGTCGATAACATGCCCCAAATATTCGACTGACGGCTTGAAAAATTCACATTTGTCCTTGCGCACTCTAAGGCCATAATCCTGCAAGCGCTGCAGGACCGCGTCGAGGTTGCACAGGTGTTCCTCATCAGTGGCTCCCGTGCAGAGGATGTCGTCAAGGTAACATTGTATGCCAGGGAGACCATTGAGGATCTGGTCCATGGCACGCTGGAAATGGGCAGGGGCTGATGTGATTCCAAAAGGCAGTCGACAATACCTGAACAGGCCCTTTTGTGTCGTTATGGTGAGTGGCTCTCGAGACTCCTCTTCGACAGCCATCTGCAAATAGGCCTGATTTAAATCTATTTTGCTGAACTTTTGTCCGTGACTGAGTCCAGCAAACAAATCATCAATGTGCGGCAGAGGATATTGTTCTGGAGCAAGTACAGGATTCAGCGTCACCTTGAAATCCCCACAAATTCGGATATCCCCATTTCTCTTGGACACCGGGACAATAGGCGTTGCCCACTCACTAATTGCTACTGGCTCCAGCACGCCACTGGTGACCACGGCATCCAGTTCAGCATCGACCTTCGAGCGTATGGCGTAGGGCACAGATCTAGCTTTCAAGAATTTTGGCCTCGCATCTGTTTTGAGGCTAAGTTTAACAGTAATGTTTTTCATTAGGCACAGCTCCTTTTTAAAAACATCTTGGTGTCTTTGTAAAACAGTTTCTAGTTTTCGGTTGCTGGGAGACAGCATCTTTACGGTTTGCCAGTTTAGTTTCAGATTCTCTAACCAGACTCTGCCCAAGATAGAAGGGCAATTGCCCTTAGCCACATAGACAGAGAGTTTCCTCACTTGGGTTCCGGTTTGAACGGTGACGTCAGTCATCGTTGGCACTGGTTCACCGAGGTAAGTGCTAAATCTGGTTGCTGCGGGTCGCAAAGGCAAATGTTGTAGGTGCCTCCAATACACCTTTTCAGAGACGATGGACGCTTTGGATCCAGTGTCTATCTGCATGTTTATGGGGTGTCCTTCCAACAGGGGTTTTGCCCAGTAACCCTCATCATCTGCATCAACTCTATTTATTTTCAGAGAGTGCACCCTCACCTCTGATTCTTCATCGGACTCACTAGACTGTTAATTTTGTCTCACTGTGTGGACTGGCCTCTTTTTCTTTTCTTTCCGGCAGTCCTGCCTGTTTTCAAACATTTTGTCATTACTCTCATTTTTGGTAACTTTCCCAGCGATTCTTTTGCTTTGACACACTCGCTCTATGTGGCCTCGTTTCCCACAGTGGCGACAATCCATATCTTTGCATCTGCATGTCGTTGCTAGGTGTCCCATTCTGCCGCAACGGTAACATGGCCCCTGCGTTTTGTCTGCGCTCACTGAGTGTACTTTGGTGGTTGCGTGAAGCTGTTGAGCTTCCTTTGATGCCATTTCCATGGACAGACTAATGCTGATCGCTTTATCCAAAGTTAGATTTTTAGTGGTGAGCAACTTTTTCTGTGCTGCTTCATCTTTAAGGCCGCACACTAGCCTGTCTCTTAACGTGTCGTTTAGAACATTTCCAAACTCACAATGTTCCGCCAATTTCCTCAGCGCTGCCACAAACAAAGAAACCGACTCTCCGTCTTCTTGGTCACGTTTATGGAATCTGAACCGCTCAGCGATTAATAATGGTTTCGGTGAATAATGTTCTGACAAGACCTTGACTATTTCAGCATATGTCTTTTCCCCAGGCTTTGTGGGTTGAAGCAGGTCACGTAACAGGTTAAATGTTTTAGGTCCCATCACAGCTAGGAAAGTGGGTACAATTTTGTGATTAGAAATGCCGTTTGCCAGGACAAAGTAATCAAAACGTTCGGAGTACGAGCTCCATTGTTCAACATTCTCGTCAAAAGGGCCAATATTACCGATAACTCCAGCCATCGTTGGTGTTGGTTCCCTCTGTTCAGCCTGACTCGTTGGGTTTGAACTGGCGTGTCCACCTTCGGATTCCGCGGCAGCGCTGTCTATTCCCTCCTCAGAAGAAGAGCTAGACATAATCAAGCATCCCTTTCGCGTTAGAAAGAAATACTGCCTCGGTGACCGTCATGTAATCAGCTCGCGTGGAGTGATGATATCCTCGTCGCCACTTGTTGTATATCCACCGATTTCCAAACATTAATAATACTCGGGAGACAGGAGTATGCTCAACGTGCCACTTTACTGAATCTCATTCAATCTACACACATAGTTCCGGGTTACCCAAGATTCCCAGACTGAACTACGGCAAGTGTGTGTGGACCAGTATAACAAACATAACAATTCCCATTGAATCGAAATGAGCGATGATCTTCTACAGGGATATTCGAGTAATCTCTACTTGTATTAAACCAAGTTGAGCGCTGATATTCATCACGAGGCAGGCCTACTCGAGTTCATTCATCGGCCAACACTGCCGCTTCGGTCACAGTTTTAATTTTGTGCTCAGTAATAAACTTAGCTAAACGGTCAGGGACAATATTTTTGAACTGTTCCAGGATCATTAAATCTTCCAACTCCGCAAGAGTCTTAACATTAACAGAGGTACACCAACGATTAAATAACCCCGTGAGGTCTCTAGCAACCTCAGCGTAAGTTTGACGGTCACCTCTTCAGTTTCTAAACCGTTGCCGGTAATACTCGGGAACCTGTTCATATGCCCTCAATACCACATCTTTTACGCACTGATAGTTCTTATGATCAGGGATTGATAAAGCTACAAAAGCATCCTGAGCACGCCCCGGAAAAACCGTCTGCAGTAGCATTGTACGCTCAGAGTCACTCCACCCCCACTCACCCGCGATTCCTTCAAAGAGAGAGAAAAAAAATATCAGGATCACACTCATTGAATTTCGGGAGAAACTTTATCATGTTAGCCAGATTTCTATCCGACCCACTCAAAGACCCAGATATATCCCCATCGCGCAGTTTACCCGTGGCAATTAGTTGTAATCGTTCTTTTTGAAGATCACCTTCTCTTTCACGTTTCTTTTCTTCTAACTCTAAGCGCCCAAGTTCAAATTCCATCTCCATGGGCCTCATGTACTAACACTTGCGTGGATTTCCTACTGAATCTGTGTGTACGTGAAAATTCTGGAAAGATGCGTACGCACAAAAAAAATCAGATGTATCAATCCGTGCGTAAGCAGGTTTCCACGCACATTCTCTTTGTACATGTGAAATCCAGCGCACATGTACGAGACCGACTCTCCGCCTTGTCTCCTCCCTCAAGTACCCCACATTGAATATGCTAATTAGTATAAATAGGCCTGTAGTAGAGCTCCCGTTGAGAGAATGGATATGGAGAAAGTAAGGAAAAAAAACTTTTCAGATTGCGAGGTGGATGTGCTGATTTCGGAGGTGGAGGCCAGACACAAAACAACTTGCCTGGACAAATGTGGCAAAGGCAGTAAGTGCGGTAAGGTCAGAAACACGGGCCGTGCTGATGTAAAAAAAAAAAGGTCCGACATAAAAGTGGATGTGAACAAGAAAGTCGCTGTCTCCTATGAGTGATTAGAATAATTACAGCATAAACTATACATCATGTGTATATTTTCCAGTACATTCACTTTAGGTGTTAAATTTCTTACCAAGTAGCCACCCATTACGCACTCTGCCAGCTTCCAGCCTATTCCTAACCACGCTGTTAGTCCGGATGAAGGAGTCATGGGTTGCCCCAGGCCACCTTGCTACGATATTTGTTAGGCACATTTGGGCATCACATATTATTTGTACGTTTATTGAATGGAAATGTTTCCTGTTCACATACGCATATTTCCCCTCAGATGGCGCCTTTATAAATATGTGTGCAGTCGATCGCTACGATTACATTTGGAAAACCGGCTATCGCTGCAAATTCCGCTTTAATGTTTGTAAACAATAACCCATGATTGAAGTGCGTTTAAAATCATGCATCCTGACGTTTAAAGCCACCTTTACCTAGCCGCAAATTGCAATATTATGTCATGACTCATGAGTGAGTACACCTGAAGTTATTGCGCTGCATTGCCTCTATGTGCCGCCAACTGACCAAATGCACTAGAAACGTGCGTACGCCAGCCATGAAGTTTGCGTGGAGGCCCGCACTTTTTTTACGTCAAGTCAGTCTCTGTACATCCGAACTCTGGCGTGAGAAGTGGCGTACGGAGCTTTTTTGTGCGTACGCAAGCTTTGTACATGAGGCCCCATGTCTCTTTTCTTTTGCTCGGCTTCCAATCGTTTCAGTTCTAACTCGCGTCTTAATTCTCGGTCTTTTTCACGTTCTGCCAATTGCAATTTTAAGAGTTCGGCCTGTTGCTCAAAAACTAAGATTCATAACCGACTTCGGAGGATCGAACGCTTCAGTAAGGACTAACATTTCTACTAATTTTTTTAGTTCTTGTTTTTTAAGATCCTTCTGAACCTTCTCTAAATTATAGTGCTCTACAATTTGGCGTAACTGAGCCTTCGTTAAACCCTCCAACAACGCCTCCGACGGCGAAGCTATAAAATCGCCCACTTCTACCGTCGGCATTATCACTACAATGCACACGTTTCAAAACACAAAAACTGCCACTACACAATGCTACAATCTGAATACCAAAAACTGACCATCCAATTCAGGCCACAATGCACAGCCAACATTTACCAAACAGCTACAGGTGAGCCATTCCTGCACTGCAACATGCATGCGTGGTAACCATTCATTTGAGGCGCATGCCACACACTTACAGCTCCCTATCACCATATCTGATGAGAACATGCGCTGGCACGACAGAGATGGCCGGTAGAAAGGCAGTAGGCTTTCAAATCGAAGCAGTGAATGGAGGTGTGTGCCTTGATCTTCCACCACTCATTGAATGCAACGAGATATTGACCAACAAGTCTGAAGTCCCGACTCCAGATGTTGCCCTCACATACGCTCACCTGAGACACATCGCTCCGCACATTCCCAAACTGGATCCTGATGCCCAGATGATGATCTTGCTAGGGAGAGACATGATACATGTGCACAAGGTGAGAGAGCAAGTCAATACAAGGATACAAGGATACAAGGAGTTTTATTTGTCACGTACATAGACATACTGGGTAGTAGGACATGCAGTGAAACTGATGATTGTGGGTCTAGACTGTGCATGGGGAGTGGGGAGTAAAGTGCGTAGAATGCATTTGGGGGGGCCATAAGAAGGGCAGAGGTAGAAAAAAGGTGAAGGGGGGTGGGATAAAGTGCATAAAGTGCAGTTATGATTGGGAGGAAGGACTGGCTGTGGTGGCAGATGACGGGCTGTGTGGGGGGTGGCACTGCGTGTGCAGCTGACAGCGCTGAGGTGGGGTTGGACACACGTGTGTGGAGAGGGCTGGGGAGCAAAGATATGTGCTGTGTGCATGTGGGAGGGGGGCTTGAGCCGTGAGGGCTGTGACTTCTGTGCTGTGTGTGTGGGGGGGGGGGGGGGTGGAGGGAGGTGGCATGAGGCAGGCAGCAAGACTATATACTGTGTGCTGTATGTGTGCGGGGGTGGGGGGGCTGGTGTGAGAGCTGTGTGTGAGGGAGGCGACGTAGGACCGTGTCTTGCATGCTTACATGCTACTTGCATGCTACTTGCGTATGTGTGTTAGGTGGGGGTGGGGGGGGGGGGGGCTGTGTCATGTCTGTGTTGGGGGGGGGTTGCTGTGTGTCCTCTGTATGTATTGGGGGGGCATATGCTGCGTGATGTGGGGGGGGGGCTGTATGTGTGGGGGTCTATGTGCAGTGGGTGTGTGGGAAGGGCATAACACAAGGAGCAAGGCTATGCTGCACTGTGTGTGTGTGTGTGTGTGGGGGGGGGGGTTGGCTGTGTGTCCTTTGCATGTATTGGGGGGGCATATGTTGCGTGATGTGGGGGGGGCTGTATGTGTGAGGGCCCCACAATGCACCCTTTGCTCAGCGTGTAGACTTAGGCTGGGTGATAATAGGCGAAGTGTGTCTTGACAACGCTCACAAGCTGACTGTAAACACCTTCAGAACCCACATTCTCCAGAATGGATGTCCGTCACTCCTTACTCCTTGTCATAATAGCATCTGCGTGAAAGAGAGACTGAGCTATGGCGGGGAGCACAGGTACGACCACTCTGCACGCATGACAAAGCCTAAGCCAGCCGAAGAAGAGCTCTGGCTCACGGTCTTTCAGAGAACAGACAATGACAATAAGAGTGCCATGTCCTTTGACGATGAACTGTTTCTGAACATCATGGAAAGGGAAGTCCGTCAAGATGAAGAGAATAACTGGGTAGCACCGTTGCCATTCAAGTCTCCTCATCCTCCACTCCCCAACAATAGAGAGCAAGCTCTGTCCCGTCTCAGCTCGTTGAGACACACGCTGAGCAAGAATGCTCAGATGAAGCAGCAATTCTCCTCCTTCATGGAAAAGCTGTTTGTGAACAAGCATGCAGAAAAGGCACTGCCCATTCAAGAGAAACAGGAATGCTGGTTCCTGCCCTTTTTCGGGGTGTATCATCCTCAGAAGCCAGGTCAGATACGAGTCGTGTTTGACTCAAGTACCCAACAGAATGGTGTCTCTCTCAACTCAGTGCTGCTCACAGGCCCCGATCTAAACAATTCTCTCCTGGGTGTGCTGATACGATTTAGAAAGGATCTCATTGCAGTCACAGCCGATATCCAACAGATGTTTTATGGATTCCTGGTGCAGCACGATCACAGAGACTACCTGAGATTCCTGTGACATAAAGACAATGATCTCTCAAAGGAAATTCAAGAATATCGCAAGCGCGTACATGTCTTTGGCAATAGCCCGTCCCTGGCGGTTGCCATCTACGGCCTGCGACGAGCTGCTCAGAAAGGTGAGGCAAGGTACTGCACAGACACTAAGCAGTTTGTTGATACACACTTTTACGTGGACGATGGCCTCATATCCCTGCCCACAGAGTCAGCAGCAGTGGACCTGCTAAGGCGAACGTGTGCATCACTCGCAGAGTCCAACTTGAAACTACACAAAATTGCTTTAAACAGTGTCGCTGTGATGAAAGCCTTCAAACCTGAAGAACTGGCCTCCAACATCAAAGACTTAGGCCTAGACGACGAGACTCTGCCTGCTTAGGCCTTACCCCCCTTTCACACTGTAGCGTCAAAGACGCGCTGCAAAACGTTCTGCCTGTGTTGAATGGGACGCTTCCGGTGGGCGTATTCAATTATCGATGTAAACAGAGAGCCAACGGAGGTTTCTCCCGCTGCGCCCCCATGCCCGTATTTGATTGGTTGACCGCCTTGGCGTCGCGTCAAGAAGTTCAGCTCAGCTCAACTTCTTGACGCGACGCCACTGATGAACGCGACGCTCACGCGATCCCAAGATGCTTTGAGAGGCGTTGCACGCCTCTTGTTGAAAATGAATGGTAGAACGTTGTGAAGCGTGGCGTTGACGCTACAGTGTGAAAGGGGGGTTAGGCCTATGCTGGGACATCAGCATCGTTCACCTTCAAGGTTGCTGTCGCCGACAAGCCTTACACCCGACGTGGGGTGTTGTCAGTCGTTAATAGCATCTTTGACCCCCTGGGTCTGGCAGCGCCAGTGACCATCAGAGGCAGACTGTTGCTACGAGAGCTGTCCAGTGGAGTCCAGGACTGGGACACTCCTTTGCCTGATGAAAAGCATCACTTGAGGAGCTGAGTAACCTTCATGTTCCTCGCTGCTACGTAAAAATGTCACTCTTAAAGGCCAAATACACAGAACTGTGCATTTTTTCCGATGCCTCAAACTGGGCTATAGGGGCAGTAGCCTACTTGAGAGCTGTCACTGGAGAGGGCCATTGTAAGGTCGGATTTGTGCTGGGAAAGGCTAAGCTGTCGCCGCGGCCAGAACCCACAATCCCGCGCCTTGAACTCTGTGGAGCCGTTCTGGCGCCTGAGATGGCAGAGTTAATCTTAGACGAACTAGATTACAAGCCAGACGCTGTTAAATTCTACTGTGACAGTAAAGTGGTCCTTGGACATATCTGCAATGACTCAAAGCGCTTCTATGTGTACGTGCCAGGGATGGAAATTAGCCACCCGCCAAATGCGGGTAAATATGAGCGTTGGCGGGTGAATTTTGTCATTTTACCTGCCACTGTGGCGGGTGTGCAAATGCTATCCAGCCATAAGTTCCATATAGTCTATGAAAGTATTCACACGCGCATGCTGTATCATAGTGTGTATGTGTAAGAGTTAGACAGCGCAGATGCTATAAGCTCAGCATGTATTGATCAACAACACTCTGAGCGTTTCTTCGGTCTTAGGTCAGGGGTGCTGCAGTCATGGGTGCTGCATTAGAGTCTTGGATTTCCTCTTATATATATAGGCCTAATACCATTTTAATGCACTTGATAACCCTCCTCTTCATACCCGAAGTTCCACATTAACGCCATATGCGCACAAAATTCCAAAACCAACCAGTGATTTTGGCTTATTAGGCTAGTAGCGCGACCTGACGACTCCATTCCTGAGGCACATTAAGTGCACATTTTTCATCATAATTATGATATAACTATTACGACGAGAAGATATAAAGACTGATCATTTTAACATGTCCTGAAATGGTGTGGTTATTCAAAATATGATCTAGGAAACTTTTTGTTTACCAATTTGCGCTAATGATCAGTCATGATGATTATAGCCTAGGCTACAGTAGCCTAACTGTCCAAGCGCGAATGCATCAGCATTGCATTATCACGTTGATAATAACGCCTTATGCGCACAAATTGATTCCAAAGACCAACCTGTGATTTTATCTTAACCTACTCTACCTGCTCAACCTACCAACACCGCCACCAATAGGAGGAGTACGGATCCATTTCCAAAGCACTAGCCACTGAATACACAGGTAGCATACACAGACACTCACATAATGAAATACATAGGCTTAGATTAACCGAAGGTGACACTTAAGCCCACGATAGGCCAAGCTTGCACAATGCGCCCAAAACATGCAACAGTAGCCCACACAACAGAATCGCACTTACAAGCGACATCAACAAGAACTGTGAATACTAATAGCACTTTGGAGATAAACACCGTAAACACATCGAGAAAGCACTCGGCGGTGCTGTACCCTATTCACACTTAAATCGATAGTATGCTGGCTAAGTTATAGTAGAAAAAGCGAACTTACTATTTCTAAAACGTTTTGATGGCCAGCCTGTGCATCTCATTTCGCTGCACAAACTCTGGCGATGTCAGTTTCTTTAAGTATGTCCCAGTGAATGTGACAGCACATCAAGTAATTTCGTCTTTTTTGTGTGCGATGTGGTAAGAAAAAAAAAAACATGCATTCTTTTCTGCGCCGTTATGAGAAGCAGATTCTTTGGGTTAGCTGATATAGCCTATATAGGCCATCTCAATAGTATTTACCTTTGACCTTATAATGTAGCCTACATAAAAAAAAAAAACGTTTAAATAAACATTAGTCATTTTTCATACATTATTATGTTTATATTCAGATATGAATTTCATTGTGATATTTTAAAATTGTTCAGATGGCGAAAATAGTGATGATAAAAACGTTTAATTAGGTAGAGGGTGCTCATCGCCCTTGGTACCTTGGCGTTCTAATTTCTCATTTCTTTGAGTGAGTCCAGAGCAGGTCAATGCAGTTGAAATAGGTTAATGGAGTGCATCCTATAGTTAGATATTGGTAGGTAGATTGCTATATATTTCCAACCACCTTCTGTAATGATGCAGTTTTCACTTCCATTGTGTGTCTCCAGTGCTCAGTTACACAGATAAGTTAAAACAGGAATATTGTAAACTCCTGTAGTTATAGAAAGATAGAGATTTCAAGCCATCGTTTTGAACCACTTTGTCTTTGTTTCCTGTTTTGCAACAGTATGTATGTATCGGACAGAGTATGTATTATGACCAAAAAGAGGCCTGTCTCATGTATTGGTAACACAGCAACTGAATAATCAGCTTTGTAACAAACTATAAATTGGAAAATATTTGCATTTCTAGGCATTATAATGTATGGAACGGTTCAATATAAAGTGGCTGGTAAAAATGTTGAGTGGCTGGTAGATTTTAGAATCTACCTGCCACAGTGGCAGGTGAACAAAAAAAGTTAATTTAAATCCCTGGTACGTGCACAATCGTGTGCATCGTATACGCCAGACGTCCCCAGATCAGTGGCATTATGTCCCTTCGCAACAGAACCCAGCAGATTTAGCCACCAGATCTGTAGCAGCATCACAGCTCATGGACACAATGTGGTTTAAAGGGCCCAACTTCCTCTACAAGCCTCCAAAGACGGAGAAACATGAGCACTTTGAACTGATAGATCCTGAAATAGATTTGGAAGTTAGACCACAAGTGACTGTTCTAGCTACCCACCTTGAAACTAAGAGACTTACCTCAGAGAGATTTCAGTGTTTTTCAACATGGAAGTCCCTGCTGGGAGCCGTTTCTTACTTGAAACATCAGGTGCGTTCGCACAAGTCAGACACAACAGACACATCACAGCACACATGCAAAGGCTGGCATCAGTGCAGTAGGCCTCACACTCCTGAGGAGCGCGCAGCCAAGAGGGTCATACTAGGGTCTGTTCAAAGAGATGCATATCCAGATGAAAACACTGCTCTTTAAGCAAACAGAGAAGTCTCTAATTCGAGTCAGATCTTGACCCTTGACCCCTACATGAGTGAGGGCTTCTGCGGGTTGGAGGATGTCTCAGACACGCTTCTCTTGCCTCTGAGGTAAAACACCCAATCATCCTCCCAAAGCATAGTCATGTTACCAAACTGCTTGTGGATCACTATCATGCTAGAGTGAAACACCAGGGGCGACAATTTACAGAAGGGGCCATCAGAGCAGCTGGACTGTGGATTGTCGGTGGCAAGAGACTGGTGAGTTCTATCCTTCATCACTGCGTGACATGCCGTAAGCTTAGAGGGAAGCTGGGAAGTGCAGAAAATGGCTGACCTCCCTCCAGAGCGACTCGACACCTCCCCACCCTTCACATACGTAGGGCAGGACGTATTTGGACCGTGGACGGTAGTGACACGACGCACTCGAGGAGGTGCAGCGCAAAGCAAAAGGTGGGCCATTCTGTTCACATGTATCATACATGATGTATGAGCACCAGAGGGGTACACATTGAAGTTATAGAGTCAATGGATGCCACAAGCTGTATTAATGCACTGCGAAGATTCTTTGCCATCAGAGGTCCAGCAAAGCAGCTCAGATCAGACAGGGGGACAAACTTCATAGCCGCCAGTGCAGAACTGGCCATGGAGCGTCCTGATGAAAATCAGACCAGCATCCTTAGTTATCTCCATAGCAAAGACTGCACATGGGAGTTTAATCCACCACACGCCACCCACATGGGGGGAGTGTGGGAATGTATGATTGGGGTCACACGCAGAATACTAGACTCTATGTTTTTGCTAAACAAGCATACCTATCAGCAATCATCAATGCAAGGCCACTAGTTCCCATCTCATCAGATCCTTCTTCGCCCACTAGGCTGTCCCCTGCCATGCTCCTGACTCAAAAGCCAGGTCTGCACGCTCCGCCGGGAAACTTTACCAGTAAGGATCTTCTGAAAGGTCAGTGGAAACAAGTGCAAGCACTGGCAAATGAATTTTGGGGCCATTGGAGAAATGAGTACTTAAGTACTCTCCATTCAAGACGCAAGTGGTACAGATCTCAGCGCAACCTGCAACCTAGGGACGTTGTGCTGCTGAAACAGAGTCAAGCACCAAGGAACGAGTGGCCAATGGCTTTGGTCACATCAGCTTTCCCGAGCAGCGATGGAAGAGTCCGCAAAGTTGAGGTGCGGACGGCATCTCAGGACACTTCAAAAACTTACCTGCGGCCCATCTCGGATGTTATCCATAAAAAGAACCTTTATTTTGACAACCAGTGTAATGTTTACTTTTGGCAATCCCACGAGCCACTGAGATTCCATGGAGCTGTAGAATGTATTGCGTTGCTATGGAGTAGAAGCTGCATTATTCAGTTGTTATTTAGTTGCCGTTCAGTTAATTCTGTTAAAGTTACTTCACTCCCGAGTCTGTATTTTCCACACTCCCTGCAATGTCTGTAAGTGTTTTGAGTTGTAACTTTGTCATGACATATGTTTCCTTTAGATGTAATGTGTAATATTTGCTTTCAACATAATCTTTACGAACCCAGTTAGTGATGTTAACTAGTGTAGAGCTGGTTTAAGCTAGCGAACTTGTGAGTTAAGCTCTTAAGTTTCTTTATATTATCTGTTTCAGTTTTACTCGCTTTTCACCTGCTATCATTAAGAAAATTAAAGGAGCAAGGAGCTCGCCTTCCTGCCTCGTGAAAATGAGTTTGGCTTGCTGTTTATTCTGTGTTCACGCAAGGAGCTCACACACAGATAGAACAGTACAGTTGGTATGATGAGTGTGTGGTAGAGCAGTGTTGTGAGGTGAGAATTTGCGTGGAAATGATTTCCTGGAAGTGGGCATGGATGTGGGTTTTGAATGAATGACATTGTGTGTGTTTGTATAGTGTGTAGGAGTGATTTGTGAAAGGAATAGGCAAAATGAGATTTTGTACAATTACAACGGCCCCTTTGGGCCCAATTTTATGGCCTGTGATTTGCTTTTAGAGGTCTTTGTGTTGATCGTGCATGACATATTTTATGCAGTTCCTACCTTCTTAGTCCAAGATATTGACAACGCCCCTGTAACACCGACATACTAACGCAAAATCGTTGTCTTGGGCAAACATGTTGACGAATTATTTAACAAAAACAGTTTTTCGACACCTAGCTTCGGTCCCCTATCACGAAATGTCACAAAATTTAGTAAACATGAAAAGAGGGCTGTTTAGAGTTGGCATGTCAAATTTAACCAAATTTGAGTAGGTAAAAGCCAAGATATGGACTTTTGAAGAATTTTAAGCTACGTGTTAAATGTTCATTGACATGTAACTTCGAAACGGTATATTCTTTGATAACGTTTTTGTCAGCATTGTCTGTAGATGACATATACCAAATTTGGTGAGATTCACATGAACGGCCTATGACGAGTTCATTTGCATTCGTTTTTCGCAATGTTAAAATTTCATGGAAATTGTTTTCGTTGGAAATGGGCGTCGACCAGTGTTTTCAATGCGTGAGGGTCAATAGATTTCACAATAAAAAAAAATGGTTGTAAACATTAGCATTCTCTAGATAATAGGCAAAATGACATTTTGTACAATTACAGCGCCCCCTATGGACCAAATTGTATGGCACGTGCTGTGGTTTTAGAGGTCTTTGTGCTGATCGTACATGACATATTTTGTGCAGTTCCCACCTTCTCGGTCCAAGATATTGGCAACTCAAAATCTCAATTTTTGCATTTACCCTTATCACTAGGTTGCGCTATGCTTCAAGTGAGTGTTTATGAGCTGGGTGGATACACCTCTGTAACACTGACATACTAACGCAAAATCGTTGTCTTGGGCAAAATTGTTAAATTATTTAACAAAAACTGTTTTTTGACACCTAGCTTCGGCGATAAACATCGCCCCCTATGACGAAATGTCACAAGGTTTAGTACACATGAACAGAAAGCTGTTTACAGATGGCATGTCAACTTTGACCAAATTTGAGCAATTAAAAGCCAAGATATGGACTTTTGAAGAATTTTAAGCTATGTGTTAAATGTTCATTGACGTGTAACTTCGAAACAGTTTATCTCAAGATAAATCCTTTAATAACTTTTTGTCAGCCTTGTCTGTAGATCAAATATACGAAATTTGGTGAGATTCTCATGAACGACCTATGACGAGTTCGTTCAGATTCGAGTTCAAGTTCATTACGAGTTCGTTCAGATTCGCAATGTTAAAATTTCACGGAAATTGTTTTCATTGGAAGTGGGCGTCAACCAGTGTTTTCAATGCATTAGGGTCAATAGATTTCACAATAAAAAAAAATCGGTTGTAAACATTAGCATTCTCTAGATAATAGGCAAAATGACATTTTGTACAATTACAGCGCCCCCTATGGACCAAATTGTATGGCACGTGCTGTGGTTTTAGAGGTCTTTGTGCTGATCGTGCATGACATATTTTGTGATGTTCCCACCTTCTCGGTCCAAGATATTGGCAACTCAAAATCTCAATTTTTGCATTTACCCTTATCACTAGGTGGTGCTATGCTTCAAGTGACTGTTTATGGGCTGGGTCAATACGCCTCTGTAACACCGAGATACTAACACAAAATCGTTGTCTTGGGCAAAATTGTTGACGAGTTATTTAACAAATACTGTTTTTTGACACCTAGCTTCGCCAATAAACATCGCCCCCTATGACGAAATGTCAAAAATTTAGTACACATGAAAAGAAAGCTGTTTGGAGATTGCATGTCAACGTTGACCAAATTTGAGCAATTAAAAACCAAGATATGGACTTTTGAAGAATTTTAAGCTACGTGTTAAATGTTCATTGACATGTAACTTTGAAACGGTTTATCTTAAGATAAATCCTTTGACAACTTTTTGTCAGCATTGTCTGTAGATGACATATACCAAATTTGGTGAGATTCACATGAACGGCCTATGACGAGTTCGTTCAAATTCGTTTTCGCAATGTTAAAATTTCACGGAAATTGTTTTCGTTGGAAGTGGGCATTGACCAGTGCTTTCAATGCGTGAGGGTCAATAGACTTCACGATAAAAAAAAGTTGTTGTAAACATTAGCATTCTCTAGATAATAGGCAAAATGACATTTTCTACAATTACAGCGCCCCCTATGGACCAAATTGTATGGCATGTGCTGTGATGTTAGAGGTCTTTGTGGTGATCGTGCATGACGTATTTTGTGCAATTCCCACCTTCTCGGTCCAAGATATTAGCAACTCAAAATCCCAATTTTTGCATTTACCCTTATCACTAGGTGGCGCTATGCTTCAAGTGAGTGTTTATGGGCTGGGCCGATACGCCTCTGTAACACTGACATACTAACACAAAATCGTTGTCTTGGGCAAAATTGTTGACGAATTATTTAAGAAAAACTGTTTTTTGACAGCTAGCTTTGCCAATAAACATCGCCCCCTATGACGAAATGTCACAAAATTGAGTACACATAAAAAGAAAGCTGTTTAGAGATGGCATGTCAACTTTGACCAAATTTGAGCAATTAAAAGCCAAGATATAGACATTTGAAGTATTTTAAGCTACGTGTTATTTGTTCATTGACGTGTAACTTCGGAACAGTTTATCTAAAGATAAATCCTTTGATAACTTTTTGTCAGCATTGTCTGTAGATGACATATACCAAATTTGGTGAGATTCACATGAACGGCCTATGACGAGTTCGTTCAGATTCGTTTTCGCAATGTTAAAATTTCACGGAAATTGTTCTCATTGGAAGTGGGCGTCGACCAGTGTTTTCAATGCGTGAGGGTCAATAGATTTCACGATAAAAAAAAAAAATTGTTGTAAACGTAAGCATTCTCTAGATAATAGGGAAAATGACATTTTCTACAATTACAGCGCCCCCTATTGACCAAATTTTATGGCACGTGCTGTGGTGTTAGAGGTCTTTGTGGTGATCGTGCATGACGTATTTTGCGCAGTTTCCACCTTCTCGGTCGAAGATATTGGCAACTCAAAATCCCAATTTTTGCATTTACCCATATCACTAGGTGGCACTATGCTTCAAGTGAGAGTTTATGGGCTGTGTCGATACGCCTCTGTAACACCGACATACTAACAAAAAATCGTTGTCTTGGGCAAAATTGTTGACGAGTTATTTAACAAAAACTGTTTTTTGACACCTAGCTTCTCCAATAAACATCGCCCCCTATGACGAAATGTCAAAAAGTTTAGTACACATGAAAAGAAAGCTGTTTAGAGATGGCATGTCAACTTTGACCAAATTTGAGCAATTAAAAGCCAAGATATGGACATTTGAAGAATTTTAAGCTACGTGTTATTTGTTCATTGACGTGTAACTTCGGAACGGTTTATCTCAAGATAAATCCTTTGATAACTTTTTGTCAGCATTGTCTGTAGATGACATATACCAAATTTGGTGAGATTCACATGAACGGCCTATGACGAGTTCGTTCAGATTCGTTTTAGCAGTGATAAAATTTCACGGAAATTGTTCTTGTTGGAAGTGGGCGTCGACCAGTGTTTTCAATGCGTGAGGGTCAATAGATTTCACGATAAAAAAAAAATTGTTGTAAACATTAGCATTCTCTAGATAATAGGCAAAATGACATTTTGTACAATTACAGCGCCCCCTATTGACCAAATTGTATGGCACGTGCTGTGGTTATAGAGGTCTTTGTGGTGATCGTACATGACGTATTTTGCGCAGTTCCCACCTTCTCGGTCCAAGATATTGGCAACTCAATATCCCAATTTTTGCATTTACCCATATCACTAGGTGGCGCTATGCTTCAAGTGAGCGTTTATTCGCTGGGTCGATACGTCTCTGTAACACCGACATATCAAAAAAATTTCATGTTGTTGGGTGAAACGTTCACTGAGTTATTCAGCAAAAACTTTTGCCGGTCTCCCCCTCTTTGACGTACGCTGGCACAGGGGGGGGGTGGCCCCGGGGGACCAAAAGCTTCTATTCGCTCGAAATGTTCCAGGGCTACATGCCTACAAAGATTCATGTCCCCCCGAGTTTCAGTGTCCCGGGAATCGTTGACGGACATTCACTGAAAAAAAAAGAAAAAAAAAAAAAAAGGGAAAAAAGTTCGCGGCAACTCTATAATGACCGCTTTCGCTAGCTTCGCTAGCGGCGGTCATAATAACTGCAATAACCTCTGGTGCTACACTGAACTATCTTATGCAACGACACAATCCATTGAATTATGTATCCAATCTTTTTGGACATAGAATCCAGACAAATAGCATCAAGTAGCAGCCTTGCAATTCCTGACTTGCAGCACCTCAATGCAATCTTGTAGGCCTTTATGAACAGCATACCAAGACAACTTTGGAATTATTGACTATTCCTTGATCCTTGACAATAAGCAATGAGTTACTTATTGACTGTATAAAAAAAGTGTACTCCAAACCAGTCTGGGGCAGTTCCGGTCAAAGGCCTTCAGACCCATGCCAACTGAGACCATGCTAGGCACATGGTTTTCCAGTGATAAATGAACATTGCACTTACAGCAAAAACTCACAAGAAACATTCAATCCAGACAGATATATCTATGAAAAGATCTTTATTTTTGTTTACAGTACAGTAAGGCACTGTGATTAGTTGCTCCCACAAACCCCCATACACACTGTCAGTATATGTATGCTTCCAGTAGTTGAAGGCTGCATTTAATTATGTGATGCTGCTTAATTAGCAAAGTATATTGGCTGCTTTCTCATCAGATGTGAAAATATTTTGCCATAAGTGAACAGATGCTTTAAGTGCTATCATTCCAGCAATGCCTCTTCATGGTTGTGTGTAGCGCAGGTATTTTTTCCCAGAAGGCACTTCTTGAGTGGTGATGCCAGCAGGGAAGAGTTTTGCTGCTTCCTCATCAGACAGGGTGGGAATGACCATGACCTTGTCGCCAGGCTGGTAGAGAGAAGAATGACAAGAGTCCATTTCAGATAGGATATAATTGGGTACAATGATTGGATACAATGGGGCCTGGCAGTGGAGGCCTGGCGGTTAAGGTAGTGTTGCCACCTGTCCTGGTTTTACATGATTGTGCGGTTTTTAATGGTCTGTCCTGGGGAAAAAAATATTCTCCCGGGATACTGACAACTGGGTCACTGCTTATAAGCAAAAAGGTTGATTAGGTTGCTCAAATGTCCAAGTTTTTGTCAGACATAGGTGGAAACCCTAGGTTAAGGTATCAGACGTTTGACCTCAGGATCGCCGGTTTGAAGCCACCAACTGCCAGTTGAGCCCCTGACATACTCCGAGTGCGGTACCATCCCCACACACTGCTCCACAGGCGCCGTTGTCATGGCTGCCCCCGCTCATGTTTGTGTAATGGGTTAAATGCAGAGTGAATTTCGTTGTGTACACTGTATGTGGTGCTGTGCTGTGCCGTGTAATCACAATGACGCTGAGCATGGACATAGATATGTTTACAGATGAATTATTGATGAAACAATAATGAATGATAAAGAAAGTCTTAACCAAGAGTTTATTAATTGCATAATAAATGCTCTTTAGGGAAGTTATTCTATAGTGTTACCGCATTTCTTGGTTATGATTACAATAAGCCATTAGCTGTGATCATTTAACTCATTCGATGCCAATGACGCGAAAACGCGTCTTTTACGATAGTAACGCCCAGTGCCAATGACGCGTTAGAGTCAATTTCGTTTTTTTACAGGGGAGGTGGGGTAATCATCTGATCTAGCTTGTGTAAAAAAATCAAAGTTGTAATCACAAGGGAACCCATTCTGTGGGTAGTACCAGTATCAGTGTGGATATGTGATCATCTAACATTGTCTCAAAGAAGAGACACTGGACCTGGCTTGCTCAATTGCTCGCAGTTTTGCACACTGCTAGCTTGATCAAAATAAATCCTGTCAGCACGTATGTTGAAGCTACTGTTTTCCTAGCAACATCTCACGTTTAGCTTCTGCAAGCCACCAATAGATTAATTCCACTTTAGGTAATGCATAATGAGCAGCCTGTCGCGCTGTTTCATAGATAGCTACACCTGCACTTGACTGACCCGTCTGCGCCAACAGCAAGTCACTGACGACCCAGCTCTCTACATTTGGTAAAGCGCATGGATTCACTGCACTCTCCCAAGATCATAATTTCCTGTGCCATCATTCTCATGTGTTAATCTAGTTGTTCTGTGTGCGGATCCTGTGGAATACGATGTTATTTTGCTCTGAAGGCGTTGTATATTTAGTTCGGTTCCGGTTTGCCTATCCCCTCTCTGAGCCAAGTTCCCACACTAAAATGTTACAATGTTTTATATCGTGTTTGGTGACGTTCAGAAATATTACATTTACAAGCATGGAGCAGTAGTCTAATTGCATAGCTTACTCCGATACTAGATGTATGGACCGGTATTTTAGATCGTGTTTATAGGTCTTCTCTGCTGTACACACACATGCATACACACGCGCGCACACACAGGGGGAGAGCTAGAAGCACTACAGTTACAGTATAACATAGTGTGCTGTACATAAATAGCTGCTAAATAATGTTGCCAGCGTTATTTTTGGTGCAGTATACAATGGGATCACTTTTCATAATGTTTGAGATGTCTCTGAAGCAAAAACAATTGTAATCAAAGACATTTTCTGCTTGAAATGTTGCTCGTTACAAAAAGCCGTTTTTCTCAGAATTTTGGTCAGAAATCAGCATTTTTAGTTACACCCACCCATGTTCTCCAGACAATTGCTAAGGAATGGAAAGAGGTACAAACAATTTTTTTTCTGATGATAAAGGAAAGTCTGGAGTTTCTTTTGGTATGTTTTTTGTTGACACAGACATAGAACTCAATTTTCTGTGGGTCTTGAAAAAACACTGAAATGTTCAAAAAATCCTGGCACTGGGACGTGACCAACTTTGAAAATGGCTGGCACTCAATGAGTTAATTAGGTAAACGCTACTTATTTATTTAAAAGGCTTTTCAAAATGTTATGTTTTTCCAGAACAAAGTAGGTTGTACCTTCCAGTCCACTGGTGTGGCCACTTTCTTCTGGGCCGTCAACTGCAGGGAGTCGATGGCCCTTAGCAGCTCATCAAAATTGCGCCCCGTTGTGGCGGGGTAGAGAATAGACAGTTTCAGTTTCTTGTCCGGGCCGATCACGAAGACCTAAAATGTCATACAAACAACGTAAAAATAAAGTAACCATTTGCCATCCCACACGGCTAAATAACTGCACGTTAAAACCAATGCTTCAAATGTCAGATGGCTTTAAGGATGTATTATCAGAGCTGATTCTGTGCAGTCTAGCCTCTGTCTCAAACACACAACCTCACAGCAACTCTGATTAAGAGAATGGCTGTGCTACCAACTGAGCTAAAAGCTAGGCTAAGTCAAGTCAGTATCATATCCCCTTGAGGTGTCAGGAGGAAGGTTTCACTCAGTGTACAGACCGCATGCCTAACAGCTGGTTTCGTTTACATATACACAGATGAAAATATGTACAAACATCAAGCACCAGTACAGAATACAAACATGATAAACATGATGTATAGTTTTGGAAAAGGATATGAATGGGCATCAAGACATGTCTCCCCTCCACCCTGGACCCATTTCAATTTGCATACCGGTCTAACCGCTCAACCGATGACGCAATCTCAACAGCACTCCACTCTGCCCTCACACACCTGGACACCAGAGACTTTAGAGATGTTAGAATGTTGTTCATTGACTTCAGCTCATCATTCAACACAATCGTCCCCCAGCAACTCATACTCAAACTAGACAGGCTGGGGATCAACACCTCAATGTGCAACTGGCTGCTGGATTTCCTGACAGGAAGACCGCAGGCAGTACAGGTCGGCAGCAACACCTCCAGCACGGTCATACTGAACACGGGGGCTCCCCAAAGATGTGTGCTGAGCCCCCTCCTCTTCACTCTGCTGACCCACGACTGCACACCATCACACACCTCCAACCTCTTCATCAAGTTTGCGGATGATACAATTGTGTTGAGTCACATCAGCAACAACGATGAGACCCACTACAGGAGCGAGGTGAGCCACCTGGTCAAGTGGTGCAGTGAGAACAACCTCTCCCTCAATGCGGAGAAGACAAAGGAGATTGTAGTGGACTTCAGGAGAGCGTACTCACAGTACGCCCCACCATTCCATCAACGGAGCTGCTGTGAAGAGAGTAAGCAGCGCCAAGTTCCTAGGTGTGAGGACCTCTCCTGGTCAAAGAACACAGCATCACTGGCCAGTAAAGCCCAACAGCGACTCTACTTCCTCCGCAAGCTGAGGAGAGCCAGAGCCCCATCTCCCATCATGAGCAACTTCTACAGAGGCATCATAGAGAGCATCCTTACCAGCTGCATCACTGTTTGGTATGGCACCTGCACCGTGTCCTGCCGAAAAAAGCTACACAGAGTAGTGAGAGCAGCTGAGAGGATCGTGGGTGTCTCTCTTCCCTCCCTGCAGGACATATTCCACACCCACCTCACCTGCAAAGCCCTCTGCATTGTGGGCGATCCCACCCATCCATCCAACAGCCTCTTCAGTCTGCTGCCATCAGGAAGGAGACTGAGGAGCCCCCTGGCCAGGACCAGCAGACTGAAAGACAGCTTTATCCACCAAGCTGTCAGGATGCTGAACTCTCTCCCTGCCCTGCCCTCCCTCCATCTGACCCCCACACACACCAGTTCCCTCTCCCGGTGTTCTTAGTGCAAGTGTTCTAGTCTGGTGAAACTTACCTAAAGCACATCTCTCTAGTGTGGAAGTTTTTTCCCACACTACTCCACAGACATTTCAATGCACACTTATCTTTTGCACTACAACCAATGACACCACTGCTTAAATGGCACCATTTGAGCTTTACTACACTAAACACTGTGTTTTTACTTATTTGTATAATATACAAGCCTACTGTACTTTTTGTTGTGTTTAAATTATTATTGTCTTATGTCGACATGTCTTCCTGTCTTGTTTATAAGATGTTCACTGTGGGTCTAGGGAGCATAAGATAATGTTAAATTCTGTGTGTGCAACCTGTACATATGTTTTTTTGACAATAAAGCTGACTTTGACATAAACAATTTCCAATCATTGCCCACCTTTGCAGAGTTTCCATCATGCTAAGGTAAACATCTAGCCTGGGTCTGCCCATAGTACCTGTGACACTGCACAGATTTTTGCGTTGAAGTCAGTCTGGCCAACCTGCTTATTCTCGGCTCTTCCTTTGCATGAGAAATCGGGCACCAATGAAAACCAAAGGATACGCATACGTCATCAGAATCAGAGGTCTGACTGGTTGTAACTCTGTCTGGTAGTATACAAAGGCATTTGAGAGACGGCCATTGATCCCACCTCTGAGAACTTTCTGTCTATGCGATCTCTGCCAGACCTAGCTCTGTGTACGAGATTGGTACAACAGCCAGGCCAGTAAACATCATGAGTGACAGAGGACCTTTTGAAAAGTAAATGTGTGACACGTACACAGCGGGTGGTCAGGGGCATGCCATCATTGTCCCTCTCGTCAGGGTCCAGCATTGTTTAAACCATTTTTAAAACCCTTTTTTTGCTATCCCTAACCTTGTTTCTAGGTTAGACCAGTTATCAGAGTTTACAAACAATTGTGGCTACACTGTACACTCCTATGAATTCTTGTGTAATGTGCATAGTCTCTCATGCATGTCATATGTGACATGTCTGTCAGTTTGTCAGACACGTACACAGCGGGCGGTCAGGGGCATGCCATCCTTGTCCCTCTCGTCAGGGTCCAGCATCCCCAGTTTCACCGACAGCTCCCTGTTATGGTCTGCTATGATGGGGAATGGCATGGGACAGCCAGCCTTGTCAGGGTGGAAGGCCATCACATCCTGTGTGGGGAAAAAGAGAAGGGGGGAAGGGGAATGGAAAAAGAAAGAGAGAGAGAGAGAGAAGAAAGAGAGAGAAAGATCGGCCTTGAAAACTGTCAACAAATTCTAAGCACAATACAGCCTCTGTGTTCCCCCCTTCAGCCTGTAACTATTGATTGTCAACAAAATAACAACTCCTCTTGCCCAGAGAGTATAAAAAGCAACAGGTTCATAAAGTGTTATCAGTGTACCCTTCACAATCCACAATAACCTATTACATCCTGTCAGATAAATCTTTTTCTAATATTACCCAGACCAGAATAATAGATCTCATAATTAAGAGAGAGACAAATTCAATAACTGCTGTCACAGTAAAGTAAAGTAAAAGAAACAACAACAACTTGGTATCAGCTTTAACCATCAGATAAGCACACCTTTGAACTTCAGCTGTGTGTCAGCAAGTGCTTTTGAGCAGGGATGGACTGTGGGAGTCTGGACCCAATAGTAAGTGGACAGCAAGACACGTCAACAGATATGATGTGAATGCCAATCATTCAGTTTTGCTTCAAGCACATGAAGTCTTTCATTTGTACCAGGGCTGTGCAAAATTCAGAGCTGAATTGGAACTGACTCTTGAACGTCAATTACATTTTTTAATGTGAAGTGTACTTTAAAGTGAGGTGACAAACAGGATGAGGAGTTACAGTTTGCGTTTTGCACAGCTCTGCTTTGCAGAGTGGTTTCAGACTGCAGAACCATCTGCCAAAAGCAGCTATCAGAAAAGTAGCTTCAGGGATGGGTGGTGCTCTGTGGTCCAATCAGAAAAGACCCAGTGTAACATTCAAAACCAGGCCAGCCACTGAAACTTTTCCCCCTCTCTAGCCATTGTGAGGTCTGGAAAGTGCGAGAGGTAGTGCTGTGGTAACCTAGCAACCCAAGACAGGAGCCAATCAGCCTCTGGCTTGCTGTGTGTTTCTACATGTGCCCGCCCCCTTATTGGCCTGCTGTCAACCTTGGCCATGGACACAGCCATCTGTGTAAGCAGTTTAGACCTTTTAACTAATGACAGGCCATACAGTGATTAAGTTATGTGGAGGAGACACACTGACACAACACTGACAAAGTGGACACAAGCAAAGTAAATAATGTATTTTGTGTTAATGTGGTGGTTAAAAAACAATGTGTAGGGTCACCAAAAACTATCTAGGCAGAATAGTATCTAGATATGACAATTAAGTTGCTGTCATTTCATAACCTGTAAATATTTCATTGATAAATGGGTACATCTTACAATTGATTTTATTGTGGACTTAAGTATAATGTAGTAGTAGTAGTCTTGGGCAAAGTACCACTGACAGCAACCTGTAGAAAAGTCCAACCTTGCTCCAGCTGAGATGGTCTTCTACGCTGTCGATGGACAGAGCGATCATCTTTACATTGCGCTGGGCAAACTTGTCACTGATCTTAGCTGCACAGGCCAGTTCGGTGGTGCACACAGGGGTAAAGTCCCGAGGATGTGAAAAGAGAATGCCCCATCTGAGAAAGGAGGGGAAAGGAAACAAGATCAATACACACCAAGCCAAGTACAGAAAGGCACTGGGAGAAAAAATGGACAGAGCAGTAATAAATTAGCATGGTAAGACCCGCCCCTCGCACTTCATTTCATTTCGTGCAGAGGGTCTGGTCCGGACGCTCTTGGGGAGCATTTGGGGACTAGAAAATCAAACGCTCCAATCAGCGAACAGAGGGTGTGTTCGTTAGCTGTGACGTTGACCTTGTGTGCTACATTTGAATTGTAGTGCGTAGGTAGGCTAATTGCATACGTGACGACCAGGCGTTAGCGATTGGGTAAAGGCAGATGCACTTTTTAAAAACTTCAGCAGAGTCCACACCTCCAGCAAATCGTTTCTGACGGTCTCTGTTCCAGACCCTCTGCACGAAATGAAATGAAGTACGAGGGGCGGGTTTACCAGGCTAGTAATAAATAATCCAACAGCTGAAATCTAATAATTTGTTGCAGTCTAGGCAGAGTTCCCAAAGGGAACTATTATATAACTACCCAAGTGTTGCAGCAGAACGAATTATGCTTTCACTGCACCAGTTTTCCCATGGTTGTATGTGTAAATCAGCACAGGAACAAACTATTAAACAGATGTGTCCCATACACGTGTATGGTTATACAATGGTACTATACAGTGTAGCCAGAAATTATGTGTACAACCTGGTACATTTTTTTGTTAATGAAGGTTTTCACAACACTATTTGCCGTGTGCTTAGGGTTGTTATCGTGTTGGAAGATGTAGCAAAGCCCAAGCACATTTTTGTTATTGCTTAAACCCCTTAAAATTCCAGCCCTATTTCAAGTTTATTTGCGAAAATGGAATGCCCAAGTTATAAGTAGCACAGTTCCTACATAGTTTTAGACTCAGATGTGTTCTTGGTATCATGGAAAGGTAACACTCTCAGGTTTATTTCTAAAGTATCTGGGTGATTCTGTGATGCACTATTACAGAGGTACAGAGGTTAGAATGAAGGTTTTACTTTCCGTCCAACATGTGAGCCTATAAAGGAACTGAGACCTATAATTTCAGGAACCTGTGGTGAAAACATAGGTATAATGAGGCCACAGACACAGGTCTTACCCTCATACAGTAAAAAAATCAAGGCCTGATTTTTTTACACATTTTTTTCAATAGGTATGTCCATGCGTTTTTCTTGGGTCCTTTTTGGAAACTCCAAAAGGACATTTGGTTACCAAAGCTGTATAACCAGAATCAAACCTCTAGGCCTATAACTTGAGAACCCCTTTGCCTAGAAACAAAATCTTGGTCTCTACTGAAAGCCAAGACTTTGAGGATTCTTGCTTGGATTTGGATTGGATGTCAGTCATTCTGGAATAGAATGACAGAAGCATAAACACAGTAAACATCATTTTTGTCTTATTCCACCTATGGGATATTGATAAAAAAGGGCAAAAAGTGCATTGACAAACTTTCTATATAGAAATATTAGAAAATACAAATACAGATATTCAACAAGGAAACTATTATACAGAAGCAAACTACAGTGTTTATACACTGTATTATACAAACAGTGCAGTCACTAAAGTGAACAAAAAAACCCTGTCCAAAACAAAACGATTCAAAAATCCACTGCACTGCCTCCTGTGCAGTAAATTTCCCTTTACTTGGCAAGCTACTTGCCTTCTTGCTCACTTTTTTACTTGTCTTATTAGTTGCCATGTTGTAACACTTAGCTTCTTCAATAATCTTCTCTGCTCTGCTATCGCCTAAAACTTGACGCACGCGAGTACGCACGGCAATAACTTTCGACAACCAAACCTGATAACGTGGTGTCATATATCGTTCGAAAGCCCTGACTATTGGCTATCAGAATAGGAGGGTCTTGTCACTGGAAATTTCCATTGTTTCGAAGTGCTGTCAGTCAAACCACAGGAGGTCAAACTCATGTGGTCGGTGCTCATTGGCTTTCAAGCTGGCTATCTCCCCACCCCATGCATCAATTGGCTCGTGGATGGTTTTGATTGACGTAGAACAGCTTGAAGAACATCACCAATGCGCTGTATGCGCAAGAAAAACCTTCATGTGAAGCGTATATGAAGTTTTATTAGGGTTTTCGCGTTGGGCTAGTTACCCGGAAGTCACGAGACATGCCGATTATAACAGAAATACATTGTTTTCGAAAAAAATGGCTTGAATATTTCATATCCATGGACACTTCATGGCTTTGCATAAAACTCTTGTGCAGTAATATGGTCGCTGTGGATAAAGAGAAGGCTCTGAAGGTACGTAGGCATTTTGTCAGCCTATACTGCAGTTCGGTGGCATACCGAGAAGATCAGATCACTTTTAGCACTGTAAATAACCTTTGTTCTTCGAGAATGGGCTTAAATGAATCCTGATGATCTAAGCTTTCCAACAGTATGTGGCATTACCATATTTGTTTTTATCTGAGCACTAAAACAATAAAAGACCTGGGTGCCCCCCTCCACCTCCCCCACTTATGTACCGTATACGGTACAGCGTGCATTAAAAACTCTTTCTGCCATCCATAACTTAGCTTCTATGTCAGACCATTTATCAGAGTTTAGAAATACTTGTGGCTGCACTGTACACTCCTATGAATTCTTGTGTAATCTGCATAATCTCTCAGTTTCAATTCACAGGGCAGACACGGGAACCTCTGGGATAACTCATAAGTCTAAGCCAAACCAGATAAACTGTTAAAATTCACCACAGAACAAACAAGAACTGGTGATCCATCTTTTTCATATTCTTCAGTAACAACGGTAATACAGGTGCAGATAATACTCATGCCATCTTCGCTTTATTTTGCTTCCAAATGTTGACGCCGCCCCGACCTTGACACCGCCTCTAGACCCCCTTTAGCCCCTGTAGGACCATCGTTTTAGTTGGGCCAGAAGTCGCGGGCTACTAGCACCCAGGACAGCCCCTGTAGGTCCGTGTTAGCACCTCCCCCTGAAGGTGTGAAACCACTTAGCACCGGTACACCCGTGTCGGCTCGGGTTTGGCCCGGTAATGGGAACCCCGCTAGTGACAGATGTTAGACATGTGACCTGGAGTCATGCTACATAGCCTTTGTGTCGGGTAGGAGAGGGAAGTGAGTAATCCCAGACGAAAGAAGGACTACTCCCTTGGTGAGACCACAAAACGGCCTTTTCATATCGATGGAATTTTGCTCAACTATCACAACATTGATTAGATGCTGCACAGAAACATGTCAATTGAAATTGAATTTAAAACTGGTGCAGCAGGAACACCACAGAATTCTTCTGCACCAAAATACTACATCACACTGCAAGGGGTGTCATGATCACTCACATTGCCCAATTTTGATGGACTGGGGGGGAAAAAAACTTTATTTAATCTATTCTTCCTTCAATTATTGATCACTGGTCACCTATGTAGCTCCACAACAAAAATATCAGTTTCCTGGTTATCAGTTCACCCACTTTTACAACTTGCAATTATAGTAACCTGGACAGATAGACAATAATGTTCATCTGTTTCTAGCTCTGCCCATTTAAGTGCACAAATACACACACAAAAGAAAAATATCAATTTCATGGTTATCAGTTCAACCGCTTAACGCTTTTATAACCTGCAATTATAGTAATCTGGAAAGATAGACAATCATGTTCTTCTATTTCTAGCTCTGCCTACATAAGTCGATTTACATATATTACATATAACAAACACCCTCTACGCACTGATGCTGCATTTGTAACAGAACCTAAATCGTAGTATCAAACTGCTCTATTTTGACTGCTAAGCTGCATACTTAAGTTTGTTTTCCACAGTATAACTTCAGCTAAAGAATGCATAATACTAAACATTCACATAATAAAATGTACAGAACAGCATCCAAGAGAGCCATTAATGTTTACAGAGTGCTTCATTCCCTGGCATGAGCACACAACACATGATAGCTGTATTGCCTGGGGACCCTCACATAGGACTGTAGGCTTATGAAATTTCCCATTTTCAAGACACATTTTTTTGCAAAGTGTTTAACTTGCTTCAGGGTGAGATATATTTGCTGAATCAATTAAACTCATTTGATGTTTGCATTGTACAACAACGGCAGTAATTTGACTTGTTTTTATACGAGTGTGGCTCGAACTTATGATGCTCATTATGCAATGGCAACTTTCCTGTAAACCAGTAATGGTCCTGTTGACAATTTAAAGGTGTTGGCCTGTGTATCCAAAACTTTCGGTGTAGCCCACCACAAGGAAATAGACTTGATGAAAGCATGCCAGCTTCTATAGGGTTTGGAATGTACACGTAGGCCTAAGTCTATCGACAAATTGGTAGCCTACATAACTAATAATTATGCTTACAGTTATGATTTTAAAATGATATAGCACACAAGTTAGCATTTAACATTGTAAAACATCATTTGTAACACTACCATGCTGAGTCACAGTTAGGCAAAATGTTGACCAAGGCTAATGTTAACAGAAACTATAGGATCAAAAGTAGGTTCGTCATTCCTTTAGTTAACTTAAAATGCTACTGTGCAAATGCGTGCAGGCTGACGTCGTGTTATTCAGGGTAGACAACTCAGATAGGCTGAAATAAAGGCTATACTTACGAGTCTCCCAAAAAATCGTGAAATTTTATTTTGCCGACTGTTGTATCGGCTTCGAAATCGGGAAAGACGTCTCCCAGCAAGATACCTGGCATGGCTGCGGTCACGGTCAATCTCAAAGTGTGACAGGCAAGAAGCACTTCACGTTTTTGGATAGCCTAGCCTTACCGGGTATACACAGGGGCGGGGTAACCTGAAGCTGGCCTCGCGGTGTTATAACTCAAAATTAAGGACCAATTAGCCTACTTTGACCTGTGCTTCCAATGCCGTTTATAACAGCTACACTTTTCAGCTTAAAGGGTTTTAAATGTGGTTTAGTAAAGCTGTATACATTTAGCCTCGACGTCTGTTTTATTATTTATGCTCTTTAAAAAAACATCATAGACAGACTGACTGAATTGCAGGAGCCTATCTGCCATTTTATGGGCCCCATCAACAGTGTGCCTCATCTTCCAGCTGAACCAGAAACTTTGTATTATAAACATTTAATTTGTTGCCATCATTTGCTCCACTTCTGGTCACGTGTCTACTGACAAGTTTTAGTTCCCAGTCAACCTTGCGTGCGGCAATACAAAGATGGCGGGAGTCACTTCAGACGCAGGAACCGCTGTCACCTGCATGGGATAAACTGAGAAGAGGAACACTGACACCTCGGCGACACGGTTCTTCTGTCACTACCAGACTGAATTCGGCCTGCGTTATAACACAACGGGTGAAAATAAATCAAAATGCCTTCCCCCAAAGCTAAAAGTAGCGGTGGACGTAGTAGCAGTTCCCCCGGTGTCGGTGGCAATGGGCGTTATGAATTTATGTCTCTTAATCGACGTCCACCACAGCATTTGTTGCAACGACAGGGCTCGGACCCGACATCAACTCGACTACGTGCATCCGAGAGCCCGACTCGTCGTCGAGGCTCTGGTTCATCCAATGCATCTACCTCGTCCACGGGTGGTCAGCTCCCGGAAGAAGACTGTATGCGACTAAACCCTTCCATCGTCGGTATAACATTAAGCTCATTGCTGGCCATGGACTTGTGGCTTTCCAAACGACTGGGAGTGTGTGCTTGTGAGGATTCCTCCTGGGGAAGTATGCGGCCGCTGATGAAACTGATTGAGATTTCTGGACACGGGATACCATGGCTTGCTGGTACTGCTTACTGTCTCTACAAGAGCGATAGCACAGCGGGGCAAGAGGTTATGCTCAATCTACTAATGGGTAAATGATTTTATCCTCAATCACATCTAACCTGTAGACACTTGATATGTTTGAATTTTACTTTTTTTCAGTGTCGACATTTTTCACTCCCATTCCACCCTGCCTGACCTATCCCATTGTAGCCTCTTGGGTCTTCTACTCAGACTGCATATTTTGTTTAAATTCTGTTCATCTCCATGCCCTCTTTTAGGTTGTAGCTGTCGTGATGAAGAGTCTGTTTCCCTCTTAGATTACTAGCACCATCTTATTTGCTGGGGCAAGTGCTGGCCTTAATGTTGGTCAGGCTCCAGAGGTAGGCGGTTGTATGTGTTTGGGAATGGAAAGGCAGGGATGGAAATTGGCACCAGCCACCAGCCAAATGCTGGTGAAATATGAACGTTGATTTATTTGTTAGAAGCTGATAAAGTTTTACATTTTGTAAGGTTAATTTCCACCCCTGGGGAGAATGGTTAAATAAAAAAATAGCAGCCTCTTTGGTTTGAAACATGATGAATGGCTGGCTCATATGGACTGGACTTGTCTACTGGACTGGTGCATGTGGTGCTGACTTGTTCACATCAGTGGAGCTGTCCTTCTGATTTAGACCCAGCATCCTTCTGGCTAAGGGCTCATTTCCACCGCCTTGACCGTAATCAGCGCGTATCCGTGTAAGCTCAGATCACGCCTGCGGTGGAAATGGCCTCATCTGTTAATGTGCATTCTAAACGAATACGGGCAGAAAACGGGCACGCGCTGAATACGCAGAGAGTTTGGTGGAAATGAGCCCTAAGACTGCTCGATTATGGAAAAAATCTGAATCACGATTATTTGGGCCAAAACTGAAATCAAGATTATTCAAATGATTATTTTGTTTTCCTCAGGAACATGCTTCATTTATTGAAAATGTATTCAAAAACATTTCGAAAAAACATGCTTGTACCTTCGGATTTTCCCTAATACCTTTCTTTGTAGACATTAGTAAGTCTCCTTTGATGTCTAATGTACAAACAGTAGAAATGTCTAATGTATACATCTAATGTACAGTACAAACAGTAGAAAATAATTAGGACAAAAACATTGTTGCCCTCGATTTTATTTGTTTTGAAATCGTTTGGCCCTGAAATCGTTATCACGATTAGAATTCGATTAATTGACCAGCCCTACTTCTGGCTGACAAATGCATGTTGTCTAGATGGCACAGAAAGACATGCATGTTGTCAAAATGGCACAGAATGAATATGTACATCATGAGGCTGTTGCAGGTGTGCAGGTGTTTGCAAAATGCTTTAACATGCAAATGTGCATCTTAACACTGACCAGCTTTTGTGGCAGTCAGATTTGTATATTGCTGCAGTATTTACATCAAGCTCCAATCAACCTCAGCTTTCATATTGTAATAAAATTGACCATCACATCTGATGAACATAAAGACTTTTAGTTTTAATTTTGGAGTTGCTTCTAACTTGGAAAATGAAAGTATATGGATGAAACATTTAGGGGAACCTGCCACTGCTGTCCATAAACACCCATCCCTGCATGGGAAAGGCTGGCCATGCAGTAAATTATTCCTACCCAGATTGTGAATTACCTGTCCATAACTGGGGTGTACTACCTTAAACAGGGCTACTACTTTTTACGTTTTACATTAATCACATTAATATATCGATACCACGGTACCTCCTGCTATTTTTGTCTCTTTGGGGGATACAGTACCGCCTAGTACCCCCTGCAATTCAAACTATGTTCCTAACCTCTAACAGCCAGATGGTCCCAGTAATGTAACTTGCTGTATTCCCTTTTCTCTGTATTATAATGCTCATTTCTCAGCCTCTTGGTTTATTTCCTTTGTTCTTCCTTTGATTTTTTTCCACCCCTGTTTTGCACTCCTTTTGCACCTTTCCTTTCTCATGTACAGCCAGCCTGCTGCCTCCTTGTCCTCCAGTACTGAGCAGTGCTTGTGACAGGTACCCCATTAGAGAGAGGGGGAGAAGGGGCGTGGGGAAGGGGGGTGAGGGGAGTGAGGAGTCACCTCTAGGCATGAAAGAACCGCAGCCCTTTACTGCCATACAAGCATTTGGCAATATGTGAGAGTCAGAGAGTGAGTGAGAGAGTCAGAGAGTGAGTGAGAGAGTCAGAGAGTGAGTGAGAGAGTCAGAGAGTGAGTGAGAGAGTCAGAGAGTGAGTGAGAGAGTCAGAGAGTGAGTGAGAGAGTCAGAGAGTGAGTGAGTGAGTGAGTGAGTGAGTGAGTGAGTGAGTGAGTCAGAGAGTGAGTGAGTGAGTGAGTGAGTGAGTGAGTGAGTCAGAGAGTGAGTGAGTCAGAGTGAGTGAGTCAGAGAGTGAGTGAGTCAGAGAGTGAGTGAGTGAGTGAGTCAGAGAGTGAGTCAGAGAGTGAGTCAGAGAGTGAGTCAGAGAGTGAGTCAGAGAGTGAGTCAGAGAGTGAGTGAGTGATGCACAGACACATTCAGTTGTGTTAGTGGGATGTACAGAGTGTGTGTGCTTGTGTATAGATGCCGTGCACAGACACATTCAATTGTGTTAGTGGGATGTACAGAGTGTGTGGATGCGGTGCATGAGCAGATTCAATTGTGTTAGTGGGATGTAGAGTGCCAAGATGGGAAATTAAACCAATCAGTTGGATCTGATGCTGGCAGTCGACAGGCAAAAGATGACCTTACACTGATAATTTAATGTTTTAGTACCGTCTAACATTCCAGCTAATGTTGATATTATTAAATGGTCTTTGGTTTGTTCTACACTAACGGGAAAACAACCCTGTTGTTTCCTGGAGTGGACAGTGACTACTAGGGCATTTGTTCTTTCTCACAACTGTGCCAGATTTAGTCGTCTTTCTTCATTGGTTTACTGCTTTTCTGTCTCTACTAGTTCAGATGATGTGCTGTGAGAGTTTGTGTGAATTTTGTGAAGTCCTATACTGTGTGTGCGACGAGCTCTGTAAACAGATAAGTTTGTGTGCATGCATTAGGGGAAATGACATTATATTACATTTTTCAGATGCTCAATATAATGTGGGAAACAAGGAGGCATTAAACATTTGCATATCGCCTATTAATCAGCCATTCCCTGCTGTTCCACTTAAAACAGGGCTTCACCTGGTGATAAAGAAGTAGGGCTGCAGCTATCGATTATTTTTGTAATCGAATAATCTATAATTTTTTATTGATTCACTGAGTAATCTAATAAAAAATATATCTTTGCGAAATGATGAAAAGGACAAGTCTGAAAGTAAACAACCAATTGGCTTTTATTCTGCTCACGAGAAAGTGACGTCACCGATGCGCCCGACCGTTCGAACTCCACACACACACCAATCTTTTTCTCGTCAGAGGTGTTAAATGGCACAGTTTAACAGTTCGGAAAAACTTGCATGTCAGACGAGTGAAACATGACTGAAATATAGGTTTACATCTTGATTTTGGAATTAAACTGGATAAATCCGAAAAGGTTCGAGTCAGTGTGTATATTTACTGTGTTTTTAGCTGTATAGATGTTATGAGTAACTAGATGTACGGCATGGCGGTACATGGTATGACCGCCGCAGTGTATTGAAATGTGGGAACTGTTGGTATGATGAGTGTGTGGTAAATAGGGCTGGGTATTGCCAACAACCTTACGATACAATACGTATCACGATACAGGGGTCACGATACGATACGTATTGCGATACATGTGTATCCTAATACATGACCTTCAAGGCAATACATATCCCAATATTTTACATTACTTTACATACATTTTTTAGGAAACCAGTCATATGTATACCCAAATGATATTTTTATTATGCTGGATAGCAGAAATGCCAGACTGCAGTGCAGTTACAATGTAATGCTGCCTTTGAACGCAGTTTTGAACTTGAACTTTGAACAGTGGCATTTAAAAATACATTTTCTAAATTCAAAGACTTAAGCATGGCCTTAAGCAGGCCTATCAGCCTGTAGTGCAATTACTTAACATCTGAACTTACCACCACCACACTGAACTTGCTAGTAAGAAAATGATACAGGTAAAATATAAGAAAAATATCAAAAAATAAATATGATAAAACTAAATAACTTAAATATAAAAACTCAAATATAAAAAAAAACATAGTAATATAAAACTAAATAACTTAAACATGGCCTTCTTCACAAGGCTGTAGTGCAAAAATAGCTGCCTTTTAACCTGGCATTAGCAGTGGTAAAAAATAAAGCTGCCTTTTACAAAACCAAATGACAATGAATCAGTAAAATTATAACCTATTTCTTATGGAACCATTAGTAGGTTATTGTTTAGGAACAACAGTTGATCTACATGATCTGGTTTTAAAACACTTCTCTCAGCTGTAAATGTAAATGTAGGACAAAGAAATGTAAAAAAGAGTGACAATAAATAAATAATATGATAAAATAATATGAATGCTGAATGAATGATGAATAAATGTGAAATATCAATACTGACCCCTCCGTAACGATACGTGTATCGTGAAGAGGCCCGCAACGATGTATTGCCATATCGACATTTTGAACACACCACTAGTGGTAAAGCAGTGTTGTGAGGTTAGAATTTGTGTGGAAATGATTTCCTGGAAGTGGACATGGATGTGGGTTTTGAATGAATGAATGACATTGTGTGTGTTTGTATAGTGTGTAGGACTGATTTGTGAAAGGAATAGGCAAAATGAGATTTTGTACAATTGCAGTGGCCCCTATGGCCCCTATGCCTGACATATTTTATGCAGTTCCTACCTTCTTAGTCCAAGATATTGGCAATTCAAAATCCCAATTTTTGCATATACCCATATCACTATGTGGCGCTATGCTTCAATTGATTGTTTATGGGCTGGGTCGATACGGCTCTGTAACACAGACATACTAACGCAAAATCGTTGTCTTGGGCAAACATGTTGACGAATTATTTAACAAAAACAGTTTTTCGACACCTAGCTTCGGGGAAAAACATTGCCCCCTATGACGAAATGTCACAAAATTTAGTACACATCAAAAGAAGGCTGTTTAGAGTTGGCATGTCAACTTTGACCAAATTTGAGCAATTAAAAGCCAAGATATGGACTTTTGAAGAATTTTAAGCTACGTATTAAATGTTCATTGACATGTAACTTCGAAATGGTTTATCTCAAAATAAATCCTTTGATAGCTTTTTGTCAGCATTGTTTGTAGATGACATATACCAAATTTGGTGAGATTCACATGAACGGCCTATGACGAGCGAAGCTAGCGAAAGCAGTTATATTGGAGTTGCCGCGAAATTTTTCCCTTTTTTTTTTTTTTAATTGTTTTTTTTTTTTTTTTTTTTCACCGATTTTTCGTCAACGATTCCCGGGACACTGAAACTCGGGGAGACATGAATGTTTGTAGGCATGTAGCCCTAGAAGTTTGTGAGCGAATAACGGCTTTTGTTGAGTGTTTATGGGCTGGGTCGATACGTCTCTGTAACACCGACATATCACAAAAATGTCATGTTGTTGGGTGAAACGTTCATCGAGTTGTTCAGTTCAGTTACTCATTGAGCTTATTTTGCCGGTCTCCCCCTCTTTGACGGACACTGGCACAGTGGGGGGGTGGCCCTTGGGGGCCAAAAGCCGTTATTCGCTCACAAACTTCTAGGGCTACATGCCTACAAACATTCATATCCCCCCTTTCAGTGTCCTGGGAATCGTTGACGAAAAATCAGTGAAAAAATAAATAAATAAATAAAAAAAGGGAAAAATTTCGCGGCAACTTCAATATGACCGCTTTCGCTAGCTTTGCTAGTGGCGGTCATAATGATAGGACGATGGGATAAAGCAAAACAAGTTAGCTTAATAAACGAATTGCAGGCTTGCACCTATGTTGGTTTGTGGATAAAAGTAACTGAACAAAATCCTACAAGTTTTTGGTCAATGTTTGTATTTCTTGCAGAGAAGACATGTTTAGCTAAGTTCGGTAGCAAATGCCACAGTTCGGAAAACCTTGCATGTCAGAGGAGTGAAACATGACTGAAATGCAGGTTTACATCTTGATTTGGGAATTAAACTAGGTAATTCCTAGAAGGTTCTGGTTAGTGTGTATATTTACTGTGTTTTCAGCTGTGTAAGATATTATGAGTGATGATAGGATGATGGGATACGGCAAAATAAGTTAGCTTAATAAAGGAACTGCAGGCTTGCACCTATGTTGGCTTGTGGATAAAACTAAACTAAAGTTAGCAGACATTGTCCATTGTTTTCAATGGCCTACTTCATGCGGTCCGTGTGAAACAAGCGAATTGAACATAGTAATTATATACAGCGCATTAAATAACGCATCGATTCAGGAAAAAAATGAATTGATCATTTTTTCTAATCAAATTATTCGATTCATTTTTTCAGCTCTAAAAAGAAGTTATCACAGTGAAAATAGACCAATTCAGCTCCCACACATTTTGGTTTGAGTGAGTGAACGTATAACGTTTATTTTTAAACTGATTTCGCATCGAAATGTCTGTCACCACCGTAGACAGTAGAAGGTCACCACCCTGCCAATGATAGACTTACGTACGCTAGGTTATGTTAACCTCCAAATTCCATAAGAGCTTAACTTGCTGACTGCAGTATTTTCCCCAGAGGGGAAAGTGGGTGTGTTTCACACTTTTTCACACTGTTTTCTGTGTGCTCACAGGAGGTGATGGGTCTCTGTCAAACTGCCTTTGCTCAGAATATGAACAGCCTCATCTGCAGCCTTATCCAAATTGTATTCCTTGCTTTAAGATCTACTGGCTGTTACACTGATGTTAAGTTTACTGATGTTCAGTTCACTGATATCTGTGCTCATATTAGTATGCCATTTTTTGATGATGCTAACTGTTTGTGTGTGTATGTGTGCTTGTTTGTCTGTGTGTGTTTGTGTGTCCCTCAGCTCTGGTGTTGGACCTGATCCTGGTCGGCGTGGTGAAAGCCGTGGTGCGTCGCCGGCGCCCCGCCCACAACCGCATGGACATGTTCGCCACCTTCTCCGTGGACGGCTACTCCTTCCCGTCGGGGCACGCCACACGTGCCGCCATGTGTGCCCGCTTCCTGCTGGCCCACCTGGTCCTGGCAGCGCCGCTGCGCGTCCTGGTCCTCCTCTGGGCCGTGCTGGTGGGCTTCTCCCGGGTTCTCCTTGGGCGCCACCATGTCACCGACGTGGCCTTCGGATTCGGCATGGGCTACTGCCAGTACAACCTGGTGGAGGCGCTGTGGATGTCTCCCGCTATATTGCATGGCCTGATCGGACAGCTTGCGTAGGAGGGGAGGAGGAGGACTGCAAGGGAAGTGCAGGGTACACTGTGAGAAGCGCTGCTTTGAATCAACCTAAAAGGTTAAGGCAACCAACTGCGTGGATCTTTTTACATTGGCTTAACAACTTAACAATCTCATGTATATTCATAATTTGGCATTTTTAAGTAAAATATAACAACTTAACAACGTAAAAAACAACGTAATAAAAATAAAAACAAAAACAACGTAAAAAAAAAAGACCCATGCAGCATGCTTACTTCATTTTTTGAAGTTGGTTCTGTGGTTTACTTTTTACAATGTGCTGCAGGCGAGGTGGTGTTTTTTTCACACAGTTGCCCAAAAGTGGTCGAGAGTGAGAGAGGAGCTGTAGACTGTAGAGTGATGGTCACAAGGGGAGGAGGATTTTATAACTTCACCTTCCTGCCACAATAATAGCAATGGCTATTCAATATGTGTCACTGTTTCTCACTGCCTGCAAAACAGAAGAAATCATTCAGTCATCACCATCAAGTCACCACTGCAGTGCAGTATCAGCTGTGATTATGAACCGCTTTACAGCAGACCTGGCTGAATCTCATTATACATCATCATTGTGTGTACTTGAAAAAAGGAGAGAGGAGAGGAATTTTTCAGCAGTAACCCACAGGGGATTCTCTGCCCCCAATAATGGTGTGTCTGTCTGTCTGCTTGTTTGTTTGTTTGTTTCATGCTTGAAGTGGAGCCTAGGATGCCACAGTGTATTCCATTGCACTGCTAGCTTTCAGTTTGAAGTGTAAATATTTGCTGCTCTGTTTTTTGCTATGTATGTGAATCAGGTAAACATGATGGATGTGTGTTAAACTCATTTCAGTTGGATTTACTGTATGAAGTGTATTTTAAATTGGTGAACTTATTATTGATGCTAAGGTTCATTCCCACATCCCTTCCTTTTAATTTCATTTGATGTGAAATTTTAGATAGCACTCTTCATTGGCAGATATATGATTTTTCACTAGTAGAAACAGACTTATTTCAATACCATATTGTGACATTTGGTTTTCGTTTTCTGCTGCTTGTGTCAATAATATTAGGACATCTTTCTTTCTGGCCATGCAGACAACATCAGTTGACAAGGTGGAGTTTCTGGGACTCCTAGTTATGTAACACAGCTGATATGCCTGTGATCATTATAAAGTAATAGGTGGAGTAAGGTGACACTGTCATCTCAGGGTAACATACGATACGGGGAAGAAAAAAAACATAACCTTTGATATTTCTAAATGAGCCTTTTTAAAGCCCCTGCCAGTTGATTGTTTTAGAAGTGATGAGCACAATAGCTCGTCCAAGGCATGTCAGGTCAACCCTGTGTTTGTGAATGGTTAAATCTTTTGCTAGGGTTAAACCAGGGTTTGACGCCAGTATCCTCTGTGTTGTAATTTGTGATGTGAGTGGTTCTTGGCACAGGAGCCAAAGCGTTTACACATTCACATGGGCAGTGCATCATCGCAGAGGTGACTGACCTGAACTGACTGAACAGCTTCTGTGCACACAGCCATAGAGTCCGGCTGTGTCCATTCTCTATTTAGGTCACTGGGATCAGGGTAAATAGAGTCACTGTGGTGGGATTCATTTTAAGTTTCCCTTTTTTGGATTGTTTTGGATAAGGTAGATAAGATGCCTTTATTGCCACTGTGCACAAGATAACAGTGAAATTGCAAGCCATGTTTAATGGCCATGAGAAAAAGCTATCTAGTCTCTGCTCAGCGTACAGTAAATGTTATGTGTAACATAAATTGTCCCTCATAAACGTCTAAATTGGCAGGTAATTTTAAGGGTTAATACTGCACAACAGTGGTGTTGTTATGGTGATGCTGTGCTGTAGACCTTGCTGAATGTGGTTTATCTTCAGAAGTACAGCATAAAGACCTGTGCTTTTATTTTATTTTTTTTAGTTGTATCTTCAGATATTGGTGCAGTGCACCTGTTCTTGTTTTGTTTTTCTTTTACCTGAACAGATAATTCCAAAGTGATTTCACTGAGGCAGACTTACCATCTTGCTAAAGTTATTGCAGAAGCTAAAGTCTCTTCGCAAAGCAGAGTGATTCATGAGAAAGACGTGGAAGGTGAAAGATGGTCGAAATATAGATGCAACAGGCTTCTCCTCCCTTTATCTTGCAGTGCTGCACAGGTGCGTCTGCAGCTGGGTCTGTGCAAGCATGACTGAAAATAGCAGTGACGTCGTCAGCCTGCACATTGCTGTGGCTAGGTGATCGCGATTCAGCTCGATTCACTCTTCTCCATTCCCACATCCCAGGACTCTTGTGCGAGTATGAGAAGGGAGAGATGTTGGCAGATGAACAAAGGCCACAATTTTTTAATACCCATCTAGAGATTACCAGAACTGGGAGTGCTATCTGTTATTACTGCCCTAGTCTCTTCCACCCAGCAGAAGACCAAGACAAAGAAAGAGTATCTAATTCCATCACAGCACACAATCCCCCAGCCACCACCCCCACCACTCCACCGCCACAGCTCGCAGCTTGAGAGTGAATATGACTCGATTGAAATTCCTCTCCTCGTCCTCCTCTCTCATATGCCCCGCACCTCTCATCCCCATCCCCGCCCCGCACTCTACTCTCACAGCCCGCCTCTCTGGGTCTTATGTAAGCTCCACAAATTCCCCCAAAGTTTCTATTAACCCCTCACTGACTTCCAACACCCTCACCAAGGTCTCTGTGTGTGTGCAGTATGTTATGTGTGAATTTATGTTAATGTTTTCTGGTTATACATTCCAAATGTTGCGGCAGTGCCTCTAACTTCTCTTAATGCATGAGGGTGATCACTGTGGGCTAATTGGATCTGTATACTGGTGAAAGTTATTGTTGTAAACTGCACTTTGTATTTGTTTTATGAATGTACACACCTTCATTTTCAGTTTCATCAACAACCACTCAAATGCTAATCAATGTAGACTAAGTGTGGACATTAATTCAGAGACATACATGGAAGAATTTGTGTTGTGTTTGTGTGTGTTTGTAATTATATTCACATGCACTATGCAGGGGTATCCAGGGCGTCCTTTTTTGACTTACTGGTCTGAGGTATCTGTCTGGCCATTATGTCCTGGGAATAACACAGGCCTTCTCCAAGACACGATTCTCAGGCGCAGTAGTCACTGCTGTTATTTTCCCCATTGCAATAATTTAAAAGTTCTGCCTTTTTGCTAGTTTTTTTGCTCAAAGGACCAACTGCAATATCATCATTTTAGAAAGCTGTGGCAAAGGCCTGGACACACAGGCCTCTGTTTGTACGCCTTCATCACATAAGGCTTTATCACCAGCTATATGAAGTCAATATTATATTATACTTAATCTGCTGTCAAGTGTTAAGCATTATGTTTAAATGTAAACTTGTAAATGTAAAATGTAAACTTGTGTCTGAAAATATGAGATGGTGTTCTAGTAAACAACACTGTACTATATTTGTGAGATGTTAAAAAATGGACCATAATGTAATAGTATTTTTAAATAAATTTGGAAGAGGAATGTAATAAGATTTTTTTCTGTTATCAAACAAAAGAAGTACTGAAGTGTTACAAATCTATCATGGCTGTCATGCAAAACCACAAACATGCTTAACAAGTATGTGAAATCGTATCATGAAATTTATGGTTGGTACTATTATTGTGTATGATCATATATATTCATTTTTGTTAGATCATTCATTACATTGGCCCCTGTTAGTACTCTTAATGAATACTACAATGTCAGTAGTTGACAAGCTATCACATAGCTATAAAGAGGAACTCCACCCAACTGGCATTCACACATTTAGCCTGTCAGAATCATTGTTCAACAATGGCAAACATTAAAACCATCAGTTTATCCCAATGACTTGACTACATCAGAATCACAAGGTATCGTCACTGAAATACTCTTACATTAAACTGCACCTGAGAATTAAATCTTCGGAATGAGAACTGGAAATGGAAAAGTACCCACCCTAAAGTGCAGGGGCTTAGCAATTGAGTACTTGCTTTGCTCCAAATGTAATTGCCCTTTAGTCAATCGTAAACCCAGCAAGCTTGGGCAAACAAAAGAGATTTGATCGGTACCTTCTTTGGAAATGATTAAAGTATGCATTACCATCTGCCTGGTATAAAAGGCTGCCTCAGGAGGAGCTCTTTCCTTTTGGTCGACACAAACTCCTAACTGCAAGGTATGTGACTTATCTCTTTATAGCACAATCAGACCCAGTCGGTTTTTGTCTGGTTTGTTTACCAGGATCTTATTAAATGTATTTTTAATAATAAGAAAAAAACAAATTAGCGTGATACACATTTGAAATGTCATCAGTGGTGTCATGTAAACTGTTTACACTATGCTCCTCAGGTTGATCCTATTCTAATGTACTTGTGGAATATCTCATTTTTATATGAGAAACAAAGAAGATGTACTATCTTGTAGATAACAGTGGTAGATTTGATAAGAAATGCACAGAAAAGTTTTCAGAAAGTAGTCAGAAAACGCAGCCCACATGAAACAGTATTGAGTGTAATTGCATTGTCGTGTTATTTTATTTGGAATTTCAATACTAATGGACAATATGACTATTTTAATGGTGTTGAAATATGTGCTTGGAGTTTTACAGTAACAGTGGTTCAAGCAGATGTGAGATATTGCAAGTTTTTCCTATTAATGGAAAGGTTCTTATGCAGCCTTAATTTACATTTAGATTGGTGCACATTATAGTATATTAATATATCAATAAAGGTATTATTACATCTCGATCTCTGCATCTTTCAGAAACATTTGGTTAAAATGTGTCTATCTTGCTCTATATTTTTTACTCTGCTGTTCTGTTAAGAGAAACAAACTTTTCTTTTTTTTTTTAGCATAGTTTATGCTCAGCAAGTCGATAAAATAGCGTAGTCGTCATGCTTTGTTTGAGGGCACCTACCACTTCTATTGTTAGCCTTCTGGGACAAACGCTAAAAAACAGTTAAACTCTGAATGCAACAGGCTAAATCAATTTTGCTCCCCAGTACACATACCAACTCGGTATGTTTTAACATGCCAATTTTCATTTTACACCGAAGTTCTCCTTTAAGTTCTGAAAGCTTACATATCCAGTGTAGTGACAGTTCTCTTTCCCTGCAGACAACATGGTGCGCACGGTAGCAGTGATCGGGGCTGGCCCCTCAGGCCTGGCCTGCATCAAGAGCTGCTTGGATGAGGGGCTGGAGCCCACCTGCTTCGAGAGCAGTGATGACATGGGTGGGCTGTGGAAGTTCAAGGCAAGAACCGTACCTTTGTTCTTTGTCCTTAGCTTCTTTTTTCAGTCCTGGTAATATCAAGCAAACTGCAGTGAGGTTGTTACCTCCGCCAGGTGGGCATAGGTTCCACCAGGGGGGCATAGGTTATGCAATCATTGGCATTTGTTTGTTGGTTGGTTGGTTATTAAGCAAGATAACTCAAAAAGTTATGGACAGATTTTGATGAAATTTTCAGGGTAGGTCAAAAAAAAAAAAGGTAAAAGTGATTAGATTTTGGTGGTGACCTGGGCTGCCCTGGTGGAGGTCTGCACTCTCTGAGTGCTTTTCTAGTTCTATATTTATTTTCACTTAAATCAGAACAGCCCTCTGCTGTTTGTATTGCAATGCGCAATTTAAACACATAATTCATGAATATTTCTAAAAATAAACGTTTTTTGCATCTAACCTCTTCAAAAGCATATCAACATCGTAAACATTTGCCAATAACTCTGCTATGTTTAAACTTTTGACACAGAAAAGTTACTTAGTATGCCTTAATATGAGGGAGATTTGTTGAGCTATTCTGTTGTACTTATCTAACATACTACTGGTACACACAGGAAGTGTCTGAACCAAACAGAGCCAGCATCTACCGCTCCCTGACCATCAACATCTCCAAGGAGATGATGTGTTACAGTGACTTCCCCATCCCAGCTGACTATCCCAACTACATGCACCATTCCAAAATCCTTAGATACTTCCGTCTCTATGCTGACCACTTTAAGCTTCTCAAGCGTGTACGCTTCCAGGTGAGAATAACATTAGAGTATGACACACCAACATTTCTTGCACAGCATGAGGCTCACAATCAAAACATGCAAAATATAAATGGCCACTAACTAAGAAGAATATTTGTTAATCCAAAACATATTTCATATTTATAACATAACATAACATAACATAACATAACATAACATATTTATTGGGATTGTTGCATCACGTGTGTGTGTCTGTGTGTGTGTGTGTGTGTGTGTGTGTGTGTGTGTGTGTGTGTACAGACCACAGTGCAGAGTGTGAGGCAGAGGCCTGACTTTGCGCGTACAGGTCAGTGGGAGGTGGTGACTGAGAACCGGGATGGCCAGGAGGAGAGACACGTCTTTGATGCAGTGATGATCTGCTCCGGTCACTACACCTACCCCCACATCCCCATGCATGACTTCCCAGGTGAGTGCCAGACACTGGTGACACATGGCTGACTTCCCAGGTGAGTGTCAGACACTGGTGACGTATGGCACACTTCCCAGGTGAGTGCCAGACACTGGAGACCCATGGCACACTTCCCAGGTCAGTGCCAGACACTGGTGACACATAGCACGCTGTGTGTCCCAGCGTGACAGTGACACTCTGGCCCACTCTGGGGCTCTTATCTCCCCCCTCTACACGGCGTGTGTTTGTTTGGTTTGCTGCGTTGAATCGTTACATATTGAATAGCTCTATGTGGATCTTCCTGGAAATAACTGATTTAAATAATTTAACTTCCAGCATGTTTTTGGTTTAAGTTTTGTTAACAGATCAATTGGCTGTTTAGGTCATGGAATACATTTTTTACTTTTCAAGTTTATCTATTAAAGCAATTAAGATAGAGTTTACACGTTCCCTTGCTTTGCAGGTATGGATACTTTTCAAGGGAAATATTTTCACAGCTGGGATTACAAAGGTCCTGAGGAACTTGCAGGGAAAAGGATTGTGGTAATTGGGATTGGGAATTCTGGAGGAGACATTGCAGTGGAATCCAGCAGGGTGGCCGAACAGGTGAATTTGAATTATAATTTAGGAATTCTTACTAACTGCATTACTTTGCTGAGATAACTTACTGAACCACATGGAGGATTGCTGGTGCTGTCCATCAGCAGTCTGTGACAATTTTTAAGTAGAATAAATAACCTTAAAACATTGATTATGGCTTCATTTGGAATTTTACATATAATATGTATTTATATCACATATTTATTTGCAGTTATAAGGGTGGATTCTCTAACCACACAGCATTGTCATGATTCTCCAGTTAAGTGCCATTCATTTGGGCCCAGGTAAATAATACCTTTTTCCATCCTTTCCTCTACAGGTGTATGTCAGTACCCGCCGTGGGGCATGGGTCATCCGGCAGGTGTCAGACAATGGACTTCCTGTGGACATGAAATACAACACACGTTTCGTCCACATCCTCTTCCAGGTGCTGCCCATGAGCTTCCTGAACTGGTTCGGGGAGAAGAAGCTGAATGCCATGTATGACCACACCATGTATGCGCTCAAGCCAAAACACAGGTATAGACAGCAGGATCGGTCACTCACTCTCTGTGAGTGGAGGGTCGTATGGTATAAAACACTTGTGTGGGGATTTTTCAAACCATGATGCTGTTTATGCTGCTGTTATGCTTTATACTACCCCGTACATCAATATATTAATATTAATTCATATTATTTAATGCATGAAATGAAATCTAAAATGGCTGCTGATGGGCATCTCATCTCATCTCATAGCCAAATTACTGTAAATGTACATTATTGATGTAATTAAGCTGAATGGACACTGATATCAAATGTACACTCTATTTCCTAACAAATCTCTTCAATACATTCAACAATTAAGTAGCTTACATTTCACCTGGTTATTGAAGAAGTTACAGATAAAATGCACTACCACATTAGGTGCAGACAACCACCAGTGCAAGTGAAGCCTGATAGCGTGTCTTACTTTATTTGTTTCCCAATCAGGCTCTTCAGTCAGATTCCTGTCATCAATGACGACCTGCCCATGAGAATTCTGTCCGGTGCCGTGGTGGTGAAGCCCAATGTGCGCGAGGTCCGAGGTTCCACTGTGGTGTTTGAGGACGGCACTGAGGTGGACAAGGTAGGCTTGTCTTACTCAGTAAACGTGAGGGGAAAATGGATCACACTTTGCATAAAATGGTTACTTTATTTTTATAAGCTATTTTAATGTGTACTGGTGTAGCAGACACTGAAACACCTCTGTGTAAAGATAAAGCAACCAATTTATCCAAACTGCAGACCTGAGTGAAGCCTGCTCCTGTGCCTTTGATTAAGGTCTTTCTTTGTCTGTATGTAAAGAAAAATGCATATTAATGTTCTGTTTACATCCATGTACTTCACCCGTCTTCCCCATCCAGGTGGATGTGATTGTGTTTGCCACAGGCTACAGCTACGACTTTGCCTTCCTGCCGACCTCCATCAAGAAGAAGTCGGGCCACAGGATAGGCCTGTACAAGCACGTGTTCCCCCCAACCCTGGAGCACCCTACCCTGGCCATTGTGGGCTTCATCCATGCCCTGGGAGCCATCATGCCTCAGGCTGAAATGCAGTCTCGCTGGGTCACACAGGTCTTCAAAGGTCTGCACGATCAGATCAGGTCTCTTTTATGTCTTAGCCTGCATGGAGATGTTCTTTACAAACCATTGGGTTAATCTGCATGGCTGGCCACTGCCCTTGGGGATGGGCATTGCCACTTCAGTGCCATCTTGTGATGAAGAATTATACATGCTTGTGAAACATAGCAACAGCTATGTAGAATATCCCTAATGGACATTATTGTCTGCAATACTTGTCAATAATTCTTAATCGTTTTCATATCCTGTAAAGGTCTAAAGAAGCTTCCCAATAAGCAAGCAATGTTGAAGGCTGTGGAAGATGACACCAAAGACATGGACAAAAAGTATGAGCATCCTCTGTGTCTCTGCTTAAACAGATATAAAAATCCAAGTGCAGTCTTAGGAAAAACAATATTTTGACCCTTGTGTGTTAACTGTGTGCTGTCCACAGCTACATCTGCTCCAAGCAGGCCCCACTGCAGGTGGATTTCGTCAGCTACATGGATAACATCGCCGGGGAGGTGGGATGCAGGCCTAGCCTGCTCTGGCTCTTCTTCACCGACTACGCCCTGTTCAAGAAGGTTCTGTGGGGCCCGGTCAGCTCCTACCAGTACCGCATCATGGGTCCGGGGAAGTGGTCCGGGGCCCGGCAGGCCATCTTCACCCAGTTCGAACGCATGCACGAGCCCCTGAAGACCCGGCCCGTGGACGAGTCCAAGGAGAGGAGCCTGGTTGGCCGCCTGATGAAGCTTAGCCTCTTCAGCCTGGCAGGAGCCTCAGCGGCGTACTACCTCCACCAGAACCCACCCACAGCGTTCAACAACCTCATCTCAATGGTCACTCCTCAGAAGATCTGAGCCAATGGTCACTCCCCAGAAGATCTGAGCCCTCAGCCATGAATTAAAATATGACAGAAACTTAGCAAAAACATCTGGGTTACCGGCTTAAAACAAACTGCTACATCAGCGCACAGAGTAAACTATAGTGTCCTGGGGAACAAAGTGCACTTAGTTTGAGGAACAATATTCTCTTTTTTTTTTACAGTTAAATCAGAGACTGTGCAAAATGTATGCATCTGGAAGACAATAAAGTGATTTTAATCAATGCTTCCTCCTGATTATAATGTGCAATTTGAAATAATTACTTTTGTGTCCCATTCTGATCACAGAGTCTGGTGTTAATATCTAAATTATTCAGGTGTCTCGTTTGACAAATAAAAAAAGAATAAAAAACTCTCAGATGGTATTTGTCTCTGTTGTGATTCTAGTCTGGTTCTTTGAGTTTTTGTCTTGGAACAATCCAAATACCTCTTTACAAAAAACACAATCCATTCAACATAGTGTTATTAATTGTGACATTGCCTGTAAGGTCAACACTTTACAGTATACATGTAATTATGTCCAATGTTAGACAGATGATATCACATGAGCTGTGACAAATCAAGAGTTGTGATATTTATGTGCAAATACTTACAGTAGGTAAGAATAAAGGATGTGCCACCATACTATGTAAGGCAGGCACGTCACAAATGGCTGCACATGTTAAAAATTCAAATATTAATCTGCTGCCCAGCTCCAAGAGAAGACTGTACATATCTTTCACAAATCTATTTTTTCCATGACATGGCGGCCCATGGGCCTCTTTCATAATGAAGCAGTGATTATGCACTGTCATACTATGTGGCTGCAGTCCAATGGCCCTTATCTTACATTGAGCAATGCCAGTTAGCCTTCTAGACAAAATTGTGGTTGAATCCGATAATGTTTAACAGTGTGGGTTGTGTAACACGTCAAGAAACTCAGGGGTTAACATGAACATGACTATCTTTCTCTCCACCTACCTTCTCATGTTGCCTTTTAGTTGTCCCACCTTACACAGCTGGTTTTGGATCAGCCTGATTTGCAGCAGCACACAGAGCTTGCAAAACCCAACACTGGGCCTGGATCAGCCATTGTGCCATAAGTATGTGAGCACACTTCTTCACATGAGGCAGGGGAGGATCCCTTCCTGTTTTGGAGAGTCTTCTTCTTCTTCTCCTTCTTCTCTCAGGATACCCAAGACTGTTAAGTGTAAGTGACCATGTGGACACATTGCAAACAATAAATGCAAAACTAAAAAAAAATGGCTGAACTCTCTTCTCTAGGCTGAATGTCAGATGTGTTTGTTTTGCAACTTAACATTTTTGCACATTTATTTTTCTGTAAATCTCTACACAAAAGCTAAACTAACATTACACTTTACAAAAGCTAAACTAACACTAACATTACAAAAGCTAAACTAACATTTTGGAACCTGGAATGCAGAAGTAGGTTTAGCAAATCTGCACTCCCTAATTAAAGTTTTAAGTGTCCTCAACTTCTCTTGACCTACTTTTCCAGGTCTCCTGTGACCTGTCAGATCAGATCCACCCACCAGCAGAGTGCAAAGTTCACCCTGCTCTGCTCACCGGCGCTGTGTTATGCAATGAGGTCACTTCAGTTCCCTGTGAGGGCCAACCACACATACTGGTTGCACATCAGCCATTAGCCATCAGGATAAACAGGCTGTCTCAGGGGTCTGCACTCAACAAGGACATCAGAATTCACAGGTGACAATCAGCACACCTGAGAAATCACATATATGCAGTGCATTTGAAGAATGCTTAGGTTACACTGTCAAATGTTTCTTGCCCCAGTTTTACAAGGTATTCTGTGTAAATTTACTTTGCAAATGTAAGTCTTTTAAAGACCTGTATTAAACTGTTGCTTCTGTCAGGCAAAATGTATATGTATGAAAAATTTGCAAAAATGGAGAACAGTACATTGAAAGTATATATATTTTTTTAACATAACATTTGAATGAATTAATGAATAAACCAGGCATTATAGTTCTCTCCTTTTCACTTCTTGTGATTGTCACTGTCTACAATCAATTTTCATCCTAGACAAAGCAATGCCACCTGTTGTCATGAACTGCATCTTAGCGTCACACATTAACAGATTCACTGCTTCTTCTTCTGATCATCCAGTAAGGATTGCCTAGAGCTGCATATGACCTCTCTCCACAGAGACCTTCAGCATGGTCCAACGTGTAGCGGTGATTGGAGCAGGAAGTGGGGGCCTTGTGTCCATCAAGTGCTGCCTGGCTGAGGGTCTGGAGCCTGTGTGCTTTGAGAGCAGTGATGACATCGGGGGACTGTGGAGATTTAAGGTACAGTAGATGGTTTAGGATGGATTAGGAGGTATTTGGTGCATACACTGCTTGTGGAGTACACAGGCCTTCAATATAACCTACATTAGATGCACAACCAGAGAACTGAGTTTTTTTCTCTCTCTCTAAAGATTTAATTTATATTTAAGCTAAGCCTCACAGGATCCGTAGACATTTTGTTTTGGGGTTTATTTGTGTGAAATTCATCAAAATGCAATTCCTGCATGACTATAAGCAAAGGTAAACAAGGCCAACAACATTCTCCCCACTTCTGGACTCATGGTTGCAAAATTTAAGGTCAAGCATCGTCAGTTTTCCATTGATGCTTTTCAAAGGCTAATAGACAACTTGTGTGTGTTTGCAGGAGAAGCCCGAGTCTGACCATGCCAGCATCTACCGTTCTCTGGTGTCGAACACGTCTAAGGAGATGATGTGCTTCAGTGATTTCCCCATGCCCGCCCACTACCCCAACTACCTGCACAATTCCCAACTGCTCCAGTATTACCGGCTCTATGCACAACACTTTGACCTCCTGAAATATATTCAGTTCCAGGTGCAAACATCCCTTCATTGATTATTTCTTTTTGAGAAAGAGGTTCAAATTAGCACCATTTCTAAAAAAACACTATTTCAAACAATGCCTTTAAAAGAAAGCTCTCTATTAAAGTCCATACATTTATTTTAAAAGCTATAAAGAAACATGCAAAAGCAAAAAGTGTATTCTTATGGTGTGTGTGTGTGTGTGTGTGTGTGTGTGTGTGTGTGTGTGTGTGTCTGTGTGTGTTCAGACCACAGTATGCAGTGTTACACAGAGAGCTGACTTTGCGTGTACAGGTCAGTGGGAGGTGGTGACTGAGAACAGGGATGGTCAGGAGGAGAGGCACATCTTTGATGGTGTGTTTGTGTGTTCAGGGCACTACACACATCCCGTCACCCCTATGAACGCCTTTAAAGGTATTTTAAAAGACACTGTATAATAACCACTAAATATAGGCGTAGCGATGGGTGGACTGGGGTGGGTCTGTGCCCACCCACACTTGTCAATCAGGCCCACCCAATCAGAAGGCTCTATGAGTTCAATTAACTGCTTTAGTAATAAAAATAACCTATATGTTTTGGGCAGGGCCCACCAGGTTCCCATATTTTTAAGTTTGTTTATCAAAAAGCATTTGCACACAGACTAGATGAAGTGAATATGGAATTCTGAAACATAAAAACAGCCATAAAAGTAACAATAAAAAATGGATTTATAAGTGTCAGCATCATCTCATACTGTATGTCTATGTGTTGCAGGAGCAGACTCATTCCAAGGGAAATGCTATCACAGCTGGGAGTACAAGGACCCAGACCCATTCCATGGGAAAAGAGTTGTGGTGGTTGGAATCGGGAATTCAGGGTGTGACATTGCTGTTGAAATCAGCAGAGTTGCAGAAAAGGTATAACCTCAAACATATCTCCCTCCAGTTTTTCAATACAGTTGACATCTGTTCTTAACATCTCACACCTTACACACAACCTCATAAATAACAGCATGGTTGTAGATATGGAGATAAGCAATTCAATTTCAGTTCAATATTTTTAATTACTCGCATCTCACTTTCTCCCAGACATTCCTTAGCACTAGAAAAGGTGGGTGGGTGATGGGACGGATGTCGGATAATGGCCTCCCTTTGGACATGGTGATGATCAGTCGCTGGGGACTGGTCATGCAGAGTGCGCTGCCTAGGGCACTGCTTAACTGGTTTACTGAGAGAAGGCTCAACCACAAATATGACCACAGGCTATACAGTCTGCAGCCAAAGCACAGGTAACAAGCAACACCAGCCCATTCACAATTGCTGTTTTCTGTGGATAAAAATACAAAAGAAATACAAAGGGAGAAAATTACAGTGTTTTCTTTTGAGCTCAAATTCAAAGGAGGTTGCAGAACAGATTCTAATACTTAAAAAAGTCAGTGAAGTTAAAACAGAGGTGTGACCTGAATGTCCAGAAAAGATCCAAAAATATCTCTGTCGGCATTTAACATTGTCTATTGCACCCCTTTTTACCCTGGAAGGTTCTTTGAGAGGCGCCCTATCATTAATGATGATCTGCCAGGACGGATCCTTTACGGAGCTCTGTCCATGAAGCCCAACATGCGCGAGTTACGAGGGTCATCCGTGGTGTTTGACGACGAGTCCCTAGAGGAGAACATCGATGCGGTTGTGTTCTGCACTGGATACAGTGCGACATTCTCCTTCCTGCCCCCGTCCCTGGTCACCGGTCGCAGGGGAGAGATCCGCCTGTACAGACACATGTTCCCGCCCTCACTGGAGCGCCCTACGCTGGCGCTGCTGGGCCTGATACAGACGGCGGGACCCATCATGCCATGCATGGAGCTGCAGGCTCGCTGGGCTACCAGAGTGATTGCAGGTACACATGGGATAAACCCAAGTATACAGAGTTTACCCACCTCTCAAGTTTCAGAAAAAGAGTTTATCCACCGCTCAACAGAGCTTATATACCTATTAATACAGTTTATTCACCCTCTTCTAAAATGTATGTACCAAACACAATTTCTAACATTCCAAAATCACATTACTTCATCTATATGTGCATTAGAGATCATTACTGCACTGTTTTGCATGTCTTTTTAAAACATCTTGTGTTGCACCGTGCATCTGCCTCACCGTGATCACCAAATTCATAGTTTACCCACCTCTGCTTTTTGCATGTACATGTAAAAATAAGAAGGTCTATGACCGAAACGTTGTAAATAAATCTTGCTTGTGGGATAGGCAGTTAGACCACGGTCATCTTCAACCCACATGTCTTCTTTAGACATGTGCAAAAGTTAATTTTCTTTTTGAAGGCACATATAAAAACTACTAATGGCTTTAGTTGACTTGTGCTTGATTTGCATTGTATCTACTTTGTGGTAATACAGTCACATTTTCTTCAAGGGCTCTGCCAACTTCCTGCAGAGGAGAAAATGAATGAGGTCATTGATGCAGAAATGCAGAGATACATGGGAAGGTAGAGAGCATACATACATACATATTGTCATATATAACAATATGAAAGTTTAAAGAAGTACTTACAAATAATCTTCTCTATTTAACAACTGTAACCGCTATTTGAAAGTGGCTTAATCTTCTCTCTCTTAGTTACCCCAGCCATGCCTCTGTCCAAGTACAGTACATCCCTTACCTGGATGAGCTGGCACAGGAGATCAAGGCAAAGCCCAAGTTCCTGTCACTGCTCTTCCGGGATCCCAGTTTGTTCCTGAAGGTTCTGCTGGGTCCGTGCACACCCTACCAGTACCGGCTGAGTGGGCCGGGTCATTGGGAGGGGGCCCGCAGTGCCATCTTCACCCAGTGGCACCGGGTTGCCCAACCTATGAACACCAGGCCAGTGCCCGAGCTCAACCCTTCCTCAATGCCCTGGTGGGTGCCCATCTCCGGTGGACTCACGGTGGTGCTGGCAGTCCTGGCGTTTCACATCAAACTCCCAGACCTCCTTGACAGCCTGTCTGAAGACATCACTGGCCTTGGTGGGTTGCTGGATGATATGTAGAAGGATGGAATTGCACCTTTAGTTTAGAGATAAATGATTCCAAACTGTGCAATGTGTTTCACAAGCTATGGGAGATGTGTAATGAAGGGCAGTGGAATGCTGGTCACAGATAATCACAACCAGCAACTACTTCCCTCTAGGAAATGATTTTACTATGAAGGTAGAATAGTGCCATATATCCAAAGAAGAGGAGACTATGATTTGCATTTGTAAAAAACGTAATTCGCAACTTGTGAATGCGCATCACACAGTTTGTATTTGTAACTCCAGATCCACACATCTACAAAACACAAACTGCAAGCATATTGCACAACTTGTGAATAGCGCATCTCCGAGTTTGCACTTGTAACTTCAGATCTGCAAAGCTGCACAACAGGATTTGCATGTGCAGCTTCCTATTTGCTCGCTCAGTTGCGTCATCCTTCTTACATGATTTTTGGCACGATTCTCTCAGATGGATATGTATGAAAAATTTGCACGCAGAGACCAAACGGAGTGCCTGTTCTACCGCCTGTCCAGTTGGTGGCTGTGTTAACAAACTCTATAATATACACAGATAGTGACATTATCCTATTTGTGAGGTAACTACCTGTAATTTTCAAGCTTTCGCCCGCAGATTTCCTCACAATTAGGATAATTTCACTGTTTAAATATTACCACATGTTTATTACGACATATAGAGTTAGCCAACTTAGCCTCTCAACATAACTACCGTACTCTTCAAGGCTGCTCTTAGGTGCACATTACCTCACAAATGTGCATTTGTGAAATAATTTCACTACCTGTGTATATTACAGAGTTTGTTAACTATACATTTAAACCATAATTTTACTTACATGTTGTTGGCCACCTCTTCCCTCCATGCTTGCAATTTGCAAAATTGTTTGTGTTGCAGACCAAGATTCCTGGCCAGTGACCACCCTGCGCGCAAATTTTTCATACATATCCATCCGAGAAAATCGTGCCAAAAATCACGTGAGAAGGATGACGCAACTGAGCGAGCAAATAGGAAGCTGCACATGCAAATCCTGTTGTGCAGCTTTGCAGATCTGAAGTTACAAGTGCAAACTCGGAGATGCGCTATTCATAAGTTGTGCAATATGCTTGCAGTTTGTGTTTTGCAGATGTGTGGATCTGGAGTTACAAATGCAAACTGTGTGATGGGCAATCACAAGTTGCGAATTACGTTTTTTACAAGTGCAAATCATAGTCTCCTCTTCTTTGGATATATGGCACTATTCTACCTTCATATTTTACCTTCCTCCATCATCTATTCCGATCATCATTTTGAAAATCATTTAAATCTCATAAATGTTTACCTGGTTACCTCAATTTCCGTTGGCATCTATATGGGTTTTAGATATCCTACCATATGTACATGTAAATTGAGAATGACCCCAGAGGAAAATACTGCTTTTCACAACAGCCATCCTATTGTCTTAAGAAACAAATTAGTAACACAAAGCTCACTTTTCCTTCTAAAGATGTTTAAGGAGAGACAAATCTGAAATTCAATCTGAAAGACATCCAGCCAATGTTTTATTCTTCTCCTTACTTCTTACATACTTCTAAGAAACACTGTACTGTCCAAGTCATTACCTCATTAAAAATGTGATGATATTGCACTGTTATGCATTTCGCATGTTCTTACTCTTTTTAGCCGATATACTTTAATTCATTATCAAAAAGTAGTCATTTTATTAAATATCAGTAATTCTGTAAGATACAACAAGGGACAATGATGATGATGTTGATGTAACCCATGGAACTCAAAAGATACTCTGCAAATGATCAAAAACATGGTGATCTTTAAAGGGGTGATGTTAAAAGTACATTGTCTCTCTCACTTAAATCCTACTACACCATTCATGCTATAGTTGTGCAATATGCACCAAGGTGTAAAATAGGTATATTGGTTTAACATGATTGGTCATGTGTGAAGAGATATAGAACCAGAGACTGATCACAGGTATGCAGTAACATCAGCTCTTGGCGTTGCTAGAAGATTTTAGTTGGTTTTTGAATTTACAAATCAAAAAGGCCACTTTTCTTCATTCCCAGCTTTTTCATACCTACCCTTTGATCATGCACCATCTACTGTAGTTCTTCAATAGCCCTCTGCAAAAAGCTCTTCAACACCAAAGACACTGCACTGTGTGTTAATGAGTTTGTGATTAGGTACTCTGTAGACAATGTTAAGGATCACCAGTTTTGAACCTTCAGCCTCTTGCACCACATTCTACCCAATGAGAAAGTGGGGTAAGTTTGTTGCAATTTGTCTGTCAATATATTATGTTGGTATATTCAATTTTACTGAAAGAGCTGTTTGTATTTTCATACGAAAGGTATTTTAGCTGGTTAAAACTGTTGGGGGGAAACACAGTGCGTGAAAAAATTGCAATGATTTACCTTTGTACTTGTGTACTAGCATTCCTTAGGAAAGACCTAGAGAACAGAGAAAACTAATTCCTATCAAAGGGAAATATAATACTTGAATCAGATCAATGAAATGACAATTGGCCACAGCTACACTGGTGAATTAGTATGTTGTGGGTGTGCAGTGAGTGGTGTCTATGTGGTAGCTGAATTCAGTTGATTAATTAACCATCCTGAGTAATCAACAAGCCCACTGACCTCCTTGTTTTAATCTTTGTGATCAGCCTGAATAGTGCTACATTTCTATTCCAGTCATTCTGCCTTTGTTTTCCTTAAATGTTGTGTAAAGGTAAGGGGGATGCAGACAGCTTTACAAATGGTCCATTTTAAAAAGGTCACAACACACTCTACCTGCTACTGATCGAGGCAGCCGTATTCAATTTACTTGAGGTGCTTTAGTCTAGCAAACCCCTGACAGCCACTGATTATCAGGTACACAGAAAAAAACAATACTTTTACATTGAAATGCAGACAATTCTTTCAATGAAAAGAGTTGACACTGCTGATCATTTGTTTCCAAAGAGCAGCCGAATTTGTGATTCCACATTCAGTCGGTAAATCTACACTTCCTCCACTCCTTCTCGTCTGTCCATGGCAACAAGGATAAATAGAAGCAAGCACATTCCTATGCAATCCATAATGCTCCCTTTTCCTACTTTTTGTCATAATATTCAAAGTATAGAAACTTGTTTTTTTGCTTATCAAGAAAAGAGTATAAACTCTAATCCCTACTCTTCTGTCATGATCTCTGACAATGGACAAACATGTAGCTGTGATAGGAGCAGGCTGTTCAGGCCTGGCCTGCATCAAGTGTTGCCTGGAAGTGGGTCTGGAGCCTGTGTGCTTTGAGAGCAGCGATGACATCGGGGGACTGTGGAGATTTAAGGTATGTGACATATGGGCTTGTTTGAAACGGTCTGGCTGGCAGGTGGCTGGCTTAAAGCAATGCATTCTGGACTTGAAATAGCGGCATTTTTGGACAATCTTGTCCGAACATCAGCGTACCATTACATTACATTACACTTGGCAGACGCTTTTATCCAAAGTGACAAAAGGAGTACTACCGATAGAGTGTGGAGTTTCTTCGAGCTGTTTTAATGGTTTAAAAATAGCTTTGTCATCGTGCTTCGTCTAAGGGCACCTACCACTTCCATTGTTAGCCTTCTGGGGCAAACGATAAAAAATAGTTTAACTCTGAATGCAGCGGGCTGAATAATTTTTGCTCCTCGGTACACATACCAACTCGGGATGATGTTTTAACAGGCAAATTTTCATTTTACACCGAAGTTCTCCTTTAAGGCACGGAAGGCGCAATCAACTTGCTCCGTCCACTTTATACTATTGGGTGCGCCTTTCCTGGTCAGCTCGTGCAGGGGAGAGGCTAGAGAGGTAAGTTAGGTACAAAATGTTGATAATATCCCACCAATCCAAGGAAGGTCCTCACCTGGCGCTTGGTGCGGGGTTGGGGCCAGGTGGCTATTGCGTCGACCTTCTTCATCTGGGGCTTGACATTTCCTCATCCCACTGTGTACCCGAGGTAGTTGGCCTCGTCCATGGCAAGGGAGCACTTCGCCGGGTTGTCTGTGAGTCCTGCACCTACTGAGGGGTTGGAGGACAGCCGACAGGTGCTGGAGGTGGCCATTCCAGGACGTAGAATGAACCACAATATTGTCCAGGTAAGCTGCGGAATACTTTTGGTGTGGGCGGAGCACCTTGTCCATGAGCCTCTGGAATGTGGCTGGAGCCCCGTGGAGGCCGAATGGAAAGACGCGTTACTGGAAGGCACCGTCTGGCGTGGAGAAGGCCGTCTTCTCCTTGGCTCGTTGGGTGAGGGGTACTTGCCAGTATCCTTTGGTCAGATCCAGAGTGGAGATGAATCGGGCAGGCCCCAATCTCTCCACCAGCTCATCAGCACGTGGCATGGGGTAGGTGTCAAATTGAGCGATCTTGTTCACCTTTCTGTAGTCGTTAACCTAATACCTAATACTCCCATCAGGCTTCCATGCAAGTACTATGGGGCTGGACCAAGCACTGTGGGATTCTTCCAACACCCCAAGGTCAAGCATCTTCTGCACCTCCTGTCGGATGGCCTGCCGTTGGGCTTCTGGGATGCGGTAGGGTCGTAGCCGGACAATTTTCCCGGTTCAGTCTTTTTGTCATGGGTGATGACAGTCGTCCATCCAGGAGTCTCGGAGAAAACATCTCGGTTGCCATCTAGAAGCTCTCGAAGATCCTGTACCTGCTTGGCAGACAGCTGCTCGCCCAGTCTCACTTGGGGAGTATTCGGAGAAGGAAGATGGGTCCCCAATGCTGGGACTGGGAGGGGGACTGGCTCATGCCATGGCTTCAGCAAATTCACATGGTAGATTTGCTGTCCCTTTCCTGCCATTTAGCCAGGAATTTACAATCATTAGTGGGGATCAAAACCATGACCTTATCACCAGGCTTAAATTCCCTCACCTGGGCTCCTCGGTTATAAACCTGGGCCTGTTGCACCTGGGCCTGTTGCATGTGCTCCTGGACTTGGCCAGACTTGGCTCATTCATTGGTGCATTTGTTCCACATGCTCCACCAGACTCCGGTGGGTTGATGGCTGTTCTTCCCAGGCTTCCTTCGCCAGATCCACCATGCCTCGGGGCCTCCATCCGTATAGAAGCTCAAATGGGGAGAACCCTGTGGAGGAAATAAGGCAGCAACTGATCCCAATTTTTACCATCCACATCTATTACTTGGCGTAACGTGTTTTAGCGTTTTGTTGAACCTCTCGACCAATCCATCGGTCTGGGGGTGATACACCGAGGTTTTGAGTTGTCTCACCTTCAGACTCTGGCATAGCCTCTTGATTACCCCGGACATAAAACATGACCCCTGGTCCATCAAGATTTCCTGTGGCAATCCCACCCTGCTGAAGAGCAAAAACATCTCCCGGGCCACCGTCTTGGCATTTGCGGAGTGGAGGGGAATTGCCTCCGGATAGCGGGTGGCATAATCAAGTATGACTAGAATATAGTGGTGTCCCCGGCTAGACTTTGGAAGAGGACCCACTATATCCATGCCAATCCGACTAAAGGGGGTTTCAATGATGGGCAGGGGTATTAGGGGATTCCTAAACTGTACCTTTGGGGAGTTGATTTGGCACTCGGCACAGTAGCGGCAGTAATCCTCCACAGCTCTCTTGACTCCTGGTCAGTAGAAACGATCCAGAATCCGCTCATACGTCTTCTCCCGGCCTAGGTGTCCTCCTAGTATGTTGGAGTGGGCTAGGTACAGTACCTTTGGAACATACTCTTTTGGCACCACTAGCTGCTCACGACGTTTCAAGTTATCCATAGTTACACGGTACAACAGGTTGCCCTTCACCATGAAATGAGGAAAGGACAATTCACTCACCCCGTCTTGTTTTTTTCCCTCAATTACTTGGACCTCTCGCCATGCTTGAGTCAGGTTGACATCCCGGAGCTGGGCCAGGCCAAATCTTCCAGGCCTGGGGCCTCCTGTTGCTTCGATTTGGGGGAATTTGGAGAACACTTCGTCAGAAGCAATGTCATCCAAGGGTTCTCTAATAAGCCAATCAATGGTTCTCTAATAAGCCAATCAAGTCATCTAGCGTTGGAGCCTGCTGCTGTGCTACATACCTCTTCACATCAGGTGGAAGGCCCCGCAAACACCGTCCGATCACCACTGGGTCAACAATCGGTGGCCCAGCTGCCTCCTCCAGCCAGCCTCTGGTTAAACGAACTAGAGCCATCACCTGGCTCCGAGCAGGCAGAGTGGGGTCGTAGGTCCAGTCATGAACCCGCTGTGCACGAGCTGGCATGCTAAGTCCATATCGGGCGAGGATGGCAGTTTTCACCTTGTCGTAGTTCAGGGCGTCTGCAGCGGAGAGGTCACGGCAGGCTTCCTGTGCTTCCCCGGTCAGGAAGGGGATCAGGTTGTTCGCCCACTCCACCTTTGGCCACCACTCTCTCACCATCCTCGTCTCTCAACATCCTCGTCCCTTGTCAGCTTTGTGAGCACATCCTTCGGCCTACCCTCCTTTTTTACGTTGGCCTTGCACAACTCTGCCACTTGCATTGTTGCTTGGGTAGCCATAATGGCTTTCAGAGCCTCCTCCATGTTTCTTCGGTCCTTTACCTCTTCAGCGGGGATTCAGCTGCCCGCGTTCTCCACCATATGTGGCCACCTGGCCATCGGATTAACCAGGGTTGGGTGGAATGGAGTAGACAGTCAGGTTTGCGGTGTGAACAAAGCTCAGAAGTTTTATTGAAAGCTTGGGGGAAGGGGATGTGGGATAAACTATAACTAAAAGTCCTTTCTTCGTCAGGGGGTTCACCGGCTCCGTCAGTCCTTCTCCTGAAGTCAGAGGAACAGAGAGAGACAGGCCGGTAAGTATCTTAGGTAAGCAAAGCAACAACTGACCGTCCAGCTCGTAGGTTCGTCCTGTCCTCTTCCAGTTATCTTCCAATGTGCTCAAGCAGCTGAGGCAATCCTTCTCTCTCGGTGGTTCCTGCCCATCTGCCTTGAGTTCTGTGATCTGGGCTTAAGAAGGCCAGTAATTGCACTGGGAATGGGTAACACCTGCCATGGGAGCACGGGTTAACATTGCATGCACCTGACTAATCAATTATTCAATCCTGGGGAAGTAGCGGCCGTTTAGTACCATCCCCCTCTTAATTGGCTTGTGTATTCCAGCACATGCCACCGTGGAACACAGCTGATTGGCTGGGCTTCCACAGTACGATGTGGTATGGTAACGTTTGGTCTGAAAATGTGACTATTTTAAGTTCAGAATGCATTGCTTTAAGCCAGCCACCTGCCAGCCAGATTGTTTCAAACAAGCCCAAGTTTGAGTCAGTCACATGAGACAGCACAACTAAGTCACTGCACATCCACTGCTCCCTGCATTCATCCCACAGCTCCTTTCACATTATGAGTTATCACTGTTTCAGACCGTTTCATCGCACTACAGCCCTTTGAATTAAGGTTAAGGTAGGGCAAGTGGTAAGCCTTCTAAAAACAGAGCCCTTTGCCTTTGTTCTCCTAGGACAATAAAGTCATAAGTCTCTTTTATTAGGAGATTTACTACATACTCTGAGTTAACTTTGCTTGGTTAGTCACTAAACCACCTACTTGAAATCAGGATTCCCCAGTTAGCACACCTACCATTTGTCAAAACCTCATTGTGAAAATGATGCAGTGAAAGTTTTTAATAGATATCCAATTTCAAGCTTTCCTAACTATGGGCTTTTGCTATAGCCCCCTGGTCTTTCTTCCCCGAAAGTGCAGAAAAGTGAAAATGAGGGGGCCGAACTGTTTTCCATCAAATGTTCTGACTGTTACTATAAATAAGAAATTAGAAATAAATGCTACTCTGGAAACCCTGCCAGCTGAGAGAGTGTGAGATCCTTCCGTATTCATGAGTGACAACACAGTGCACCCCACAGAATTCATTACTTGCTCTAAAACTGATGATTCGTGTAGCTTATCTAGACAACTGGTGGAGGGGAATAATGCTCTTATCAGTTTTAAATGTCATTGGGTTATTATTGCTGCAGATAGTGAGCCTTCAAATAATTGTTTAAAAAAAATATAAAATACCTCCCACTGCACTCTTTTTGTACGCAGGAGAAGCCTGAGCCTGACAGAGCAAACATCTACCACTCTGTTATCGTCAACAGCTCCAAGGAGATGATGGCATACAGTGACTTTCCTCCTCCAGCTGACTTTCCCAATAACATGCACCACTCTCAGATCCTGCAGTACCTGCGGCTCTATGCCGCACACTTTGACCTGCTGAAGCACATTCACTTGCAGATTAGAGGACGGACCTGTGCCAAAAAAATGATTAAAGCAATGATAATAGATGTTCAGTTTTTAACTGGAAAAAGGTGTAGGTTCCTTGGCTCTTGAATTAATGATAATAGATTATTTTCATTCCTGTAGTATTCCTGTGTGTCTGTGTGTGTGTGTGTGTGTGTGTGTGTGTGTGTGTGTGTGTGTGTGTGTGTGTGTGTGTGTGTGTGTGTGTATGTGTTTGCGTGTGCGTGTGTGTTGGCATGTGCGTGTGTGTGTGTGTGTGTGTGTACAGTGTACACTCAGTGCAGAGTGTGAGGCCGAGGCCTGACTTTGCGCATACAGGTCAATGGGAGGTGGTGACTGAGAACAGGGATGGCCAGGAGGAGAGGCACATCTTTGATGCAGTGATGGTCTGTACTGGGCACTTTACACGGCCACATCTGCCTCTTTAGGACTTCAAAGGTGTTGCATTCGGCCATTTGAATCAACTTAAAAACAATTCACAGGTCATGAAAGGCATACCTTAGTCACACTTCAGAGATGTCCTAAAGTACAGGAATCACTTCTTTCACCTTGTCATTTTTTGTTCATTTCATTTAGTTTTTATTCAGATCAGTTAAGTTTGCTGCACTGATTACGAAATGCCCCTTTTCAACCATATAGAGTTACCACGCATGTTGTAATTGTTTATCTACAGGCCAGAAAGGCCAGACAAAGGTTATATCGCTTCAAAAGGTTTAAACAAAGTGGTTCAGCTGTTGAAGTCAAGGTTGAGGGCCATGTTTTACTTTAACTAGGGCTGACACTGCTGGGTGTCATAGCCATGCATAACCTATAGTTATGGTGTTTAATCTTTGACAAGGGCAGTCAAAACTAAATTCTCAATGTGTTGAAATGCAAATTTGATTAATTTTTAATCATTCTAGGAATAGAGACATTTCAGGGGAGATATTTCCACAGCTGGGAATACCGCAATGCTAATGGATAAAATGTCATAGTGATTGGCATTGGAAATTCTGGAGGTGACATTGCTGTGGATGCCAGCAGAGTGGCTAAACAGGTTAGTGAAACTGGTTATCACCCATAAACAATTAAAGGGGTGCCAGAATGCTTCCCGAAGACCATGCACACAATATAATCTGAAGGATATCAGCATTGTGTTTAGCTCTTAACTTGCTGCTCTCCACAACTCACTGCTGCTCCCCCCCAGGTGTACCTGAGCACAAGACGTGGTGCATGGGTGGTGGGCCATGTTGGTGACGGGGGGCTGCCATGTGATGTGGTCAGTGGTGCGTGCCTGGCCGTGCTGATGCACAAACTGATGCCCATATGGGCCACCAGGGCAGTGGAGAAGCAGCTCAATAAGCATTTTGACCATCAGCTTTACAGGCTTCAGCCCTCACATGGGTATGAAGATGAAGGCCAGGGGCTAATTCGTGCTTTGTTGTCTAATTTGTTGACTCTCATGTCATGTTTTCCTCTTTTTGTCATAACCTCATACCTATTAAAACAAATCAAATTCGTTGGTGAAGCACAGTTTACCATTGTACAACCCCAATTCCAATGAAGTTGGGACGTTGTGTTAAATGTAAATAAAGAAGAAATGCTATAATTCTCAAATCATACAAACAATATATGTTTTTGAGAATAGTCCAAGGACAACATATCAGCTATTGAAACTGTTTTTTTTGTTGTTGTATGGGATATTTATGGTCATTTTAAATTTTAGGCCAGCAACGTGCCTCAAAAAAGTTGGGATGGTGTCAATAAAAGGCAGGAAAAGTTGAGAAAGACTAAAGAAAAGAGGACACTTCATAGTTAATTATGTTAACTGGCAAGATGATTTTGTATAAAAAAGGGCTTTCTTTCTTGTCCATGACATGATTTCAGCAGCCCAACTGGTAGGTGTCTTTTTCATCATGTTTTCCTTTTTATTATGCTTAAAATGTGACATATCTGGACAGCACACTGGCCATTTTAGCATCTGGTTGCCCTTATAATGAAGCCACACTGTTGAAATTTTGTATAAGTTGCAGTTTGACCTCATTGTCTGGTAATATTTAAGGTCTACCCTAAAATACAATGTATGATTTCTATTATTGGATATGCTTTTGCATTTATCTTGGTGGAATTGTAATAGCCAGTCTTCGCTCCAGGATTGTAGTTTATATAAGTCTTCTTGAAGTGTTTTTAAATCTTCCTGATGTTTTATTTCTCTAAAAATCTTTGTGTCATCAGCAAATAAAAAAGTGGGCGAATTAGTTACATTAGGTAGATCATTTGTATTTATTTGTGTTCGTGCGCACGAATATATTTTATAATATATATATTTTTTTTTATTGGAATGACAGATGTTGATAACAGTATGTTATCTGTGGAAGTTGTTTAAGGTTGTGTGGCATAAGCAGAGCATTCCAACAGCATGGTGCAGGGCAGGGGGTGTGTTGATTCCAAAAGAAAAAGAGTCTGTTAGAATAGACCAGTTTAGAATGATCTCTTTGCTTAATGTGGAGGGGAAAATCTTCTTCAGTATAGTGGCTAAGAGACTTGTGCAGTATTTGGAAAAGAATGGGTTCATTGACACAACAGTGCAGAAGGCAGGAATCCCAGGTTTTGCTGGATGCATTGAGCACACCAGTGTAATTTGGCACCAAATTCAGACAGCAAAGCAAGAGGGTAGGGAGCTTCATGTAGTTTTTTTGGACCTAGCTAATGCCTTTGGCTCGGTGCCGCATAGCCTGATTTGGAGTGCTTGTGAATACTTTAGAGTGCCAGTTGAGATTGTGAATATAATGAAGGAATACTTTAAAGATATTAGATTGTGTATAGGTACAGGGGAGTTTGTATCAGACTGGCAGAAGCTAGAAGTAGGCATTATGGCAGGGTGTACGATTTCACCACTTGCTTTTACAATGGCAATGGAAATGGTAATAAGAGCTTCCAAGTGGGTGGTGGGGGGGGGGAAGGCGTCGGGAGGGACTGCGTCTCCCGCCAATTAGAGCTTTCATGGATGACATGACTCTGTTAACAACAACGGTGCCATGTACAAAAAGGTTGTTAGAAAGGATAAATACAAATCTCAGGTGGGCGAGGATGAGGATAAAGCCTAGTAAGTCAAGGAGTATCTCAGTCACCAAGGGAAAAGTGGTAGAGCAGAAGTTCACGGTGGAAAGTGAGGAAATCCCATCCATCAGGGTGAGACCAGTGAAAAGCCTGGGGAGGTGGTATAATGCAGACCTGAGTGATCGAGAGCAGGTAGAGCAGCTTAGAAAAGACGTGGTGGAGGGATTGGAAAAAATTGACAGGTCAGGGCTACCAGGAAAGCTGAGATTGTGGTGCATGCAATTTGGACTGTTCCCTAGAGTAATGTGGCCCATGTCAGTGTATGAAGTACCATTATCAAAAGTAGAGAAGCTAGAAAGGGTGGTTAATTCATACGTTAAAAAGTGGTTAGGGGTTCCACGGTGCCTAAGCAATGTAGCTCTGTATGGGAAGGGCATACTGCAGCTGCCAATAAATAGTCTGGTAGAGGAATTTAAGTGTGCTAAGGTTAGGACAGAGCTGTTGTTAACAGGGAGCAAGGGCAGGATAGTCAGTGGTCTGGCTCCTAACCCGAGCAAAGGGAGAAAGTGGAAACCAACGGATAATTGTAATGGCTGTAGTTAGGAAAGCCTGAAGTGTGGTACAATGGGTCCTCTCCCCACATGTGCAAGTGTCTTGTATTATTTATTTGTTTATTTATTTATTTTAATTGTTAAGGAAATGTTGGAGGAAACTGCAAAGGCTTGCCAGTGGTCCTGGGTTAGATGCATGTTGTTGGCATGGTGAAAGCCATGGGGGAAAGCGATAGGTAGGTGCTGCTGAGTGGATCATGTAAACGGCCCCAGCAGCCCCAGTCACTGTAACGGTAGCCGGCTGGTTCAGGTTAACCCTTGTTGAGCATCTGTCTGTACGGCTCCAGTTGGCCATCCCCTCAGCTGCTCTGTCCTGTACAGCTCACATGAGGTTGCGTGAATAGCTGTAGTCAGCGGCCAGTTGTGCGTGTTACACCTGGGAGTAGGGACTAACAGCCTGAACTATTTACTTGGTTATAGATAGTGTAGGGGTAGGTGTAATAGCTATAGTTTCTCCCTAAGGTGCTCTTCCTACATGCACAAGTACTTTGTGTTCTTTGTAAACCTTCATCGAGGGTTTTTGTCCTTTCGTCTAGTACTTTAAGTAATTGTAACCATGTTTATTGACCACGGATAAATCAGTTTGTTGCTGAATAAACTTTGTTGAGTCATATGATTTGTTATGTGATTTCTTATTATAGTCTCCATCCATTTGCCTATGACACAAGTTAAACTAACTGGTCTGTAGTTTCCTACATGTGCTGTGGTACCCTTCTTATGCAGTGCTGTTATTTTTCCTAATTTCCATTTTGTATATATATTTTTATACATACGAAAATACAAAACTTGTCTTATTATTTGTAGAAATGATATCGTTGTGGTTTGTGTAAATGTATTATAGATAGGTTGCTTGCATTTGAAGATAAATCAATTAGTGGTGGGAGAAAAAAAAATCACATCAGAAAAATATGAATTCATATCAAGTAGGTGTATTAATGTATTTATTCATGTCATTTTTAAAATCAATACATATATACGCGCAGCTAATATAAATAACAAATCACTAATTTAATTAATGATGTGTTATTTAAAAAAAAAACAGTCTGCAATAGCTTTTTCAAAAATAAAATGTCGACTGATACCAAAGACTGCAATGGTTTTACAGGGTCGAACGCAAACTAGTGCTCAGCGAAGTACGTTAAAATCCACTTTATTCGTCATTAACGTTGTAATTGTCGTTTTCTTTTATATTTTGCGTACATATAGAGTCAGGCATTTCAAATATCATCATTGTTTAGTGTGTCAGTGGATATTTTCACAGAACAAAGCCGTTTTTTGACAGAGGTGGGTCCATTCTACGCTTATTTGAGAGGCGGTTAGAGCGAAATGTGTATTGTGGCCGTGACAGTGGCAGCAGCAGAGTTGAGCTGAGACGTATAACTGTCACCGGAAGTGGCTTACTGTCGTGCGTCAGTAAAGCGCTGTCATGCGTCGGTAAAGCGCTGTCGTGTGGCCATAGACTGTATGCGTGTGGCAGTGAAGCATTGTTCTGTGACAGAGCCTTACGGAAGTTGCCTACTGGTCGCGTTGTCTTGTTTGCGTAGCAGGCGGCCGGTAGCGATGTCGTTAAACGTTGTATCTCGGCAGTCCAGCCACCAATTTGATATCTAAAAACGTCCCCATAAAGGTCATACAACCTTTACGGTGATACAACAGATTATGAGGTTTATGGCGTGATGTTCTTTTGATACGAAAGATAAAACACTGATATTAAATGTCTGCTTGCTGCTTCAGGAGTGCCGGTGACATGGCATCTGTGTTTCTTCAAGTTTACATCGTTCAACGGACATGATCGGATCCACTGAGGTAAATGAGTCTTTTGACTTGTTGATGTTGTCATATATTTTGTTTATTACTTAAAAATGGCAGTATTTACTCATGTTTAAAAATGTGATTACATGACCGCGAGTTGTCATATTATGTTAGTCATTTAGCATGCAGCAAACTGCAGTTCGTTCATTACTTATTGTCGATTTATTGTACGTTTTTGTATGACTGACAAGTGTAGGACAATAAAAAGGTATGATAGGTTAAGGAGATAAAGAAAAAAGGTAGGTTTTGAGAGTGGTGTTGCTAATTAATATACGATATGTCACAGTTATTACACGATATTACACAGTTCAAAGCCAGGGTGGGGGTAGTCCTTTATGATGTTCTCTTATCCGGGAGGGGAGCATTTAAGTACCCTCTGAAACCTCTGTCTACCGTGGTGCAGCTACTGTGATAAAGTATGTTATGTGATGTGTGATGTGATGTGCAGAGAAATAAGACAAGTTATTCAAAGTTATGTGTTTTGTCTGTTTTTCTTAGATGCATGGAGAGAAGAGCCAGTTCTCTCATCTGCTGTGGTTTCACAGAAAGGAGGCAGATGACATTGTGGAGCACAACTTGGAGCCATGGATGCAGACTTCCTGGACAGGCAGCTGGAAAATGATTCACCATCATCCTTTCTATGGCATAAAATAATTTATTTTTAATACATCTCCTTGCTGTGGACATGTGTGCGACATAGCCGTTATGTTTTTTGGCAATCTTTTGATTTCTTGTAACTTTTACCTGGCACTGTAACGACAAAACGTAAAATAAGAATCCATTTGTAACCTACATCCTATTCATAGACAGGTCTGGTCACCTTAAATGGCACATCTTTGCACACCCTCAGTGTAGGTTGTTTGTTAACACAAATTGTATCTGTGTATTATTTAACTTGGCTAATGATATCCACTTCAAGAACCATATGGCTACATTTGACAATATGCAGTTTTTAAATTGATTACAGTGAATCACGATAGCAGACTCCTATCATTGGCATGCCATCCCATAGGTATTTGGCTTTGCCTTAACTATGAACTGGTATCTGTTAACTCACACATACAGTTACAGTTGTCTCACTCTTCTGTGAAGTAGTGAGTGATCTATGTCTGTGAGCCTATGTGTATGTATGATATTGTGTTTAAGCTACTGGACACCTTCATCTCCTTCTGGATAAATAAAGTATCCATCTACGTATTATACATCCTATTGTAATAACACACTTGTCAACATAATGAGGGGATAAGCACACTCTCAGAAAAGAAGGTACAGAATTGTACTTTTAGGGGTACAAAGCTTGTCACACCGGCAGTACCCTCAAAGGCACATAATTGTACCTTTTAACCACTGTTTATCAACTAGTTTGTACCTTCTCCAGAGCTGAATAGGTACAAATCAGTACCTTAAGGTACAAATATTAGCCTTTCTTGGTACATTTATACGTATTGTACCGATACAGATTTGTACCCCTACTGTCCCCATATTTCTGAGAGTGCATGGCACCTCTTAACAGTTTTTCTGTCTATCTATCTATCTATCTATCTATCTATCTATCTATCTATCTATCTATCTATCTATCTATCTATCTATCTATCTATCTATCTATCTATCTATCTATCTCAGAATCTCAACTGATAATGTCTGTCACACCTATTATTAGGCCTATATGTCAATGGGCATTAAATTCCTAGTACAGTGGCTGAGTGCCGCAGCCATACACAACTGGAGAAGGAGGGCAAAAGGGTTCCAAAAGTGTATGTTTCCTACCTTCAAAACATCCACTACAGTCTCTTCATAACAATTCGCTTTTGCAGAAATACAAAAATATGTTCTCACCAAGCATTGAATGATTTCCCAAATTCTGTGTTTTTGGTAAAGAGTTAGCGTCAAGGGCAGGATTATATTTTTTGCCTTTACAATTGCGAAAAGCTCCACACTCACCAGTTTAGTTTTAATCTGGGAGCCTATAATTGTTTTTTTTTTCTTCACATTAATAGTCAACGCTACTTATGCCAGTGGCAGTCTAATTCGTTGTCTATCTTAGCCCATATCGTATGCTGCATTTATGTGTATCAAACGTGTAGGTTTGCGAGAAATGAGATCAGATATATCTCTCACTGAAGTCGCGAATGAGATCAGATATATCTCTCATTGGAGTCGCAAATTTGCCAGAACTAAAAATCACATCGCAAATCTGGTGCATCACTTCAGATGTCATATGCGATAGGCCTATGATTTTTTTTATCCGCTCCGCTTTTATCCGCTTTTAATCATAAACATATATAGAGTAAACATTGCAATGCTCGAGAAAAAAAAATCGTATAATTCTGACAATTTGAAGTGTCCAATTTCCTTAAAAAAAAACCACACACACACAAATTTGCGATAAATACACTATGATATTTGTGACAATAAGTCGCAAATTTGGATGTGTCATCTGTGTTAGTCATCAGGCAAAGCCCAACGTAGCCCAAAAGAAAACGAGTGCAGTAGCATATATCATATTTCACCTCCTGGCCAAGCTTCTTCCAAGTCCATATGAAAGTATAATGTGTGAACATGCAAATGCATTTGATAAATGTCCGCGAATATATGTTAGGAATATGCAAGTTTTTTTCCTCGAGCATTGGCGCCTTTATTTCTAAAGCGGAGAGAATTGTACATGGGCCTGGTGTGATGTCGTAAAATGGCAGACATTGGTTCAGATATATTCATAATCCTACAAAGACCACGAAAGTCATTGTCAAAAGCAATTCTTAAAAACATAAATACCTAACATTAACATTTCAGAACTATTAGGGTCGTGGTCTTTAATGTATGGCGAAAAAGAAGTGCGCTTTCCGTACATGCAGTTGTACAGCACTAAATGGAACAGCGATTGAGTTCCACGGTACAGCGATTGAGTTCCACGGTACAGCGGTAGAGCGATTGAATGCTACAGTATGGCAGGCAGCCGCGAGACATTAGCAGGGTGTGATGAGACATTGGCAGGATGTCCTGAGACATTGGCAGGCTGTCATGTGACAGCGGCAGGCTGTCCTGAGACAGCGGCAGGCTGGCATATGACAGTGCCAGGCTGGCATGCGACAGCGCCAGGCTGGCATGCGACAGTGCCAGGCTGGCATGCGACACAAGCAACATGACAGTCCAGCTTTTGCTCCCACCCCTACTGGCTTATTTACATTGAGTGCCTGTATGACTACCCTCGCAAGATGGCGGCCGCGTCGGACGTTTTCCCGTGTGGTCAGCCAATGCCGTGTCCGCTCTAGTGTTCTATTCAGCTCTATGCTTGCACCACACTGGCCTTCCCCTGAACCCCTAGGGGTTTCTACTATATGTGTATGGTTTCTGCTCAGTGTGTCTATGTAGTACCTTCGCGCTCCATGGGGGCCTTATAAAAATAGCCTTTAGAGTTTTCATAATGCCAAATAATGACATTTTCCTTGAACTTAAACGCATTTAAAACAAGTATGCTACACGCTACCTAACTTACTGTGCTTGTCGTCATTTTGTAATGCGTCAGTTATTGCGAGCGATGAGTAAATGGATAAAAACCTATAGCCTAAACACCTCAAAGTCCATGACCGACCCAGTTTACTCCTCCCACCGTATCAGATAGTCTACCTTTGCTGCGAGTAGCCTATATGGACTTGCCTCCGAACTCCGTGGAATTGTCAACTTACTAGGTGAGTAAATGCACCGTTTGCGGCATTTTTGTCTGAATGCTTTATATATAGCATATGCAAAGAGTTGTCAATTACTGACGCGATCCAGCTGCAGACAATATTATATCCCGTTACAGACTTGAATGTTAACATCCGTGAATATGCCAATATAGCCTACGACGTTCTACATTAAATCCTCGTCTCTAAATAAACTGTTAACAAGCAATTCACTTCCTACTACACTTTAGCAACCCGTGGCGTTGTGGAACTGCACAGACTAAGCATCCATTAGTCAGACAAAGTTCGTGTTACCATATTGTAAGAGTAGAAACTTATCGGAGGAGTACAGAAAAGTAGGTCATCATTTTATCTACTCCTTAGTCGTTGATAGTCTACATTACAGTCTACATTAGCACACCCTAGCTTGTTTTTTTTTTAAAGGACCTCAAACTATGCCTGCGCCTCACAACAGAGACTTCTGGTGTTTTCGAGACTTTAGAATTACAGTAAAATGTATATTTATAAAAATAGAATTGTTTAATCTTGCATGAATCGAATCTGTCTGACTGTCAACAACGACACAGTCTACAACAAATCATAAGATATAGGCCTACGTACGTAATCAAGTAAATTCTAAAGCTATTATTTTTGCAAATAGTGTAATTGTATTACTTTTCCTTAGGGAACATCCACCATGACCAGACACGTAGCTGTGATTGGAGCTGGGAGCTCTGGCTTGGCTTGCATCAAATGCTGCCTGGATGAGGGTCTGGAGCCAGTGTGCTTTGAGAGCAGTGATGACATCGGGGGACTGTGGAGATTTAAGGTATGTGACGGAATTCACCAGGCCCACCCCAGGCCCACCCCAATCATATCATATCAATCAGGAAAAGCTGCCAAACAAACTTTGTGTTACAATTAAACCAATTGCACTGTCAAGGTCATTTTGAGCAGGGTTTTATTGTACAGCACACAAAAAGCTGAAACTGAAAAAGGGAAAACTGAAAAAAATGTCATTATAATTCACCTTATTCTGACACGCCCATTTTCAAAGGTGAAAATCTTCCGCGTTGGTTTACAACTTCCGGCCGGCTTGCCACAGCCATAGACATCCTATACATATGCAAGTCAGCTACGTTAGAAAACCCTGCAAATTTAGATGGATAAGCTAACTTAAAAAGACACAAAAACAAGATTATAAGGTCGGATGGAGAGATTGTACTTCGTCACCTGAGGTTAATGAATTCCACTGAGTGACTGGATGATGTAGCGGTGGGCTGAGGCAGGCGGCGATTTGTCAGAAAAAAAGACACATTCATGGAAATGGACATTGTATTTGTAACTTCCCTAGCTATGCAGACCGAAAGCTACTGCTTTCCAGCAACATTTTCCATTTAGCTTCTGCAAGCCATGAATACAATAATTTCACCTTTGGCAACGCTGATTGAGATGCTAAACAACAAAAGAGTCTGCCGTGCTATTTCATACACATACACCACTTGCTACCCGTCTGTGCTGACAGCAAGCCACTCACCACTCATTGCACCCTCCTCTCATCGCAACATTTCTTGTGCCATCATTCTCATGTGTTAATATAATTGTTTTGTGTGCAGATCCTATGAAATAGGACGATATTCTGCTCTGAACGCTTGTACATTCGGCTCGGTCTGTCACGGAACGCGGACAGACAGACAGATGAACCCAATAGCGTAACTTCAACAATAGTTTATTAAGGATTGGGGGAATAGGGACAAAGTCAATAGCTCCGAAGAGCCGGTAGGTATCCACCAAGACGCGGTGAGACACCCAGGCAGACGGGTGGTCAAAACCCACTCCCGGAAGCGGGCGAAGAGTCGTGGGCAGGCGATGGTCGATACCAGGGGCAGCAGAGCAGAGCGGAGTCGAGGGCAGGCGGAGGTCGAGACCAGGAGCAGGTGAGTCAGCCGGACAGGAGTAGTTACCAGGGCAGTAGAGCAGAGCAGAGTCGAGGGCAGGCGGAGGTCGAGACCAGGAGCAGGTGAGTCAGCCGGACAGGAGTCGTTACCAGGGCAGTAGAGCAGAGCAGAGTCGAGGGCAGGCGGAGGTCGAGACCAGGAGCAGGTGAGTCAGCCGGACAGGAGTCGTTACCAGGGCAGTAGAGCAGAGCCGAGTCAAGGGCAGGCGGAGGTCGAGACCAGGGGCTGGAGAGTCAGGCGGAGTCAGGCAGGCAGGAGTCGGTACCGGAGGACTGGAGATTCTGACAGACAGACAGGGGAGAACACAGGAACAGACGGAAGACGAGCAACACCGGGAATACACAGCCAAACAGACGCAGAGAAGTCAGGAGTCAAAATAGCTTGCCGAGGGAATACACCGTGGTTCGCAGACGGACTGACAAGGAGTGAATGAGAGAGGCGAATATAAGTAGTAGAAACCCCGGGAACTAAACAAGCGTTAACGAGGAGTGCAGGTGAGTCTGATGATTGAATGAACTCGTGATAATCACAAACCAGGAAGTGCAGGGGAGACGGATGATTACCGTAATTGTGAAACGAGGGGAGCGAGTGAGAGAGATAATCTAATGAGGGTCTAAACCAGGAAGTGCAGGTGCAGTGAAACACGGTAGATTGAACCTAAAAGACTAGTAAATGGGTGACAATGAAAAACCACATACGAAAACTCCCAAGCCTAGAGCGAAACCGTGACAGAACCCCCCCCCCAAGGGACGGCCCCAGAAGGCCCCAAGAAAAGAAAAAGAAAAAACACCAACCGGGTGGGAGGGAAGGGGAGAGACAGGGGATCAGAACTCCTCGGAACGGTCCGATAGCAGGGCAGCATCCTCCTGAGCATCCTGGGTTCCCCTGGCAGGCGGAGCAGCAGCCCGAGGCGGGGGAGCCCGGACTGGTTGGGAGGCACCCCTGGGACGGCCCCGACGGAGGGCCGGCTGATCAGGATGCTTAAGGTGAAACTCCACGATGAGCGAGCGGTCCAGGATCTGGCTAGCCGGAATCCAGGACCTCTCCTCAGGACCATACCCCTCCCAGTCCACGAGATAGTGGAGACCCCGCCCCCTTCGTCGGGACCGGAGCAGGCGCCGCACCGTGTAGACTGGACCCCCATCAATGAGGCGAGGAGCGGGTGGCGGTGGCACTGCCGGGGTATGAGGGCTCACCCGTACTGGCTTAATCCGGGACACGTGGAAGGTCGGGTGAACCCTCATAGTGGTAGGGAGTCGGAGCCGGACAGCAGTAGGGCTGATGATGCGTTCGATCATGAAGGGTCCCAGGAAACGGGCTGCCAACTTCCGCGTCCGACGACGATTAGCCCCCGCGGAATAGGCAGCCACGGCTCTTCTTAGGGCGGCCCGTGCCCGAGCCCAGGTCCGTCTGCAGCGGCGGGCGTTGGCGAGGGCCGAAGGGCAGGAGGCTTCTCCCTCCTGGCTGGGAAAAAGCGGTGGTTGGTATCCATAAACACACTGGAAGGGGGACATCCCAGTAGCGGAACAGGTGAGTGTGTTGTGGGCGTACTCGACCCACACCAGTCGACTGGCCCAGGAGAGGGGGTCCCGAGAGGCCATGCAGCGCAGGGCCTTCTCCAGCTCTTGGTTCGCCCGTTCTGATTGACCGTTGGCTTGCGGGTGAAATCCAGAAGTGAGGCTGACCGTGGCCCCCAGTAGCCGGCAGAACTCCTTCCAAAAAGAGGAGGTGAACTGCGGACCACGGTCAGATACCACATCAGCGGGGATGCCGTGGAGGCGGAACACATGTTGCTGGACTGCCTGCGCGGTCTCTTTAGCGGACGGAAGCTTGGGTAGTGGGATGAAGTGGGCCATCTTACTGAATCGATCCACTACAGTGAGGATCACCGTCTTCCCTTCCGATGCAGGCAGTCCAGTCACGAAGTCCAAGCTGATGTGGGACCAAGGACGAGAGGGAACGGGCAGAGGCTGGAGAAGGCCCGCGGGAGGTCTGTTGGAGGCCTTGTTGCGGTTACACACCGGGCAGGCTAAAACATACTCACGGACCTCCCTCTCCAAGTCGGGCCACCAGAATCGCCGAGCGATGAGATGACTGGTACGGGTCGTCCCAGGATGACACGCCAGGAGGGAGTCATGCCCCCACTGCAGGACCTGGGAACGGAGAGCCTCGGGTACGTACAACCTGCCCTCCGGGCAAGCGCTAGGACCGGGTTGATCCTGCAGCGCCCTCAGCACCCGCCTCTCGATGTCCCAGGTGAGGGCAGCTACGACCCGGGACCCCGGAAGGATGGTGGCTGGACCCTGGAGGCTGTCGTCTCCCTTCAGGAACTGGCGGGAGAGGGCGTCCGGCTTCACATTACGGGACCCTGGACGATAAGAGAGAGAAAAATTAAATCTAGAAAAAAACAAAGACCACCGGGCTTGTCTGGGGTTAAGTCTCTTGGCTGAACGGATATACTCTAGATTTTTATGATCTGTCCAAACAATGAAGGGGACGGACGCCCCCTCCAGCCAGTGCCGCCACTCCTCCAGGGCCAGTTTTACGGCGAGCAGCTCCCTGTCCCCTATGTCGTAGTTGCGCTCGGTCGGTGAGAGACGACGCGAGAAAAATGCGCAAGGGTGCATTTTGTCATCCTCCCGTCGCCTCTGAGAGAGAACCGCCCCGACTCCTACATCGGATGCGTCGACCTCCACCACAAACTGCCGTTCGGGATCGGGGACCTGTAGAATGGGAGCCGACGTAAAGCGAGCCTTGAGGTCGGAGAAGGCACCATCAGCGGCCGTTGTCCACGTGAAAGGAATCTTGGAACTGGTAAGTGCGGTCAGAGGAGCAGCAACAGTACTGTAATTGCGAATGAACCGCCGATAAAAGTTCGCAAACCCCAAAAACTGTTGTAGTTGCTTGCGGTTCTCGGGGACAGGCCAGGCGGAGACAGCAGATATCTTGGCCGGATCCATCTTGATGGAACCCTCTGCCACAATGTACCCCAGGAAGGCCACGGTCTTGACATGGAACTCGCATTTTTCAGCTTTGACAAAAAGCGAATTCTCCAGGAGGCGGTTGAGGACTAGTCGGACGTGCTGCCGGTGTTCCTCTAGGCTTTTGGAACATATCAAAATGTCGTCCAGGTACACAAAGACAAATCGGTCCAACATATCCCGCAGCACGTCGTTGACTAGCCCTTGGAAGACGGCCGGGGCGTTGGTTAATCCAAAAGGCATGACGAGATACTCATAATGTCCATTGGGGGTGTTAAAGGCCGTCTTCCACTCATCGCCCTCCCGGATGCGAACTAAGTGATAGGCGTTCCTTAGGTCCAATTTGCTAAAGACCGTGGCCCCCTGGAGGAGCTCAAAGGCGGTGGAGAGCAGGGGCAGAGGGTACCGGTTCTTTACCGTGATGTCATTAAGCCCACGGTAGTCAATACAGGGTCGGAGTGACCCATCTTTTTTTCCCACGAAGAAAAACCCCGCGCCCGCTGGGGAAGACGAGGGACGAATGATGCCTGCTGCCAGGGCGTCGGCTATATACTCCTCCATGACTCGCTTCTCGGGACCGGAAAGAGAGTAGAGACGTCCGCGGGGAGGAGATGTTCCAGGAACCAGGTCAATAGCGCAGTCATAGGGGCGATGCGGAGGCAGGGATGTGGCCTTGGCCTTACTGAATACCTCCTGTAGGTCATGGTAACAGCTAGGGACAGAGGAAATGTCTGGGGAAGCCCGGAGTGAGGCTGGTGGACACGCTGGCACGGCTGAGCGCAGGCAGGTTTGGTGACACTCCACTCCCCACTCCAACACCGTCCCTGTTCGCCAATCCAAGCGGGGGTTATGCAGTCGGAGCCAGGGTAGTCCTAAGACAAGCGGCTCCCCCGGAGAGGGGAGCAGGTGAAAACGGATCTTTTCCCTGTGGTTACCTGAGGACAGCAGCCCCACGGAGTCGGTGATGTGAGAGATCTGCCCCAACAGGCGACCATCCAGAGCTCGAGCGGGAACTGGGGAAGGTAACCGCTGGGTCGGTATCTCCCTCTGCTGGGCAAAAGCGGTATCCATTATGTTGGCCTCAGAACCAGAGTCAATTAGAGCGGTGAGCGTGTGTGACTGAGACGGGAGCTGGAAGATGACGCGGAGGAAAAGTCTGTCACCTCTGGGAGGGCTCGTGGAGGCCGAGCTCAACCGGACGCCCTCTACTTCCGGCGAGCTCGATCTTTTAACGGGCAAGAGGTGACTCGATGCCCCTCTCCCCCGCAGTACAAACACAGGCCTCCCGCAAACCTGCGTTGTCGTTCAGCCGGAGACAGAGAGGTACGATCCACCTCCATGGCCTCCGAGGAGTCCTGATGATGACCGACCCCGCGACTGGCGGTAGTGGCTCCACCATCGGTGGGGCGACGAGGGGGCTGACTGGACCTACCCCTCTCGCGACGTCGAGCCTGGACCCGCCGATCGATGCGGATGGAGAGGGCGATCGCATCATCCAGTGTTGTGGGAGACTCATGAGAAACCAACTCGTCCTTCATGTACTCCGCCAAACTGTGAAGAAAGGCGTCGACCAGGGCTTCCTCATTCCAGTGACTCCTACTTGCTATAGTCCGAAAGTCGATGGAATAGTCCGCCACAGTCCGTTTACCCTGGCGCATCTCCATTAATTCCCGGGAGGCGTCAGCCGTGGGAGCGCCAGCGCCAAACACCTTACGCAACTCGGCCGCAAAGGCACCGAAGGAACGACAGGCTGGCGAGTGGCGCTGGTATTCGGCTGTTCCCCAAAGTCTGGCTCGCCCCGTCAGGAGGTTTATGGCAAACGCAACCCGTGCTGCCTCAGACGCGAAGTTTCGCGGCTGGAGGTCGAAGGTGAGCCGACAGTTTGTAATAAACGCTACCACCTCCTCGGGGTTTCCCCCAAACCGCTCCGGCAATCCGATCTTGGGCTCGGAGCCACCAGCGACACCAGGCACTTGAGGCAGAGCCGGAACCGAAGCTGAGAGCCCAGGAGAGGGAGCCATCGGATCACTGGCTCCCGAGGATGCGAGTCGAGCCGAGATCTGGGCGAGCTGCTGAGCCTGAGCCGCTCCCTGCTGTTGAAGCAGTAACACCAGCTGTCGGATGTGGTCTGTCGTCCCCATCAGAGATGCTACATCACCAGAGACACGGCCCAGCTCTTTTTCAGAATGCTCCAGTCTCTGGATAGCAGACGGGGGCTCGGGAGACTGATCCATATTGATGTTCGCTGGGTCCATTTTGTGGTCAGTCCGTACTGTCTCGGAGCGCGGACAGACAGACAGATGAACCCAATAGCGTAACTTCAACAATAGTTTATTAAGGATTGGGGGAATAGGGACAAAGTCAATAGCTCCGGAGAGCCGGTAGGTATCCACCAAGACGCGGTGAGACACCCAGGCAGACGGGTGGTCAAAACCCACTCCCGGAAGCGGGCGAAGAGTCGTGGGCAGGCGATGGTCGATACCAGGGGCAGCAGAGCAGAGCGGAGTCGAGGGCAGGCGGAGGTCGAGACCAGGAACAGGTGAGTCAGCCGGACAGGAGTAGTTACCAGGGCAGTAGAGCAGAGCAGAGTCGAGGGCAGGCGGAGGTCGAGACCAGGAGCAGGTGAGTCAGCCGGACAGGAGTCGTTACCAGGGCAGTAGAGCAGAGCAGAGTCGAGGGCAGGCGGAGGTCGAGACCAGGAGCAGGTGAGTCAGCCGGACAGGAGTCGTTACCAGGGCAGTAGAGCAGAGCCGAGTCAAGGGCAGGCGGAGGTCGAGACCAGGGGCTGGAGAGTCAGGCGGAGTCAGGCAGGCAGGAGTCGGTACCGGAGGACTGGAGATTCTGACAGACAGACAGGGGAGAACACAGGAACAGACGGAAGACGAGCAACACCGGGAATACACAGCCAAACAGACGCAGAGAAGTCAGGAGTCAAAATAGCTTGCCGAGGGAATACACCGTGGTTCGCAGACGGACTGACAAGGAGTGAATGAGAGAGGCGAGTATAAGTAGTAGAAACCCCGGGAACTAAACAAGCGTTAACGAGGAGTGCAGGTGAGTCTGATGATTGAATGAACTCGTGATAATCACAAACCAGGAAGTGCAGGGGAGACGGATGATTACCGTAATTGTGAAACGAGGGGAGCGAGTGAGAGAGATAATCTAATGAGGGTCTAAACCAGGAAGTGCAGGTGCAGTGAAACACGGTAGATTGAACCTAAAAGACTAGTAAATGGGTGACAATGAAAAACCACATACGAAAACTCCCAAGCCTAGAGCGAAACCGTGACACGGTCCTGGTTTGCCTACCACTCTGGCTCAAGCCGAGTTCCCACAGGAAAATGTTACAATGTTTAATATTGTGTTTGGCGACCTTCAGAAACAGTACATGTAGAAGCGTGGAGTAGGGATGTCCCGATCCAGCTTTTTGCACTTCCGATCCGATACCGATATTGTATTTGCACTTCCGAGCCGATACCGATACTGGTGGCCGATACCGATACTGGTGGCCGATACCGAAACTGGCCTATCCAACCGAGCATGTATTAAAGTTATTTAGCCTTCTTACTTAGTTATTAGACTCATATTGAAAAGGGTTTTAGTACTCTTGATAACAACTAGCCAGCTGACTTAAGTGAGTTTGAATACACAATGGTTGGTAACAAGAAACTGACCTGTTTATTCAGGGATAAACAGAAAATAGACAACATTAAAAATAACAAACAGGGATGGCATCAGTGGTCAGTAAAAGTGCAAATCAGACTGTAAACTTTATGGGAAAAAAAAGAAAAACACACAAATAACCTGAGTGTAAAATAGTCTATTAACTCAAAAAAAGCAAAACACACAAATAACCTCTGTAAAATAGTCTATTAACTCAGCATCAGTACTCTGCTCTTGAGCAGGTGTAAACCAAGGCTTTAAAAACCAGTGCAAATAATATCGTTAACTATTTAAAAACAAAAATGCCCTCTACTCCCCAATCTCCTCCACACGTTTTGCTCCATCTCTATCTACAAAGTGGGAGACGCTAATGCTGGTGTGCTGGAAAATGCGGACCGGATTTTAGCGAAACCACAGCAAAAAACTGGAATGGATTATTTGAGCGGACCGGACCGGACTTTTTTTTTTAAACGGATCGGATTTTTTCCCGTGCCGCCGCGCCGATACCGATACGCATTTTTTTGCCAATATCGGCGGCCGATCCGATACCGATATTGGATCGGGACAAGCCTAGCGTGGAGCAGTAGTCTGATTTCATAGCTTATAATACTAGATATATGTGCCGATGTTTTAGATCGCTAGATTTCAAGTAGCATCAGTTGAGTTGCATGAGTGGAGATAGACCCGCACTAGGGATAAAAATAACTTCCTCATCGCTGGATGGCGGACAACAGATTATAAACCGGCCAAACAACATTATGCCCTGTTCCCGTGGACAATAACAGGGTTGTTCCAAGTACAGCCATGTTTTTTATGTAGTTAATATGGTAGCCCCCTCACCGAACAATTCAAGCTCAACATCTTTGTACTACTGTGCCAATGTTATCGACTGCAATAGACAGAGTTGTTCAACCGGAAATACTGAACCAACCGGAAGAATGTTTTGACGCCCGTGGTCTTTTCCAGAATAAGGTGAATACAAAATGCCATTTTTTCAGTGTTGCCTTGCTTTTTGTGTGCTGTACAATAAAACCCTGCTCAAAAATGACCTTGACAGTGCAATTGGTATAATTGTAACACAAAGTTTGTTTGGCAGCTTTTCCTGTGAATGACATGCTACCCTATCATTAACTTCCATTGTATTAAAAGAGCACAACATGTGGTGGAAAGAGGTACTGCCGATCAATCCAACTCCATGGAATTACTGACATTTTTTTCCAAAACATCATATCTCAATAAAGAGACTCAGCAACAAATCCAAATTTTGGACAAATAATCCTCACATACAGGATGATTATGGAAAAATGTTTAAAAAATCCTGTGAACTGTCCACATGGTGAAATGACAAGATGAAAACAGCCTTTTTGAAAATCAAGCCTAACTTCAAGAAAATACATTGACCATATGAAAACAATATCAACAAAGTTTAATGCATAGGCATGACATTATAATCCGTATATGACTGGGAAAAATAATCTGATAAATTTGTGTCCCATGCTTTTTGAACGAGAAGCCCTCAAAAGTGGTTGTGTCATTTCACATATTGAATCTATAGCCATTTTCACAGCTTTGGAGAGGAAGAATTACACAAGATACATCTGATCTGATTTGATTTTTGAATTCTACAGGAAAATGCATTTCTTTTCACATAGTTACACTAATGTGTGTGGAATACTAAAAGAGCCAGCAATGTCAGAAGTTGAGCAAAAGGCTTGTTCACCAGAATTCCCAAAATGACCTGAAATTTCAAAGGGCTGTAGTTTTGGAGCTATTAGTGATACAGACTTAATATTTAAGATTTATACATAGGTTGGATGTACAAACAGCTGTGATTTTTTTCCGATTTTTTGGAGAGGGTGACAGTCGGCCATTTGTTGATTTGACACGGAATGACCCTAGGACAAATAAAAAGAGAACAAAACAATATAAATACAGCAGCGGGATGTGGCCTGTTTTTACAGCCTCTCCCTACCCTCCCAGTCTGTTGAAAAGAAATATGAAATTCCTTTTAGTACAACAGTGTTTTCTGATGAAAGTCAGTTGGCAACATTTTTGCCAACTGACTTTCACATTCAGGCTGATAGTAACTGTCAGCTAGAACTGAAAAAAGATCAGCACTAAAGGCCACAGTATACTTCTATTGCAGCACTTCATGCAACAAACATCACATGATAAAATAAACGTCATCATTGCAGCATGCAAAGGTTGCCAAGGCCACAGAAGTGCCACAATTGAGTGCACAGTGCATGCTCAAAAATAAACTCCCATAAGATCACAATTCAAAGTTTTTGGAATGATACTGTGACAAACTCAGGTTGAAAACCTTTCCATATGGGATACGTCTGGAATCAACCTGGATACTGTACATGTTCCCAGTGTGTATACTATTGGCTGTGCTTCCAGTATCCAGAAGCCAAAAACTGCAAGCCTCTCTGCTACACAGACCCCCGACTCATCGTTGAAATGTCAGGAAAACAAATATGCGTAGGATTAAACAGAAAAAAAGTATTCCTCGGGTTCAACAGGAAAACAAGTATGTCTAGGGATTAACAAGAAAACAAGTATCCCTAGGGTTCAACAGGAAAACAAGTATTCCTAGGGTTCAACAGGAAAACAAGTATGCCTAGGGTTCAACAGGAAAACAATTATGTCTAGGGTTCAACAAGAAAACAAGTATGCCTAGGGTTTGCAATGCATACTCTGCTGGCACAGCCATGTGAACAGAAGTATGCCAGAGCCTTAACCTAAAACCTCTCACCACGTCCACTTTCAATATATGGGTTGTAACAGAATGAGGAAATCACTTTAATGAGAGTGTGGTTGCCTAAAAAACTGAAAGTGTGAAAGTGATTCCCATTTGTCACTGTGATCACACAGCACACCACAACAAACAGTGTACACAACAAAATTCATCCTCTTCATTTAGCCCATCAGACATGTGAGCAGGAGGCAGCCATCACAACGGCACCCAGGTAACAGTGTCTAGGGACGGTGCCATGCTCAGGGCACCTCAGTCACAAGGGAGGATGGAGGAGAGTGCTGGTTTCTAACATGTTTCTCCCTTATACAGTATGCTGCAATGCAATGTCTCACCCGCTGCAGGAAAACCCAGAGTCAGACAGAGCGAGCATCTATCACTCAGTCATCATCAACACCTCCAAGGAAATGATGTGCTTCAGTGACTTCCCCATTCCTGCTCACTTCCCAAACTTCATGCACAACTCCTACATCATGGACTACTTCAACATGTACGCAGACCACTTCCAGCTCCGCCAGTACATCAATTTCCAGGTCAGCTATGTCTATCAAATGCATTTCACTGTATTTCACCTTCATAGAATGGTATTTGGGAGCTGTTCTGGTGTGTGGCTAATGATGGTGAATGTCTTTGTCACAGACGCGGGTGCTGAGTGTCAAGCCGAGGCCTGATTTCTCCTGCTCTGGCCAGTGGGATGTAGAGACCGAGAGCAGGGATGGGAAGCGAGAGAGCCATGTGTTTGACGCCATTATGGTTTGTGTCGGACATCATTGTCACCCTCGCTTGCCCCTGTCTGATTTCCCAGGTAACAAGGAACTATGAACAAATGAAGGTTGCCACACACACACATGCATACAATGAAGTGTTTAGACACACACACACACACACACACACACACACACACATACACACACATACACACACACATGCAAACAAAGAAACGCAGTGAAAGAGAGAGTGAGTGGCTAAGGTCACATAGGTGAACGTCCTGTAGACTTTAGAGTCAGAAGCGCAGTAAGAAGCCCTTGTTTCAGTCACAGACAAAGAAACAACAACACAGGTCCAAGAAGCACATCTCCACTGCTTTTGCTGTTTACCTTAATGAGCCATTTCAATATTGCCCCCTGTAGTCCATTTTTTACATTGCACCTTTTTACTCCTGGGGAACCGGAAAACCCTTCCCATCCAGTCCCCATCAAGACCAGACCTGAGTGTAAAATGTCATAGTATTAGCCTATGTTGTATATTGTGTATATGGGAGAGATTGGAGCTTGATCAGTATAAACAAATAGCTCTGTGTGGTACTGCATCAAAAAGCAGGGCCCGAGACCTATCTCTCAGAGCAAGGAACTTGTGCTAGAAAATTGCTGCTTTTTATCACATTTCCAGGTTCTCCAAAAAGCCAAGCCAGCTTTGATCAGTTAACAAACAGTTCATTATCAACTAGGTCAAGTGGTAAAGCTGCATTAAGTATGTGAAGCTTATGTGTTGTTATGGGGAAGAACATTAACTTAACCATAGATGAAGGGATGAAGGAACAGTATAATCTGGCAGAAATTTATTGTCACCAGTAGCGGTGCTTGGGGGGGGTCGAGTGGGGCAATTGCCCGGGGCGCAATTTCATGAAGGGCGCCGGGGCGCTTGGTAAAAAAAATCATCAATTTTTTTTTTATTATCTATCATATCAGTCTCTCAAATGCAACGCACAAGCAGGCAATACTCTGCAATTAGTGAGCAAAAGTCTCACATTTCATTCATAATATTATATTTACAGGTTTATAATTCCTGCACGTTTTTAATTGTGTGAAAGGGCTAATAAAAAAGGGCAATACAAAACGAGTATGCGGTCACCAGGGTGAATTAGTCTTAACTCCTGGTCGGCAGTGACAGTGTTCGGAAATGGAAAATACAGTACGTTGACTGTCGAGTGACAAACAGAAGGAGATGGACAGAAAAAGGTCAAAAAGCCATTAGAAGAGTAAAAACGAGCAAAAGACGAAGGTATGCAACTGTTCTCTCTGCATGATTACGTTATCCATGCCATGAATGAAGAGCTAATGTTAATCATGGTGTAACTCTTACGTTTGTTAGCCTTCTAGCTATGATGCTACAATTGCTATACTCAATTATAGTAATTATATGATGATATAATTGCTATACAATAATTTGGTCTTAGCTCAACAAACACAAGATCTAATTTCACTATAAGATATGGCTTTGCAACAGAACTGTTACAAGTTCAGTTATTATTGATTTCCATAATTTGGGTTAACGTTGAGTCTTGTAATTAGCCAACAGAATGTTATTATGGTAGTTTCAACATTTGCATTTTGCTGCAACTCATAGTTTGCATAGTTTAACTCAATGTAGAACCGCCACTGATTGTCACAAAAGAAGCAAAAAGGGCAATGAAAGGTGAGGCTTGGAAGTATTTAGTGAAGGACATTTTTACCATATTTTTGCATTAATTCACTTTTCAGACATTGGTAATCACCAATCCCTCTCCTACTTTAATGAATAATAAAAAGTACTGACATGCCCTACCTGCCTTGTCTTACACAAGATATGCCTTCATATTGACTTTAATACAACCAGAGGTGGACAAAGTACACAATTCCTTTACTTAAGTCAAAGTATAGATACTCCTAGTCAAACATTACTCCACTACAAGTGAAAGTTGCTATGCCAATGTTCTACTCAAGTACAAGTACAAGAGTAATTGTTTTTAAAAATACTTAAGTATTAAAAGTAAAAGTATCTTTTCTCTTTCTTTTTTGATAATGTGGGGCCACAGACAAGTCACTAGAACTTGACCTGACCTTAAGTTCTTTATACACAACATCACTATTTTCATATTATGTTACAGTATTGTATTCACACTATATTCATATTTTGGGCCTACCTGACATTGTAATTTGTTTAACTACACAAGGTTTTTACATTTTAGCCTAATATAAAATAATTTAGATGCAAATAAACGTCAATAAGGATAATTGCAGTCAACATAGCCTAGCTCTTTGAAAATGATCATTGCTGGTTTCTACCCTTTGCCTTGTAAGTAGGTCCATGTATGGTTGCAGAGATTTAAGATAATGGTGTAAATTACAAAACAATATGTACTTGGGGAAGCTCTGTAGTTTAAAAAAATCTTTGAGATAGTGTAATTCCTAGTCCATGTTTAAAACCATCAATGGAATTACTATTTTTATTCATTCTCTACTAACAAATCTGAAACACCTGAACACAAACGGAATAACTCAATTGGAGTGGTAAATGTAATGTTTAGTTGCAAAGATGTGTGGTGAACGTCAAGTGATTGTCTTTTTTCATTCCAACTTTATCATAGTCACAAATGCTTTGACAAAGATTTGTCATTATCTGCCATTGCCATCATGATCATTACCAAGTTCAAATTCAGTGACTGAAAGTAAAGACACTTCAGACTTCGATATGATCTATCTATCACATCATTGCAAAATCACTTCTAAGACATGTTTCAATGTACCTTGTACTGGAACTGTACTGATCACACTTTTTAAACAGGAGTTGAGCGCATCCACCTCTCATCAATGTTATGAGTACTTCATGCGCATTTCAAATGTAGTGGAGTAAAAAGTACAATATTTGTCTTAAAAATGTAGTGAAGTGAAAGTCACAAGTTGCCAAAATGTTTCATACTCAAGTAAAGTACAGATACTTGAAAATTGTACTTAAGTACAGTACTTGAGTGAATTTACTTAGTTACTGTCCACCTCTGAATACAACCATGTGGGATTGACTTGTCAGGCATTGAGACATTTAAGGGGAAGTACTTCCACAGCCGGGACTACAAGACGCCAGACAAGTGGCGTGGGAAGAGGGCGGTGGTGATTGGCATCGGGAATTCCGGAAGTGACATCGCTGTGGAACTCAGCAGAGTGACCAAGCAGGTAAGCAGTGCACAGTACAGGTTATATCCAGAATGATGTCTGTCATACAGGCCACAAGTCATGGCGGTGTTCAACTGTTTTTTATCTTGAAATATCGCTATTGTATGATACTCAGATATACTATTGCTGCTTACTGAGGTTCCGAATACAAATATTTAAGACATTACTAATCTGCATTCAGATAAGAAGTAAACTTAATTCAGTATAGTGTGATGAACCTGCTGTTCTGTGGTTTAGAGAACTTGAACATTGATTTTGTAGTTTTTATATATCCACCAGGATGCATGCGTCACCTGAACCAGTACATTGCTCTGAATAAAGAGATATGAGATAAATAATCCAGCCAACTTTCTTTTTATGTTTGTCTGTCTATCCCACACACATTGGAAAACACACTAACACACACTCTACAGTGTTTCCTGAGTACTCGCCGTGGTGCTTGGGTTTTAAATCGCGTGGGTGATAATGGCATGCCCTTGGACATGATCTTCACCAGAGTGACAAGATTGTTTCAGAGAATACTCCCTTATGAATTTTTCTGCGGCATTGTGGAGAAGCGGCTAAACCAACGCTTTAACCATGCATTGTACGGACTGCAGCCTAGACACAGGTATTACTCCCCAACTACTGCCCACTGTTGCTAATACTAAAAACAAAACAACATTAATAGCCATGTTATGTATGCCATTTTGTGTGTTCCTAAGGTTTTACAGTCAGCACCCCACTCTGAACGATGAGCTGCCCAACCGTATCTTGTCTGGTACAGTGCTGGTTAAGCCCAACGTGAAGGAGTTTCGAGGCTCCAGTGTGGTCTTTGACGACGGCTCTGTGGAGCATGACATTGATCTGGTGGTGTTTGCCACCGGCTACAGCTTCTCCTTCCCTTTTCTCCCCTCTCATGTGCTCTCTGTCTCTGACAACAAGACCTCTCTGTACAAGTATGTCTACCCACCAGGGTTGGAGCACCCCACGCTGGCCATAATTGGATTAATCCAACCGCTTGGTGCCATCATGCCCATCTCAGAAATGCAGGCTCGTTGGGCCACCAGGGTCTTCAAAGGTAACCGTGGACACATTTTTTTCATATGACAGCTAACAGTGCTAAAAAACAGTGTTTACTTTGCTAAGTATACTGTAGCAGAATTCTAGAACAAGGTCCAATGTCAAAGAGGACCTTACCAATTTTGACTATCTGAACGACTCAGCTCAATCAAAACAAGTTTGTGCATCTTGTGTTGATCATCATGATCATCTGTACCAAAAGGTTTGAATAAGCTTCCCTCAATGAGTGCCATGATGAAGGACATCAAATGCAAAGAGGAGGAAATGGCCAAGAGGTATACACTTTTCTCTGTATATATAATGGTCTTGGATTTGAACACAAGTGCATGAAAATGTCAAAAGTAAGAAATAACCAAAGCAACTGTGTGATAGAAAAATACCATATTGTACTGATAATTGATCAGAATATATTCTGCAGATTTTTAAACCTGCACCAAAGGAAAAAAGCAAGTAGACTGAAGTATATTAAATTTAAAAATGACAATAAATCATTTGTTGTTTTTATTTGGTGTTAAAATCAATACTATGTGTGTTTTTCATTTTTTAACTTTTTAAATCTCATTTTTCATCCAGGTATGTGACTTCCAAAAGACACACCATCCAAGTGGACTACGTTCCCTACATGGATGAGCTGGCTGAACAGATTGGGGTGCAGCCCAAGTTCCTCTCTCTCCTCCTGCGGGACCCTGGGCTGTGGCTTAGAACAGCGTTTGGGCCCTGCACGCCGTATCAGTTCCGCCTGTTCGGACCGGGCCAATGGGAGGGGGCCCGTCAGGCAATTTACACTCAGTGGAAGCGGGTGGAACAGCCCCTGAAAACGCGGCCCATTCCCCCCAAGGAGACCAGGTGCACCTACAGCACCTACCTGCTCTCTCTTTCAGCAGCCACTGCACTGATGCTGGCCGTTACCTTGAACAGAGAGAACTCTCAGGAGTACCTCCAGTATCCCATGATGCTCCTTGACAAGCTGAAGTCACACCTGCCTGCTTAAAAAACTGTGTTGTGTCAAGTGTCATGTATCTTGCAGAATGACTGATTGATTTATCAGTGATGTTTTTCATGCATTTCATATTCGTAATGCTTGTGAAAGTACTAAGCTTGCGCTGCAGTGCTGTCACTCAATATTGTCACTACAGTCAAAGATGGTGGATAGGCCAAGATACTTCATGGTAGTTCATGTCTATGGGAGCAAAGTGGCGATAACTTCCAGGCTGCATAAATATAAATAGGTGTGTCGTTGACATGCTTGGCTGTAGTAGCTAGTACTGTGCACTAAAAATAAACTTGTGGCACACCTGAAATAAAGTTGATTTTTGAGTTATACTATCACTACATTTTTCTTAAATGGGCAAGGGGGTTGGATATCATGATACTATGTCCAAAATGTACATCCATTGCTCAAAAACACAAGACTTTTAAATATTCTGTGGTTATTCTGGGGTTCTGCCATAGATGTCAATGTTACAGAGCATGCCTCTGTACTGCATGAAGGGGGATTAGCCCCCCACCCCCCTGTGCAATAGTGGCTCCAGGAAGTGGCTCGTCATGAAGGATCTTGGTCTATGTCTTTGCTACAGTACTGTACCCTAAGCTGTACTAAGGCTTGGACCACAACTATTTTTTTCTGCTACCAATCAGTGAATAGATGGTGCAAAAGGGATGATGTTCAATGTCAGCATTAAGTTTGGGTATGCATATGCTGCATTCAGGCAACTGGGATTGGTTGAAGGCAGGCCCAGTAGTTCTGAACTTTACAGAAAGTATCTGCCCACCAGAAAGTGAGCATATGCTTATTGAGAGTCCCCAGACTTTTTGCACCAAGTGAAACAAAGTGAAAGAGTCTGGTCAGACTATTTTACACCTGTGTTATAATTATAAAATGAGATTAAAAAGATTGTCATCCTTCCACTGTGTTGAATAGTAACTGATTGTTCTTCACCACAATATCCAGGTGATTTTTATAGCCCATTTGCAATTTTTACACTAACACATCCAATAAAAAAAACTTTATTTTCACTATGTTTAAGTTACACTGTTTTTTTTTTTTAAGTTTTGGTCTTGGTTTACTGACTTCTAAACAGGTTTAAAATGTGAAGCAGTGACCTGACTTCTGTCTTTCAGGTCAGTGGGAGGTGGTGACTGACAAGGATGGTGTCCAGGGCCATTTGTCTTATCACTCTACTGACTACTTGTTTACCCGATGTTCAACAGGGTGCAGTACAGTTTCATCTTCTATTAGTAAAAATAATAAAAATAGAGACGTGGCCTCTAATTTGCGACGCCATCTGTCGGTGGTGATCCTAACTTTTGCTTTGTTTAAAAAAAGTAAGGAAATAAAAAACAACTTTCCTCCAACGCCGTCATCTTTACGTGATGACGCCAGATTCCCGTGGATTGGCAGTCTGCCATCTTTGATTGTGCGACAGGCCTCGGCGCGAGCGGGGCCTCTTAACTGGAGCAGACCTGTCTCACACGAGACAACGGGAAGAGAAAATACATTGACAAACTGGACGAGTACATGCGAACTGCTCAGTGTCGTCCAAAATCGAAAAGACACGCGGAAAGACGGAAGAGCCACCCAAACGGGCACAATAAGTAGCGTGGTTCTTGCAGGTGAAGAGGAGCTTGTAGGTTGCTAGTTGCTAACACTGGCTAGTTACCTAGCTAGTGTCATAGCAAGCTTTTGTAATTCACCGGCTGCACACACACGGAAAGCAAAGCTGGTCGAACACAGCCTCCTACGCAGGCTAAGCAAAAACTAAAAGTCAGTGAAGGGACCGGCGGAGACAGGTATGTCCTAAACGAAACTCAACTATTTTTCTCAGGCCTCTAAAGATAAAATGTATGAATATAGTTGTTTGCAGACACTACTTGACCAAAGCCAGCTCGCTAGCAAATTAGCCAGCCATGCTAGCTCGCTAACACCGCCAAGAATTTGACCGTCGGGAATATGGTGATGGCAAGATGTTTTCACTGGAAACTGGTGAAGCAGCGTGAACTTGAAACGAAAGTGATTGTATTCTCACAGTCATCAGGTCATCGATATGATACGGGGTTGTTAAAATGTAAATTTGTGGGTTTTCTCGGGGATACATATCCTGGGAAGTTGTCCAGTAGTCTGTTGTTCAGAAGGAGCTGGCTAGCTAGCCGTGGAAGAAACTTGACTTGGTTAATATTAGCCAGCTAGCTATTAAAATGGGGTTCGGAAGCCACCTCAGTACACCGGGCCGCTGCGACCCACACTCCCCATACCTCTCCAAACCAAAACTCGTGTAACTATAACGGCACTTTGTGTTACACTAATGACACGGGTAGTTTCCAAGAAACGCAGGGGTGAAGTAAATCTTCATTCACACAATTTGAGCCTCGCAATGTTAAGCACTTGAAAGTCTCAGGCTATGGGGTCCGAACAGGGGCGCACTTGACACATAAAAGCTAGCAAGTTGTGTTAGCTGATAACCATAGCAGTAGTTAGCTTGTTCTAACCTGAACGTTCTTAGCAAATTGTCTACACAAGCTCCGAACCCAATTAATCTCATGTCATAATTTCACACTAGCTGACACACGTAGACAGTGTTTGAAGAGCTACTTTCACCCATGCTGTGTATATCCCACTAAAGCGCCAATATGACCACAGTACCTTTCACAAAATGTAAAATTTACAAGCACTAACGCCCTTTCTTTGACGTTTTAACATGCACAACGTCGTCGTTAGTCACCAGATAACAAACTAGGAAACAAAGAACGGGGCATGGTCGAAGTAGAGAAGAACAAAGCTTTAATGGTCACTTTGAAATTATGGATGTTGATTGCTCGTTCAAGTCAGCGTTGTCCACTCTATCCTGATGCGTGTAATCATTCTGTTCTGGTGATAACGGTACTGCATTTGTAGTTGTAGCCATCGGTCACCTACTTCACCTTCAGACCACCTGACTGGTGTGAAATTATGACCTGCTGTAGTTGGAAGTTTTTCTTGTCATTCATATTTGTTAGAGTATAATTTAAACGTCGAAAAATGCGTCAATGTGATTAACACATTTGAGAGTATCGAAAAAGGCCAAAAGACTTGCATTGTATGCTGTCCATTGGCATAAAGGTTGAAACATCACTTGTGAGGCTGTTGTGTTCATACAGATGTATGCTGGTTAACATGCTGATAACTGCTGGTTATCACACTGATGGAAAAAGTCTGTGGGAATGGTAGTAATCAGTGGATTCCCATCAGCATCTGAAGACAACCCTGGATGATATGGATGAGACCAAGATTGATCCTTCCAGCTGTTAGTAATTTCAGAGACGAACAGCGAATGCAATACCAGCATTACCCCAATCTAATTAAGGAAATTGATTGCTTCAGGATTCCCAGGGGAGTGGCAGTTCAATGGGGAGACTTTCCAGACTGGTCTGCTTGAGATTTGAGGGTATGGTCTCACTGGTTGCTATCATATGGGAAGCAGATGGTTGGGACCTGTGATGGCTGGTCTACAAATGACATCTTGGTAAATACTCTGGCTGTACAAGTAACCAATTTTTATTTAATCAAAATCACAGTTTGAATCAGCCTAGTGCTGTTAATCACCAAGTCTGCAATAAAGTGGGCCAGCTTTTGTCTCAAATTTAGTGGTTTATCTTGTCACATCTGTCTCTTTGTATATCTATGGCATTGACCTTTTGTGAGACAGTGAGGATCACTTATCAGGAGAGCTGTGCTTTTCAGGGATGGTCTAACTTGGAGCAAAATTTGGAATCCTAGAGATGAACATTCAATATTTTCAAATACAATGTTCACCAAGTCAAAGTCACAATTTCTGTCAGAGAAAACTGCAGATGGATGTTCTAAATGATGCAGTCCTTACAAGCACATTTTTGATATTGGGCTTACTGAGACTGCACTGACAAAGCAAAGGATGTGATTTTGGTTTAAGTGGATATTGCCTTGCCAACCCTGTGGTTTTGAATAAAACAATCACTCACAAATAGTGATGTCACTGCCTTGGAGAAGACAGCATCACTTGGAACCTCCCTAGCATAAGCCTTTGGTCGTGCCTGTCCTGAGCCAAACCAAAGATAATTTTAACTGTTCAGAAGTGGCGTGTTTCATTCTCAGACTGGAGCACTGACGCTTTGCTGGTTGACTGTCACGCTGGGAATGGAAATGAGTAATCATATGGCACTGACTACCACAGCCTGTTCAGTGGTGGGTTAACACGTGTGAGAACGGACAGAGTCCTATGACAGTTAAGCCACTGGTGTTGGAGGGCACGATCACATTGTACAGTGGTACCCTACACATCCCATCTTGACTCTGAGACCCACGTGTCCCTGTCTGACCTTTGACCCCAGACAGTACCCTCCCATTTCCTCTTGCCGACTGTCTAAGTGTGTTTGTGTATTGTGCTTAAGGAAATGAGGTCTGCTCATCCACAACTTTAGCTTTTTACCAGTTCTCTTTTTTCCTTTTCTTTTCTTTTTTGTCCCACAATGCAAGGCCACATGGCACAGTCAGTGCACAAGAGAGTTCTTGAGTAAATGTGTAAGAGGTTTTGGACAGGCTGTCTATGTATTTTTCCACTTGAACATGCTTTGATTTATTACAACTAAAATAAGCTAGTATCCTGTACTATTATGGTACTACAGCACATTCCATTGTGTGAACATGTTGAGAAAGTTGTGAAGTAGTATATGGTTCAATAAGCATGTGATGGAGTGACCATTACTAGGGTTGTGGGTGTGCTCTGACTGCCATACCAACGAGCCTGGCTGTTTGGCGTTGTGGTCAAAGCGTACGTTTTGTACCCCGAAGACCTGGCTTCAAAGCCAGGTGGGGTGACTTCTCCCCTTCGCTACAAATGGTGTCAAAAGTGGGATGGCTTGCCGTGAGGGCAAACCCATTGTGTGTGAGCCATATGAAGGACCCCCAGGTTAAGTTGACCCTGATGTGAGGGACCCCAGTGATGGGTGAAGCATCAGTATGTGGGGCACCCTGGATGGTGTGGTGGGAGATGCGTGAGGGACACCTAAATGTGTGAAGCACATGGGTGCGCCTTCCGAAGGGGAAGGCAGCGCGATGGAATGACCATCACTACGGTTGTGGGTGTGCTCTGACTGCCATACCAACGAGCCTGGTTCTTTGGTGTTGCGGTCAAAACACACGTTGGTACCCTGGAGACCTGGGTTCGAAGCCGGGTGGGGTGACTTCTCCTCCCCTTCGCTACAAAGCACAAGATATTTTTGTGTTATGAAGGGTTTAAGGGTGGGTCTTTGACCAGTTCCTTTGGCTGTCAGTGTGCCAGTGGATGTGTGAAGGAGATTTTGAATGTTGTTAAAGTCGCCAGCTGCCTTGTCAGCCACGCAGTGTTGTGGTTGTTCTGGCCCTCGCTCTTGCGTCTCATGAATTATGAAATGCCCCCATGTGGTTCACTGGAGACTTCAGCCTGAAATGCTGTGAGTCTGCCATACTCGCAGACCGCTGGCATAGCAACACGGCATGCTCCATCGATTTGGGGCGTTGTAATTTAAAGCGTTTGGCTTCTCTGTTCGCTCATCTGAGAAACCACAGAATTATAGATAAACATGCTTAGCCTGTTTACACACACACACACACACACACACACACACAGCTCCTTGATATCCCATGGCTGGCTAATCAAGGGGTCTCTTAGCATTGTGTCTTACATTACCAGATGTAAAGCCGCTAAGGGTTTTTTTAGTGTAAACTAATTTAAATTGTTTGGGTCTTTTGACAAAAGGGCAAGAGCCCTGACTGAATGAAAATGAAGTGATTTAAAACCACACACAGATATGCATTAGTATTGCACTCGGTCAGCCATGCAGCTAAAAAAAAAACTTTGTGGATGAAGGAGGGAAACTTTTTTTTTTTTTTCCCCCAATTTAAATGTCCATTACTTGCGATTCCCAGACATTTTCCGTTGATCCATCGATCCTCTGCTTCTGTTTCTCAGGAGGCTGGTTCTGAGGGGTGAGGCCAGAGGACCAGACTCAATGAGTTTCCAGCGAAATGTCCGAGAAGTCAGGGCAGAGCACCAAGGCAAAGGATGGCAAGACCAAGTATGCAACCCTTAGCCTCTTCAACACATACAAAGGAAAATCTCTGGAGACCCAAAAAACTGCAGGTGAGAACCACCGCACAAGATTATACCTCTTGTCAGCAGAGGGAGAAGAAACAATGGCCATAAATGTATGTTAAATGATGACTGCCATTCATGATTTTAATATCGACATGTCACTGTAGAGTACTAAATCAGAGATTGTCCCCAGTAAAGAGCTAACGAAGCACTCTTTCAGTCTCAGGCCTGCACATACCTTCCCAGGCAAGCACAGCTCATCGGAAGGGAATGCAAGTGACCTCTACCTCTTCTCCCTCCACCCCCCCCCCCCATTACTACCATTCATGAATGAACAGCTTTTCTGTCTCGGCATTGCCAGCTTGACTAAGCAGTCTTTGTCCACTGAGTCAGTTCTTCGCAGTTCTATATCCCTTGGAGGCTAAGCTCTTTACTGATGTGTGTCATGTAGGGGAAGCTAAGCAAATGAAAAAAGTATATACAAATGGGACAATATTTGTCTGACTCACTGGGTGTCTGGCCTTTTACCACTTGGGCATTTGCCATCTAAACAGGTCATAGGCACAATAAATCCTTTAATTTTAGGTCTTGCTGTGTCCCAACATGCCCTGATTTTTTTCCTTTCTCTCTTTGTTTCATCCTCTCTGTCTCTGTCTCTCCCTCTCTCTCTCTCTCCCCACCCTCTCTCTCTCTCGATCTTACGGCTGTGCAGTGGCTGCCCGACATGGGCTCCAGAGTTTGGGCAAAGTTGCGGTCAGCCGGCGCATGCCCCCTCCGGCTAACCTGCCCAGCCTAAAGGCGGAGAACAAAGGCAACGACCCCAACGTCAACATTGTACCCAAGGACGGCAGCGGCTGGGCCTCACGCCAGGACCAACCGGGAGACGAACGGTGAGGCAACCAGACCCTCCGCAGCCTCCATCCAGCACCACACGACACCTTTACTTCCTTTAGTCCATTAATAATTATCTGGTAATCTGGAGCACAAATGTCCTGTCAGATTTGCTAATGTGTTTCGTCTCGGGGCATAAATAAAAAGCTGTGCTTCTCCCCATTAACTCCTTTTACTCTCTCTCTCCACATCTCTCTCTCTGTTTTTTTCTCTTTCTCTCTCTCTGTCTTTCTTTCTTTCTCTCCTTCCTCTATCCCTCTGTGTGTGGATTGCAGACAACAAGAAACCCCACCTCCCCAACCCAAGCAGCCACTCCCCCAGCCGCCGGAGCCCCCTCTGGGGGTAAGTCGCTCGTGGGCCAACAACACCACCAAGCAGCTGGGCCAGGTGGACGGTGCACCGCGTGTCAGCAGCCAGTTCCACCAGGAGTTCCCCACTCTCCAGGCGGCCGGGGAGGCAGAGAAGGCCGGCGACCAGAGCGAGGAGCCCTATGGGCCTGGCCCTAGCCTCAGACCTCAGAGTAAGAAACAACCCAAAACTGCCTCTTTACCACTGTCTGATGGTGTTTTGGCAATAAATCTCATCTCCATTTTTTGTTGTTATTGTTTGTTGCTGAGTAATTGCACCATGCCTAGGCTGTTTCATCATCGCTGATTAGTCTGTGGTGGTTGTCCATGTGTTAGTTACACAGGCAATTCCTTTAATCTCCATTTGAATTGCAGGCATTTTATTTTCGCCCCTTTTATTGTTTCAGATGTGGGAAGCTGGCGTGAGGGTGGGGGCAGGAATCTGAATACGGCCCCCAGCCCCTCGGAAATGGACAGCAAGCCTCCTGAGGAGGCCACCGTCGGCCGCACCACCCCGTCCCCCACCATCGACTCGGACGAAGCCAGCAAAGCCGCCCCGGGCGAGGGCCGAACCAAGTGGGACAGGGGGCCCGCACCAGCCCCAGCCCCCCAGCATAAACTCAATGGGGGGCAGCAGCCTCCGGCCGGTGTACCCCCACAGTTTCATGCCCAGTTTCGGGGCATGATGCCCCCATATGTAAGTGCCCCCATACGTGTCAGTGCACAAGGACATTACATGAACGATGGGCAACTTTGCTTAAGAAGTTCTAAATCACCTGGTTCTACCGCTGCACATGTGATTTCAAAAATGAACACCTTTACCTGGCCGAAGAGTTGTGGTCAACTGAATGGTTGGAAAAATGTGTGGTGCTGGATTGTAACATCTAAAGCCAGGTTACCCATCGCTGAATAACATTAATTATTTACGTCATGACTGCAGCATTGCTGTTTTGGTTGTACAGTTGAGCTTGGAAATAAACTGTCTATTTTTTTCACCCCCAAGATGTTCCATGCCTACCCTCAAATGACGTTTGCACCCGCACAAGCAAACTTCAGATACCCTGTGCCACAGGATGGATCAAAGTACGTATTCTGTGCATCACTTCTTTTTTTTTTTTTTTTTTTTTTTTTTGGCAATATTGTTTGTTTTGCAGCGGTAGATTTAACAGGTAAATTCACCTGCAGAATTAAGCTGAAATGCTGCCTTTACTCCAGAGAGATTGTTAGGTACAGTGTGACTATTCATGTTTGAAAATCTATAAATGGAGCTGCCGCCTTCTGTTTGTAGTCTGTTGTTTGTAGTCTGTTGTTTAACACTGCAGTACAGCAGCAGTCTTAGCTCACATGTCAAGTGCCCAAAACCACATGCTTATCCTTGATCATTGACCCCTTCAATGGCAGAGAGATAAGGTTGCTGGGCTGCAGACTGACCTGGCAAAAGCCATTTGTTATGGTTCTTTTTTAAGCCTGTCATTTTATCCAGACGACCTTCTCTGCACTTACTCTCAAAAGGAAAACAATCTGAATCTGGGCCATTTTTTTTATTTTTTAACACAAAAATGAATAGCCCTTACCTGTGTACACACACCCACACACATGTATGTGTGTTTACAGTTTTTATGTGAACGGGAAGAGGGGCATTTTTTCATATTGCATATCTAACTCTTGTCCTTTTTTGTTTATTTGTTTGTTTTAACTTGAACTTTTCCGAGGGGCCCTAGGTCAGCTGGACGGCCGCCTCAATCATGGCAGCAGGATCCCGACCGACCCTCCATCATCAGTGCGACGGACCTGAAGGAGCTAGATAATCTGGACACGGAAGCAGACGAGGGCTGGGCAGGTAAGGGGAGATGGCAGACAGCTCATTCGCTACCAGCAGCTGCAGAGCCAGCAGGAAGAAATCCTGCTAAAACAGTAAAACTGCAATAAAACTGTTTTACAGACATCACAGTGCTCACCCCACACCCAGGGGAAATGGGACAAACAATGGAGAGTGTGTGTGTGTGTGTGTTTTGTGTGTGTGTTTAGCTTTTTAATGAGTTGGTCCTCCGGTAGTCACAGAATAAATTGGGGCAGACAACGTGCAGTAAAAATGAAGCAGTCTCTTCTATTTGCCCTAAGAGGCCAGCCAGTACTCGGGCCACTAATGAGCCATGCGAGATGAAATGTTGTTTCTGACTGTGTCTCTGTTTTGCCTGGTGCCCAGGAGCACAGATGGAGGTGGATTACACTGAAAAACTCAACTTCAGCGACGACGAAGAAAACCAAGCAGCCAAGGAAAAAGGAGAAAACTGGTGATTTTTTTTTTTTTTTCTCTATCAGCTAATGGTCATTGAGGCTTTCACTCTTAAAAGATCCTGCGTTCTCCTTTGCAGTACATTTAATTAATACTATCAGCGGAGTGCTGATAGCTAGCTGATTGGTAGTGTTTTTAGAAAATAATGGGTTGTGACAGGAATAATCCCAATCCAGTGTTGGTTTCTCATGCACACTTACATTTCAAACAGGGATTGGATGGGCAAAGTGGACCGCATGCGATCACGGGCCATGGACGGTCAGGAGAGCTGGAAGGAGGGAGCCGAAGAAAGAGGTGGCAGCAAAGGCTCATGGGTAGACAGCAGTGATGGCAGAGCGCCCTCACCAGGCAGCATGGCCCAGTACAAGACGGCTCCACGGGACTACCAGGTAAGGCAACAAAATGTATGCATACATTTTGTGGCTTGGTTCATTTGAGTTTGGGAAATTTAAAGAGACTAAGAAATGGAATTTGAAGTTGGAAAAATACCATCATGTAGAGGCATAACTGCACGTGAGGAGTGGCTTTATATGTTTGCTGGGCTTGACTAAGTGCTTTGAAAGGGTTTATTGATGCATAGGCGATGCATAAATGTTGGTAAGTTTACCTGCATCCCACCTGCATTGATGCACAGATGTCAGTACAGATGTAATGAATAAAATGCATACCAACACATCCGGTGGGCAGCGGTGGGCTTGTGAAAGGGTATATTGATGCATAGGTGATGTATAAGGGTGGGTAAGTTCACCTGCATCTTTGTTTTTGTGTTCCTCAGGGTCAGACAGCGGGCCGGCCGGTGGGCAGCGGTGGGCCACGAGTGGTGAAGCCCCCTGGTGGCGAGGAGGACTCGGAGGCATGGCGACAGAAGCGTAAGAAGCAGTCGGAGCTGTCGGAGGCGGTGGAGCGGGCACGGAGGCGCCGCGAGGAGGAGGAGCGCCGCATGGAAGAGCAGCGGCTGGCCGCCTGCGCCGAGAAGCTCAAGAGGCTCAACGAGAAGCTCAAACCCGCACCTGACGCGGGCACTAGCACCGGCACCGCCCCCACCACTGCCCCCTTGGAACCCAAACATGGCGCGTCCGCCGCACCTCCCGCCACCAGTGACACTCATGAGGACACGTCGGGCCCCCGGACTGACTGCGGCACCCCTCAGCCCCCCCCTCTTCTGCAACAGCAGGCGCAGGGTCCCCCTCCTGCCCCCTCGCCAGCCCACGACCGCCCTGAGCCCTGCGCACCAGAGGAGGAGGCTGTGGCGGCCATGACGGCGGTGCATTTCGCTGCCCCGCGACAGCCCACCCCTCCTGTGCACCGGCCCCTGGTGGAGCAGCAGGTGGAGACAGGCGGTGGAGGCAGCCTGGGAGACGAACCTCAGCTGCAGCCTGACAGGCAACCTATGAGGGATTACTTCAACCCAGAGGAGTGCAGAGGTAAAGACACAGGGCTTGTTTGAAATTGTCTGGCTGGCTAGTGGCTGGGCTAAAACTATGAATTCTGGAGTTGAAATGGTGACATTTTGTTACAGTACCACCCATGTGGGTCCAAAAACGTCCTCATTTCAAGCCCATAATGCATTGCTTTAAGCCAGCCACTATCCAGGCAAACGATTTCAAGAAAAAACGATTTTTTCTTTTTTCTGCATTATTCTGACTGACTTATGATCATGAAATGTAAATATATAACTTGACTTGTGTTCATGTGTGTGCACAGTGGAGGAACCGCAGCTCTCCTTGTCCAGGCTTGACCCCTCCAGCAGTGAGGACACCACTCTGCAGCCTGCGGAGGCTGAAGGGGAGGGTGGTGCGGCCATCCGGCCCTCGCTGAACTCCGGCTACTCCAAACAGTTCCAGAAGTCCCTGCCACCTCGCTTCCTCAGACAGCAGGTACGCCCAGTGACTCATGCAGTGAAGCTATTAATAAACGTACTTAATTTGGTCATTCATTTTTTACCGAGACAGCTGTATCTTAACACTGTTGTGATTAATATATCCAAACATCATGTCTGTGTAGATTCTCATTCATCCAGGTCATGGTAGTCAAAGGAGCTAAGTTGCAAGCAACTATACATTTGTTGCTGGCAAGAGGTCAGAGTCCAGTTGTTTACAACTTAGCTCCTTTGAGTATCCAGACATCTATTTATTATTAGATTTGTACCTTTTAAGTACAGTAGCACAGCACAGAAGAATAATTTTATTTATAAGCACCTTTCAGTGTACTCAGGGACACTGAACAGTAAACATGACCAAACATACATGTCTCTTACGCTTACCCTCTCTTCAGGAACAGCTTAAACAGCAGCAGTGGCAGCAGCAGCAGCAACAACAACAACAGCAGCAGCAGGGTGGTGGCGGCCCCGTGTCCCCATCCGGAGCTGGGGTTCCCCCGCCTCAGCACCGCTCCCTCTACCAGCCCCTGGGTCCCCACCCCCAGCATCTGCCCTCCATGGGCTTCGACCCCCGCTGGCTCATGATGCAGTCCTACATGGACCCCCGTATGATGTCGGGTCGGCCCCCCATGGACATGCCCCCCATGCACCCAGGTAAAGATGAGGACTAGAGATGGTTACAGCCACGGACTCTGCGAATAAGCCGCGGGTTGGGGCGGATGCCGTGACGAAAAGTACTTTAATTAAATTCGGGTGGGTGACTGTTTAACTACTCAAAAAAAAAAAATACATAGCCTACATTGTTAAATATGGCGGGCGGGTGCGGTTTGGAAAATTGGTCAAAAACCGTGGGTGCAAATGGATAACGGACAGATGAGTTTTGTGATGTGGTTGCAGATGAAAAAATAGCCCATCCGCGCATCTCTACCGAGGACAGCAGATAACCCAAGTTCAAGCCCCCTTTTTCATGGAATTTGGCAGAAGGCTGTGGCTGACATGGGCTAAAGAACAACCTTTTGGTGCTGTTTAGATTTTGAAATAAAAAAATTGTTTCACTTTCTGTTATGTCATGTGCCATTTGGCCTTGTTGAAACAAAAGTCTTACACTCTGAGCGCCTGTCTAGGTTGATGAGTAATTACAGCAAACAGGCGGTTTCGAGTTTCATCAACTTCATGGCAATATTCAACCGTCCACTCAACCATGGGGTGATGATAACATTGATGGTCTAATGTTAGTGCTGGAGAAATACTGAGACCAGGGGCCTCAAGTACTAACACTTGCGTGGATATCCTACTGAATCTGTGCGTACGGGAAAAATCTGGAAAGATGCGTACGCACAAAAAAAATCAGATGTATCAATCTGTGCGTAAGCAGGTTTCCACGCACATTCTCTTTGTACATGTGAAATCCAGCGCACATGCACGAGCCCGACTCTCCGCCTTGTCTCCTCCCTCAAGTACCTCACATTGAATATGCTAATTAGTATAAATAGGCCTGTAGTAGTGCTCCCGTTGAGAGAATGGATAGGGAGAAAGGAAGGAAAAAAAACTTTTCGGCTTGCGAGGTGGATGTGCTGATTTCGGAGGTGGAGGCCAGACACAAAATCTTGTTTGGTTCACTTTCCACTGGAATCAGCACCAAAACAAAACAACTTGCCTGGACAAATGTGGCAAAGGCAGTAAGTGCGGTAAGGTCAGAAACACGGGCCGTGCTGATGTAAACAAAAAAAAAAAAAAAGGGTCCGACATAAAAGTGGATGTGAACAAGAAAGTCGCTGTCTCCTATGAGTGATTAGAATAATTACAGCATAAACTATACATCATGTGTATATTTTCCAGTACATTCATTTTAGGTGTTAAATTTCTTACCAAGTAACCACCCATTACGCACTCTGCCAGCTTCCAGCCTATTCCCAACCACGCTGTTAGTCCGGATGAAGGAGTCATGGGTTGCCCCAGGCCACCTTGCTACGATATTTGTAAGGCGCATTTGGGCATCACATATTATTTGTACGTTTATTGAATGGAAATGTTTCCTGTTCACATACGCATATTTCCCCTCAGATGGCGCCTTTATATAATATATGTGCAGTTGATCGCTCCGATTACATTTGGAAAACCGGCTATCGCTGCAAATTCCGCTTTAATGTTTGATTGATTTCAAGTAAATATGGCTTATTGTTACTCCACGCAACACCAACAACTCTAGTCTCATTATACTACTGTCAAGAATTGAGCGACAAACATTTAATGGGAGATCTATTGGCATGAATATGATTTTATCGCGGCTTCTGATTTCCTTGATTCCAGTATAGCTATTATAGTTTTATGTATCTGTTAAAGTTAACCCAACAGTGTCACATTATGCGTGTAAACAATAACCCATGATTGAAGTGCGTTTAAAATCATGCATCCTGACTTTTAAAGCCACCTTTACCTAGCCGCAAATTGCAATATTATGTCATGACTTGTGAGTGAGTACACCTGAAGTTATTGCGCTGCATTGCCTCTATGTGCCGCCAACTGACCAAATGCACTAGAAACGTGCGTACGCCAGCCATGAAGTTTGCGTGGAGGTCCGCACTTTTTCACGTCAAGTCAGTCTCTGTACATCCGAACTCTGGCGTGAGAAGTGGCGTACGGAGCTTTTTTGTGCGTACGCAACCTTTGTACATGAGGCCCCTGATCTGTAGCATTTTGCTTGCAAACCATAAAAGGAGAGAAGTCTTGCCTTTTAAGTCGGGCTCTGCAGCCGTAGCTTCAGATATTCACTATTGATTACAACTTAAGACAGCCATAATTATTTTATTTAAGCAACAGTCAATAGAGAAAACACTTGAGATGTTTATATTTCTCTTAGCTGGCCAAATATACCACCCCCTTTTCAACCTTGATGTGTTGGTATGCATTTTATTCATGGCTACTCCTTCAGTCTGTAGAGGTTGTTTTCCAGATCTTGTCAGGTTGTACTTCCCATCTACTACACAAGAAGCTGAGCTGAACAAGCTTTAAATGCTTTTGCAAAGGCTTGTGCAACTTGAGCAAGAACAGGAAAGAAGCTTTTGGTTTTGTTGTGCATTGGTGTACCTGACCTGATTGTGTTAAGGGTTTTCTTTCTAGGAGAAATTCCACAAGGGACAGCCTGTATGAACAGTCTTTATAAATGATCTGTACACTTAGAACATTCTCAGGGCATCCTTTTAAATGTCAGGCCCTTGTTATACTACCAAGGAAGTGTGGAGCTACTTTCAGGTTTTTTTAATGGTTTCAGTATAGCGATATCTTCAAGCTACCTCTCTGCTCTGATCACTAACATGGCAAGCCTTTTTGATGATAACAGTAAAAGTAAACAGTAAACAGTAAAAATAATGTTTGGATTGTAGCAGGCTAGTGTAGTTTTGCTCCTCAGTACATTTTACACAGAATTTTTAAGTATCTTGTTGTGCATTAGCAACAGTGAGCTCACCTGTAGCAATAGTTCCACAAGGGTTAAAACATTTGCCTGTTCATCACCAACATGCTCCAGATAGTCATTGTGTTGTCAGGCTGGAGGCCCCTGTTCTATTTCTTCTGGGTTTAATGTTTCCTTTATAGTCCCTGCAAGTTGCAATCTTTAACCTGTTTGTGCAGATAGGGTTCCAATGGACCCGCGGGCGGGCGGGCCCAGATTCAAATTCTGGGGTTTGCTGCTCATATGTGTTCCATTTTCGAAATACAATCAAAATACCCTTATATCTATCTTATGTCCAGTCAGGGCTGTGTGCTAAAAGAAAATTGGTCTCCGTTGTAAATACGTTGGTGAGAAATAGCCACATTAGCTTAGCATAGCAATTCCCATTGACTAACACAGGAAGTGGCGTCCTTCTAAAACATTGCTCTTTGTATATGTTTAACATATTAGGTAAGCTCAAATAAAGTCATAATGCCATTATTTACCTTTCAGTCATCTGGAAACTGGTCTTTATTGCAACGGAATGGTAAAAACAATCCTTCTGTAACTCGTCCTGACCATCAAATGCAAATTTACACGTAATGTTATACATGGATAGAAACGTGAAGATGTCCTCTACAAAATTCAAACGGCATTTATTTGCAATCCGACAACTAATTTCCACACTGGACGCTGTTTTTCACGTGTGCGCCGTGGTTGACAGTTGAAAACACAAAAGCATGGTCAAGCTCTCTTCCTTGTTGTATGCGTCAGGCTCACCTGAAGTGATTGACACCTCTCTCAACAAATAGTACACTGACTAACGATCACATAGAGGACTAGCTTAACTGTGCTGGCAAACGTTGCTCTGGTATGGACTGTTTTCACTTATATCCTCACAATCACTCCAAAACACGACATTTTCAATCGGTGGCTAAGAGAACTTAAGGTATTATATAGGTACTGAAGTTCTTGTGAATTTTAGTCTGAAATGCAGTAAAATATAAGAGCCTTGTGTATGGTATTGTGCAGTGAATACTGTTGGACATTGACATGTCTGATGTATATGTTGAAGATTGATGTGTGTGGTGCGTGTGTGTGTTGAGGAATGCTATGTGTGTGTGGGGGGGGGTGTGTTGGAGAATGATGTGTCTGGTGTGTGTGTTGGAGAATGATGTGTCTGGTGTGTGTGTTGGAGAATGATGTGTCTGGTGTGTGTGTTGGAGAATGATGTGTCTGGTGTGTGTGTTGGAGAATGGCGTGTCTGGTGTGTGTTGGAGAATGGCATGTCTGATGTGTGTGTTGGTGAATTTTGTGTGTGATGTATGTTTGTATTGGACAATACCATGTCTGATGTATATATTGGAAAATAACGTCTGGTGTGTGTGTGTGTTGGAGAATGATGTGTATAAGAGAATGTTGTCTGATGTATGTCTATATTGGAAAATAACATGTCCCATGTACGTGTCTATATTGGAAAATAACATGTCCCATGTACGTGTCACCTGTCCCCATCAGCAGGCAGGATGCCCCCGAAGCAGCTGGTGCGCAGGGACCCGGCGGATAGCAGTCCATCCGGATCAGACACGTTCGACCACATGACGCGCCCCATCCGGGAGCACAGCCTGCCCAACGAGCCACGCATGGTGTGGGGCTCTGACTCCTACCCCCAGACCGAGCCCCTGCCCTCTGCAACCCCACCCAAGGGCCGGGATGACAGCAAGGAGCCCAGGTGAGAGGACTGAAAGAGACTTTGTTATTGCTTCCAGTACTTCCAGTACTTGTATAACTCCCAGTAGCCGTATAATGACACTGCCATTTGTGGTTAAGGTTGCAGTGTTTGAATTCTTAGAATTTTTTTTAATTAAAATGTAATTTTGGTGTGTTGACCCCCCCCCGGCTCTGACTATGCCAGACTTGATGCTGGTCTGGAGCTGGATAGGGGCCTCTCCTCCGTCTACTCCCAGGAGCACAGCCCCCTGGAGCCCCGAGGCAAGAGCGACTTCTTCAGGGACTCATCGGAGCCGCTGTCCGCCGCCTTCGGTCACGGGCCGGAGGAGGTGGCAGGCCTGCTGCAGGCCGACAAAGGTGGGCCCGTGGTGCCCTCCTTCGAGCCGGAGGAGGCCAGCCTTCCCTGCGGAGAGGACGTGGATGCCCTGGGCAAGGCCGTGCTCAAGCGCAGCTTCTCCCAGGGCTCCAGCCACTCGCTCAAGCTGGACGAGCCGCGCTTCGAGGGCGTCACCCTGGCGCCGAAGCCGCTGGACCTATCGGCGGGTGGCGAGCGACCAGACGAGAAACCCAGGAGGGAGCCGTTTGGACCGGGCGGCCCGGCCGTTAGCAACCGCTCCACGGCGCCCGTCGTTGCTCAGGCCGACGGAGTGCACAAACCGGAAAAACTGCCACTTCTGGCACCGAAGCAGAAGGTGGACACGCGCTGGGCCTCGAGGGCCTCGGGCTCCGGCAGGAGAGAGGGCGGACCCGGAGGAGAGCGGCCCCTGCGACGCTCGGGCCCCATCAAGAAGCCCGTGCTGCGGGACATGAAGGAGGAGCGTGAACAGAGGAAGGAGCGCGAGGAGAGGCACGAGAGGGGAGAGCGGGGCTCCAAGAAAGATGGTGGTGGTGGCGGCAGCAAGCTGCCCTCGTCTGCAGCCGCAGCCGTGCTGGAAGGGCAGAAGCCCTCGGCGGAAGGGAAGCGGGAGACAGCTGCCGAGCCGGAGGAAGGAGCAGCAGGAGTAGGCGGAGCAGTCAAAGCCAGAGACGCACAGTCAGGCGCTTCGGCACCAAACATCCCAGATGACAAGTCAGACAAGCCCGTCGGTGTCGACAGGCATCCCGAACCCAAACTCCCTTTACGCAAAGAGTCCAATCTGCCGCCTCGTGCCCTGAGGCGAGAGGAACGGGAGCGCGAGAGAGAACGGGAGCGCGATAGGGACCGAGACAGAGACAGAGATCGAGATCGGGACAGGGACAAAGACATGGATCGGGACAAGGACTGGCCAATGGACCCCAGTTTGCGAGGCCGCGGGCGAGGGGAGTACTATTCTCGTGGGCGGAGCTACAGGGGTAGCTATGGTGGGCGGGGGCGGAGCAGCCGGGGGAGGAGCAAGGGAGATTACTCGTACCGGGAGCCGCGCTCACGCTCAGACCTGCCCCTCAGCGCTGCCGCCACTGCCAGCCTCCGCTGCCGCGAGGAGAGCGAGACGCGCAGCGAGAGTTCGGACTTTGAGGTGCTGCCTAAGCGCCGTCGCCGCAGGGGCTCGGACACGGACTCTGAAAGCGAGGGCCACGAGTCGGCCAGCGACACGGGCGCCTCCGATCGCGAGCTCAGCGCCAAACCCAGCCGTCCACTTCGCCGGGAACTGCCCGGGGATTCGCGGTCTGGGCCCAAAGGTGGCGGTCCGTTTGGTTCCACTCACCTTCCGGACAAATGTGGGAGCAAGGATGACGAGGGCAGGCCCAAGCCTGGCTTTCTGCCCAAGGGAGAGCCCACACGTCGAGGTCGTGGAGGGCTGTACAGCAGGAGAGGAGGTGGCAGGGACCGAGGAGCCCCCAGGTCGGCCCCCCTCAGGCGAGCTGGAGTTAGGGGGGAGTCGTCCCAGTGGCCCTCCAAGCCGATGGAGACCTTCCGTCCCGAGGACGCCGAGAACTCGCGTGGGGACAACCCGCCGCCTGATCGGCGCCTACCCAAATACGACAGCAAGAAGTTTGGCGATGGACCTCAGAACAGCAGGGAGAGGCCCAGAAGGCCACGACCAGCACGACCCCCCAGGCAGGACAAGCCCCCCCGCTTCAGGAGGCTGAAGGAACGGGAGGCGGCCGTCATGGCCGGAGAGGCCACGGCGTTGGCCCCAGGCCCAGTGGCCGTCTCTCCGACGCTGTCCAAAGCACCGGGTACTCCCATCACGCTCCCCCCAGAAGGGACCGCTGCTCTCCCACCCTCGCTGCCCCAGACCTCCGCCACCAGCTCGGCCACGCCGGCCACCTCCACTGCCACCGCCACACCCCCCGACACGTCCGCTGCCGAGACCGTGGGCCCGTCTGAGGTCTCCGCCACCACTGTGGCCGCTGCCGGCAGCAAGTCTCCCGACCTGTCCAATCAGAACTCATCGGACCAGGCCAACGAGGAGTGGGAGACCGCCTCAGAAAGCAGCGACTTTAACGAGCGACGGGAGCGCGAGGAGAAGAAAGGGGCGATGGAAGCCGCCTGTTCCTCTTCTGCCACCGCGCCTGCAGCAGCTGCTGTTGCTGCTCCGGTTAGCTCCGTCCCCGCTGGCCAGGGGGGCACTGCACCCCAGAGCAGGAGCCCCACCGAGGGAGGCGTCACGCCCAAGCGAGAGGCAGCCGCCAATGCCAAGAGGAGCTTCTCCAGCCAGAGGCCCGTGGACCGGCAGAACCGCAGGGGCAACAGCGGTGCCAAGGCGGGCAGAGGCTACGCTGGAGGCAAGGGCGAAAGGAGAGGAGGGTCTGGAGCCAAGGCGGGACGCAAAGGGTGAGTGTTGAGATGGATTATGACAGAGACTAGCCCTTCATTAGTAGGGTTGGGTTAAAAAAAAAACTATATATCTGATCCCTAACCCTATGGGCCCTACGCCCACAAAGTGCTGGCAAATTTACATCTATTCTTCTTTGAAATGCCCACACACCCACAGCACACAGACCCTCACACATACAGCCCCCCCCCCCACATCACGCAGCATATGCCCCCCCAATACATACAGAGGACACACAGCAACCCCCCCCCCCCCCCAACACACACACGACACAGCCCCCATGCACAGTCTAGACCCACAATCATCAGTTTCACTGCATGTCCTACTACCCAGTATGCCTATGTACGTGACAAATAAAACTCCTTGTATCCTTGTAAATGGAAGCAATATGGCACTCATACCAAACGAAACAGCAGAACCAGGGCTTTACAACGTGACCCGTGACGACGTTATTTTTGCACTCAAGTATCGGCGAGATATTAATTTGTTAAAATTAGCCAAAATATCATATTAGTGCTCTGCACTGGCATTACTCTTGTTGAAATTACTCACGAATCTGTGATGGCACAGACAAGGCACGCATATCGGAAGAAGGTGCAGAAAATTAGCTTTCCAACGACACCAAAAACATACTTCTGCATTGAATTTATCCCGTTAAAACAAGGGATCAAATGTTTGCCAAGTAATGATTTGACAAACTTCTACTTCACCCATTTTACACTCTCATTTATCAGGTAATGCATAATGTGAATAGCGAAACTTACCGATTCTCTTGCTATCGTGCATTTCTCTGTCAAAACACGTTTCATACAGTCTTGAATAGGGCGATGGTGTCGCAGGTGGTAGGGGTGCCGTTCGGCAACTGGAAGGTTGCAGATTCAAACCCCGAACTGCCTGACCCCATGAGCAAGACACTTAACCCCAAGTTGCTCCCGCTGGCAGGTTGGCGCCTTGCGTGGCAGCCTCCACCACCGGTGTGTGAATGGAGAATGTGAGGCATGTAACGCGCTTTGAGAGCTCGGAAGGGTAGAAAAGTGCTATATAAATGCAGTCCATTTACCATTTTACCATTTGAAATTACTGCAAATTTCTGCATAATATTCATTTTAATCCTGATATAACATCCTTCCTTAAATGGAAAAGGCCCTTATTTTCATCAGGCACAGACTACATATTTATCAACATTGATAAGCCACTGAATATCACACCGTCATGGTTCTTACATTACCAGATTTCAGACAATCTCCTCTACTCAAATATGAAAAGATATCTCTACTGACATAATCCTATGGACAGGTACTTACAAGAATACAAGATTTTTTTATATGCATAATGATTTTTATTGGTTTACTATTTTTTACAAAATCAGTGCAAATAGTACCTCAACAAATGAAACCAGATCTGGATAGCCTAGAATGTCCTGAAAAAAAAATGACCCTTAAAGTGGCCAAGATATGATCTTAAACGTAAAGGTAGTCAAAAATACCCTGACAATAGCCTAGGGCCCATAGGGTTAAAACATGAAAGATCGATATCACAATTTGAGTGTCGAATTGGGTCAGAAATCGTATCGTATTGTGACCTTGTGTATCGGAATCGTATTGATTCAGGAAATCCATATCGATACCCAGCCCTATCCATTAGAGCGCTATTAGTTAGGGGAAAAGGGTATAAATCGCAAGCACTGTTGCCATTAAATTGTGGACCATGTAGTTTTTTTCTGACTAACTTAATTGTCTTTTTTTAAAGCAGGTAGATGACAGCATAATGAACAAAGTTTTGTCCTTGTCTGATTTAATGACAAATGTCGTGCTTACACAAGTTAGCCAAGGCAGTCCAGTTTCCTGTCTATCTGTAGTCCTCAAATGCATTAAGTTTCCTCCTTTGTAAGGCTGTCTCTCAAGTTGCCATTGTGCATATCACAAAAGAGTTTTCAGTTGAAAAGAAATGCGCTGTGAGCCAAAGATGGACTCATGACGACTATATCAAGTCTGAGGTGCTGAGGTGTTTGCGTCTTCGGTGTTCAGAGCAGCACAGCCCCACCACCGTGTCTGTATTTTTGCCTGTCATCTGAACCTCTCTCAGGAGCTTCCTTGCTAATTGCTTGCATGTGATTTTTTTTTTCTTCCTCTAGATCTCTAAATTTAGATGCTGGCACACATTATTTTTAGCCAGTTACCCACCCTACATCATGGCCTTTCATTAGAATAGCTTAACAACGTTCATCTAATGTCCATTTTGCTGCTCATCTTTCCTTAATGCTCCTCACAGTCGATTAGCACTGCAATCTGGCGGCTGGTCACCAGAGTTGCATGTCTTCATAGTCAGACTGGTGACCCGTGTCTGTGTGTGTTTGTTGACTGGCTCTCTCTTGCAGTGCTGCGGCCCAGAACCCAGAGGGAGCCCAGGCCGGGACGGGCCAGAAGGGTGGAAAGGAGACTGCCTCTCGCCGCAAAGAGGAAGCCAAACACGCCGCCAAGAAACCCAAAGAGAAGGAGAACGCTCTGTCCCAGTTTGACCTCAACAACTATGCCAGTGAGTGGCCCCGGCCGGGCTCCGTTGCCATACCCAATGGTTCAAGTGACTGCAGGGCAGAAGAACAGGAATACACGCAGAAAATATGTGTTGCTGCAAGGGGAGACAAACAAATTAGGGTGGCTGGTGGCTACACAAATTAGGGTGCCTAGGAGCTACACAAAACTTTGTAAGCTCAGTGGGTCAGGTTTTTTTTCTGAAGATTGTGCATCTCCATCACCAGATAGAAACATGCATGATATGGGTTGAAAGGTGTCTGTAATAGGAAGACAATGCCTAGAGAAATACTTTTGTTACCAAGCAGTTATGTGTATCATACAAAACGTGTATGGTGTGTGTGTGTGCTGTAGGTGTGGTGATAATTGACGACCATCCTGAAGTAACAACACTAGAGGACCCCCAGTCCAGTGCCAATGATGACGGTTTCACAGAGGTTGTCTCTCGCAAGCAGCAGAAACGCCTACAGGACGAGGAGAGAAGGAAAAAAGAGGAACAGACTGTACAGGTACTGTATTATTGACTTGCAAGCATCCTAACCTTTAACTTTGACATTTCAAGTGTATTACAACCAAACCAAATGTAAAGGGCAGTTACGTAAGAGCACAAGAGAACATCACAGTCTGCTGAATTTCACCCACGTAAGCCTGGATTTTATCACAGAGCTTCTTTAAATCCAATTTAAAGAACTCATTTGTTTATGTTGTAACAGTCATCCAACTTTATCCATGTTTTGAACTCGGTCTTGCTCTTTTTGTTACTTCCACAGAACTGGGGTAAAAAGGGTTCGGGTGAGAAGGGCCGTGGGGGCGGAGGTTCCAAGCTTCCACCGCGCTTCGCCAAGAAGCAGCAGCAGCAGCAGGCCTCTCAGCAGCAACAGCAGCAGCAGCAAGCAGCCCAGCAGAGCCAGCCCGCCGCCACTGCACCCCAGCCGCCCCACCAACAGCAGCAGCAGCAGCCGCCTCCCCAGCCCTCGCAGCCCCAGCCAGCCATCTCGGTGTCCCAGCACAGCCTGCAGCCCCCAGCCCAACCAGCCGGCTCACCCCAGTCCCATGAGGGCACCGTGCCCCTGCCCCCCGTCACAGTGGACTTCGTCCCGGCGAAGGCACAGACGCACAGCACCCTCGGCACGGAGCTGTGGGAGAATAAGGCGCCGGGATCCGCCGTGCTCGCAGACATTAAGAAACGTGAGTAGCTCTAAATGCCATGGTTACAGGGAGGGAGTGTCTGTGTGTGTCATTTGTCATTTGTTCACATTGAGGATTGAAAACGGTGCAATAAGTTTTGAGTTTTCCCAAAGTGAAAGGACACTCATGGATGCCTCTTATATTTTATTTACAGTTAGACTGATTACAGAGAGAGAGAGTGTGATTGTGTGTGCAAATGTCATTTGTTGTTGATAAAAGGCTATAGTTTATGTGAATGAGTTTCCCCAAACTGAAAGGACTCCCATGGATGCCTCTTATATTTACAGTTGGACCCATAAGTCCTCCCCAGCCCCCTTCTGTCAGTGCCTGGAACAAACCGCTCACCTCCTTCACTGGGACAGTCACACCTGAGGTGAGATACCGTGCTTGTGTTTGTTTGAAACACAATGCGAATCGACATACACTACATGCACATGGTCGGATCAGATTGGATTGGGATTGGATTGCGTGTTGCTACCCAACGGGTGGTCTGTCCCAAAATCCAAGTGCACATGGAGTTTGTGTAATCGGATAATGGTCAGAGATCTGGCCGTTTCCGCTACACTAGGTGGCGCTGTCTTTCTTTCAACAAGTGGTGTTAGAACTACTTCTGGTTGACGGCTGCTAAAAAGAAAATAAACAAACTATCTGGCGGCATACAAACAAAGATGGCGTTCGAGGAAGTTGACAGAGCAGCATTTGCATACATGTTGTGCATTGTCCTTTGTTTGGAAGTCCGTATGAGCGAACAAACAGCGTTTTTAGTTTCCTTGATACGACACAAACTGTGCCGTCGGCGTTTGATATTACAAGCAATGCATTCCAGTGCATGCGCAGTACGCAAATCCAATCGGATCCCGTGCACAAGGCAGCACCAATCGGATTAACATTGGCTTAAGCCAGGGGTTGCAATCGGATTTGCGAAACCAATCCCTATACGATCTTTAGCCTGTGCACATGAATTCGATACGATCCCAATCTGTTTCCAATCGGATTCAACTCGTCCATGTGCACGCAGTGATGGACAGTAATCTAAGTGTAAATATAAGTGAAGGGTTGGTATGTGTGACCTGAGTTAATGATTCTGATTCTACATTACACTACACTTAGCAGACACTTTTATCCAGAGTGACTTTTATCCAGAGCTACAATTCTGCATTGAAGTTGTTAATGCTGAATGTCTCTGATGTCTCCATCAGGGGGTGAAGTCCGGCGCAGACACTGGAGTGGAGCTGGGCATGGACAGCATACAGTTTGGCGCCCCGTCCTCAGCAGGCAGTGCGGACAGCGATGGGGTTCCCGCCCTGCTGGAGAAGGGCTCCGACAACAAACTACCTGAACCCAAAGAGCAGCGACAGAAACAGCCCCGCGCTGGACCCATCAAGCCGCAGAAGGTGCCAGATTGCGTACATTTCCAAGAACAGTACACATGGTGTTGTAGTCAAACCACTGAAGCATGAACATGATCTAGAAACATGAGATTCATTCATTCAGATGGTGTTTGTATTTCTGGCTGACCAGTTAAACTATGTTTGTGTTTGTTTGTTTTCTGCTTTTTATCCCACTCTTATCTCTCACTCCCCACTTAAAATGTCACCACGATGACTCACTCGTCCTCCTGCTGCACCCTTTCTTCCTCTCCTGTTGTCTCCTTTCGCTCTTGGATCAGCTCCCAGAGTTAGCTCCCCCAGAGCCAAAGGAGTACAAGCCCGGCCCCATCGGCAAGGAGCGCTCGCTCAAGAATCGCAAGGCCAAAGATGGTCGCCAGTCGGACGGGGAGGGCCTGGACAAGGGCATCCCAGGGGGCGGTGGGGACCGCGACTCCAGCTCCCCCAACAAGGATGCCAAGGTGCCTGAGCTCGGCGGAGAGATCGAGGGCATGATCACCGTACCTTCCGCGGAATATTCCAGCAGCTCCAAGGTGAACTGCTGTTTGGTTGGTTCGTTGGTTGGCTGGCTTTTTCCCTCACACAGTTAAGAGTACATTTCTGGCTCTATAAATACTAAAGCTACCAAGAAGAGCTACCTCAGACTTCCGTCTTGTTGGAAGCATATATGTCTACATGTATGTCTTATGTCTATTTATTGTTGATGTCTGTATACACTTAATATCCATGAGTGTAGCTGTGTGTGTGTGTGTGTGTGTGTGTGTGTGTGTGAAACGCAATATCAATCCTCAGTGTAATGCTTGTTACATAGTGAATTGACAAAGTTACACTTTGATTTTAAATAGGCCAGTGATGAATTTCTCAAATGTCCCTGTAAATCATTGAAGTATTGGGTATTACCCTGAAGAATGTTTTGACTTTAACGAGTGTTTCCAGCCATGTGTGGTGATCTTTTGTATTCACCCTCAGCAGGAATCTGTGACTGACTACACCACGCCTTCCTCTTCACTGGCTGATAACGTCCCCACTACTGGGAGCAAGATGGAGGAGAGCATTGTGGCCAATGTAAGGGCCTTTCTATTACAAACACACACACACACACACACACACACACACACACACACACACAGTAGTCGTACATATTAGTCACGGTAGTAATACATGGTAGTCATACACACTGTCAAAAGGGAATTGGTAGCAGCAACTGATATGACTGCTTCTATCTGTGTGTGTGTGTGTGTGTGTGTGTGTGTGTGTGTGTATTGCATGCTGACCAGTCTGTGTGTTTATCTGCTTCTATCTGTGTGTGTGTGTGTGTGTGTCTGTGTGTGTGTGTATTGCATGCTGACCAGTCTGTGTGTTTATCTGCTTCTATCTGTGTGTGTGTGTGCATTGTGTGCTGACCAGTCTGTGTGTTTATCTGCTTCTATCTGTATGTGTGTGTGTGTGTGTGTGTGTGTGTGTGTGTATGTATTGCATGCTGACTAGTCTGTGTGTTTATCTGCTTCTCTTCCTCCAGGTGGCGCTGCCTCACTCACTGCCTCTGCCTCGCAGAGAAGCTCTCCAGCAGAGCTCCAGCCTCACTACTGTGTCTCCTGCTACTGTAGATCTGACACTTAAGGTACAGATACGCACACACACACACACACACTCTTTTATTTATATATATATATATATATATATATATATGTATTAGTGGTGCAACGGATCAGTGTGTCCACGGTTCGGTTCGGTCCACGATTTGTGGGCCAAGGTTTCGGATACGGTTCGGATGCAGCAGGGTTTTCCAAACTGTTGTGTGTGCACCACTGGGGGTGTGCAAAGTGAAAAGAGCAAGGGCAGATACATGAGTTTTTACTACAGTGTTAATAAACATTAAATAATTTGATTAGTGCTGTGCTCAAACATGTTCACTGTAGTAAATAAAATACTATACTGGAAGGGTCATACATCCGCCATGACTCACGCACCCCCTTCGTCTGAATTGACCGAGTACTGCTGTTGGAAGGCTGTTGCAATAGTTGTCTGTATTTTGGTTGAAGAGGAAGTATCTTTACGTTTTGCTCCGCTTATATTTATAGTCGGGTGGTTGCGGCGTAAGTGTGCTGCCATGTTTGAAGTGGAGCCTGGAATACAAGAACGATGCGGAGCAGTGTTTGCAGACCGTGCGTTGCTTGTTTACCGTCTTGTTTCCTTGGTCATCATATTCTACGCTGAAACCAAAATGTTCCCACACCGCGGATTTCAGAGACGATGGTGCCTCTTCAAACTTGGGTCTCGTGTGTTCTCCTACACTTGCCATGTTTTCTGCGCTCAAAAGTTTGTCTCGCATACACGTGTCTCTTCCCCAGCGTCAGTATCGGAGCACTGATAGGTTGAAGGCAAGCTCGGGAAAATTCTCATTGGCTCTTGCGTCTTTGAAGGCGGTACTGAAGAGAAACCATTCCCCCGGGTCCTAAACACCCTTGCGCGTCGTACGCTACACAGAATGCATAAGCAATGACTTTCTATTAAACAAGCAAGTTTAATATCTCGCGTATCCAAAATCCGATCCGGTCTACAGAATGAACCGAACCGTGCTAACCGAACGGATTCGAATACAATCCGAAACCGTAGCACCCCTAATATATATATATATATATATATATATATATATATATATATATATATATATATATATATATATATATATATATATATATATATATATATATATATATATATATATATATATATATATAATCACACACACACACACAGTCTCTCTCACTCTCTCTCACACACACACACACACTCACACACACGCACTCACACACGTAGGTTACCAGGCACCTACAGTTTGTGACTCTCTCCTGTCTCTGTGCCCCCAGATGGAGTCGGCACGTAAGGCCTGGGAGAACTCGCCCAGCCTGGTTGACAAGAGCTCACCGGTGACTTCCTCGGCCTCCCCCATCACGAGTGGGGGAGGGGCAGGCAGCGCCTCCTTCAGCTCCTTCTCCAGCGCCTCCATGCCCCAGATCCCTGTGGCCTCTGTCACCCCCAGCACCTCCCTCTCAGGTGCTCCACGTACTCCACTTAATACACTTTTCATTCAGTTTTTCAGTTCATTTGTTAGTTTCAGTTTAGATCCCCCCCCTCTGTTTAGTGCATTCATAGTTTTAGGTTTAGAGTTGGCTAGTTTTAGTTTAGTGTTTTAGTTTTTGGGTGTTAGAACAGCTGTGATGTATAGTTCCTGGAATTTCATTCCAGAGGAACCTGTTTTTCTTCCTGTATATGGCCATAAACACTTGAACTTGTTTATTGAAGGTGACACAACAAATATAATTTGTTCCAAGTGGTTCTTTAAGATTTGTTTTTTATATTTTTATTATTTCAGTTAACAAAATTATATTTTCAGTGCAGTGATCTGATGTTCAACACAAATTGCCAAATGACAAAATCATGTGATTGCACAAGAGTCATTGAAATGTGATGATTTAATGGCGCCATCCATGGTCCTTGTTAAATGGCTGCCTAATGGAATTGTCGGGAGTTGGCAAACCAGATGCACTGAATACTTGAGTTTGCTGAAGAGAGGGTGTGGACGAACATCTGAGTTCAGGATATGCACCAGTAGGAATAATAGTTCAGTGATACCGCGTTTCTAATGTGACAGAATTTTAGATGAATTCTCAGGCTGCTGAACCTTCTGAAATAACAGAATATGAAAATGCCATAATAAGATATATTACAACCCCAGTTCTGATGAAGTTGGGATGTTGTGTTAAATGTAAATAAAAAAGAAATGCTATAATTCTCAGATCATGCAGGCAATATACTGTATGTGTTTGAGAATAGTCCAAGGATAACATACCAATTATTGAAACTGGATTTTTTGTTGTTGCATGGGATATTTATGCTCATTTAAAATTTTAGGCCAGCAATGTGTCTCAAAGAAGTTGAGACGGTGTCAATAAAAGGCAGGAAAAGTTGAGTAAGACTAAAGAAAAAACAGAGGACACCTCACAGTTAATTATGCTACCTGACAAGATGATTTTGTATCAAAAAGGGCTTTCTTTCTCATTCTTGACATGATTTCAGCAGCCCAACTAGTAGGTGTCATCATGTTTTCCTTTTTAATATGCTTAAAATGTGCCATTTTACCATCTGGTTGCCCTTATGATGGAGCCACACTGTTGGAATTTTGTATAGAATGTAGTTTGACCTCATTATCTGGTAATATTTAAAGTCTACCCCCAAAATATAATGTCTGAGTGCCGTCTTGTGCTGTTGACAACTTCTGTATATATATCATTCAGCAGTAATTTTAACCCTCCAGATGAATAAGCACATCATAACCAAGGCACTACTGCACCCCCATAAATGCTGTTTTTTGAACTTACACTAAAACAAGAAGGATGATTTGTCTCCTCTGTAGCTTGAAAGATGCAAGACTCCATTAATTTCAAAATTTCAACTTTTGTAATTTGAGATGGACCCAGAAGACATAGAAAACTGTCCTGTGTTACAAATTTGTCATTAATAACATATTTTGCCTTCACTTCATGAGGTTTGCTACTTTTGTGACTTGGGGTACTAAAGCCTTTTCTCCACCCCCCTTTCCTCCTCCTCAGGGTCAGGCACGTACACCACCTCCTCCCTGAGCACCAAGACCACCTCCGCCTCCGACCCTCCCAACATCTGCAAGGTGAAGCCACAGCAGCTGCAGGCTGGCAGCAGCAACTTCTCCCAGCTGGGCTGCGTGCCCTCCCTGTTGCCCCAGCAACAGCAGCCGCAGACGCCACAGGTGTTCGTCTCCCAGTCTGCAGCAGGTAAAGCTCCCTCTGCTGTCTCCCATTGGGTGGGCTCTTGTGTGCTCCTATGTCTATTTCTCTTTTTCTCACTTTTTTTTTTTTTTTTTAAACTTGGCATTCTTTTTTTTATTTGGTTTCTCTTTCTTCTTTTACCCTTTTTTGTTGGTCTGTTTTGTCATTCTTCTCTTTGTTCCATTATTTTGGTATAATTTCTCACTCTTTCCTGTGTTCTCCCCTTCTTCTCTACCTCTCCCTTCATTGTGGTCCCATTGGGCTCTTGTGGTGTTGTCTGTTTCTGTCTGTTTTTAAGCGTCACGTTTTTTATCCTGTCTCTTTTTTGTTCCTTTTACTTTGTGTAAGTCTCTGTTCTCTCCTTTCTCACCGTTTTTCCCTCATCTGCCTTCAGCATCTCTCCCTCTGTCTGTGCCATCCCACCCACCAGTGCTGCCTTGCTTTCTAACGTCTTGGCATGCAGAGCTCATTTCTCAGAAGGTCAGGCCTGCCCTGCCATCAGCCAGATGAAAGCATGTGCCAGCATGATCGCTCCCCAGCGGAGCTTCTCCTAATGAGGCTTGTGCGCAGGGGAGCCGATTCTTTCTCTCCCTCTCTCTCTCTCTCCCCCTCTCCCTCTCTCTCTCTCTCTCTCTCTCTCTCTCTCCCCCTCTCCCTCTCCCTCTCCCTCTCTCTCTCCCTCTCTCTCTCTCGTCTCTTTCTGTCTCTCTCGCTCCATGTCCCTCTGTCTTGCTCCCCGTCTCTCTCTCTGTCTATCTCTATCTCTCGGAGCATCGGCTTAGGCACACGGGGAAAGAGCTAAAAGTGGCGCCATCGTGATCCTTGACTCCAGAGGGAACGATGAGCCACATGTAACTTGTTTTGGAGTTCCTGACCCAAATGTGTTATAGTGCCTGATCCTAATGTTACGTCAGTCATATTGCACTGCATTTAGCAGACACATTCACTTACAAGTGAGGAGGAGCACTCATCATTGGTGGGACATTAGTGCTGACCCGGTGTTTTCAGGAGGTCTGATGCTGCTGTTGTTGAGAATTCATGTGGTCATGTGTCATTTCATGTGATCTCCATGTGACCCTCTGTTCTTGAGACTAACCACAGTGTGTGTGTGTTTCACCACCTGTGTGTGTTTGTGTCATAGGTTCTGCGGCTCAGATCCCCGCCTTTTACATGGACACCAGCCACCTCTTCAGCACGCCCCACCCCCGCCTCGCCCCGCCCTCTCTAGCCCAGCAGCAGGGCTTCCAGCCTGGCCTTTCTCAGGTACTCCACCCTCCACCCCCATTCTCTCCCTCCTGCCAGCCAGCTCTTGTTCAAACATGCATGCCACCCAGCTGCCACATACATACGTAATCAAATCTCCCATTACCCCAAAAACAAACGCTTGTGTCACCCCTGCACTGTGTAAGACAATGACACTTACTATCACATGTGATGTCTTAAATTACAAGTAAAGAGTAAAAATTAGCAAGTACAGTGGTCCCTCGCTATATTGCGGTTTACCTTTCGCGGCCTCGCTGTTTCGCGGATTTTTTTAGTGCATGCAATCTCCTGTACAGTATAGAATGCGCTCAGCTTGTAAAATGTACATAAATCTTCCACCGCTAGCTGTGTGACTCTGAAGTGCTGTATGTTTGCAAGTGTGAACTTTGCCTGTCTGAGAAAAGTGTAAGTGTAGTCAGGGGTTTTACAGCCTTAAAATATCTATAATAATTGTAGAAAATAAAGCTGACTACTTCGCAGATTTCGCCTATCGCGGGTTATTTTTAGAACGTAACTCCCGCGGATAACAAGGGACCACTGTAAACGTTGTTTGCTGTGTAGTAATCACCATCAGACACAGCTCTTTATGTGATGTCCAGTTGTCTTAATGGCTCATAGCTCTTTCTCCACCCACCCCCCCCCACACCCACACACACACACTCACAGCCAACCGCTGTGCAGCAGATCCCCATCCCCATCTATGCTCCCCTGCAGGGCCAGCCTCAGCACCAGGCCCAGCTAGGTCTTAGCACCGGGCCCCCAGTCTCCCAGCCCCAGGACCTCTTCAGCTCCTCCATACAGCCCTACAGGTACGGCTGCTACCCTCGCCTCTCCAGGTGGACACCTCCTTTACAACACCTTTACCTAAACACCTTTACTTAGCTCAAGCACTTCACACAAGAAGAAGCATGCATACACGTTTAAGCTCATTAAAGAGGTCTTAAATTTGGAAGATGATTTCAAAAGGTAGGGATGCACCAATCCAACATTTGGGTCAGATATTGTTCCCGATATGGACAAAATAGCTGGCTCGGGTATGGGAAAAATGTAGCCGATCCATAGGCTGGTCCACAAAAGCTGGATCGGTGCATCCGTATTCAAAGTCTTGTTAATTGTTCTGTGTATTGCAAAGTACTGTTAGTAATTTCATTAGCACTGATGTTATCTGATTGGTTTAGATGGTATACGAATATGGACATATTAACTGAATCAGTGAAAGATTCATACTCATGTCAAAGGAGCTAAAATGAGCTAAAAGGAGATAAAATTGTAAGCAACTGGACTTCTTTTTAAAGCTTGAAGAGGTTTCACCTTTCATCCAAAAGGCTTATTCATTTCAGTTCTTATGATGAAATGTTTTTAAGCTCTAAAAAGAAGGCCAGTTGCTTACAACTTAACTCCTTGGACTACCATGACCTGGATGAATGAGAATCTACAGAGACATTCATACTCTATTTTCATGCTCTTTCCCCCTCCTGTGATGCCAGGTCCCAGCAGGCCTTCATGCAGAACAACCTGTCCCAGCCCTCTCCCATGATGCTCTCTGGAACAGCACTACACAGCTACCCTGGCGTGCAGCCCCCCGACCTGGGCAAGCCTCAGTCCAGCCTGGCCTTCCAGCAGACCTCCAGCACTCAGCACATCCCCATCCTGTTTGAGCCCCAGCTCAACCAGCCCTCTGGCATGGGTGGATCGCAGCTCATAGACACACACCTGCTACAGGTAATGGTGTGTTATGTCAGAAATAATGAGCAACAGTCCTGTCTCTGTTATTGTGATTATTTATCGATTAAGATTGTACCTGTGAATTGCAGTGGCTGCGTGATTTTATTTTATTTGTGTGATATTTCAGTGTATATTTGGATTAAACTTGCTTGCAGGAAAACTGTTTATCTCATCAGGTCTCTGTATATTGTGTGTTTTGTCTGTTTTGTTTCAGGCGCGTCAGGGGATGAGTCAGCACTCGAATCTGTATTCGGGACAAGTGCAGCAGCACACACACACCCAGAGCAGCTACTACAGCTCCACACAGAGCCCCAGCTCTGGACTACAGCAGGTACATGCTCACACACACACGTGCACACCCACACAGAGCAGCCACTACAGCAGCACACAGAGCCCCAGCTGCAGACTACAGCTGGTACATGTACGTACGTATGTACGTACGTACGTACACACACACACACACACACACACACGCAGTTATCACTGTGCTTAGTATATTTCCATAGATCCCCAGCTTTGGAGTACAGGAGGTGCAGCAGGTATATGTTTACATAACACATACACACACACATGCTCTCTTCAGTTCAGTCATTACTGAACTGTACTTGAACTGTACAACTGTACATAATTCCTCCCCAGGCCTCCCTCCTTGTTAACCATATATAACAGGTATATGTGTATGTATGCACATGCTGAGAGAGAGAGTTCACCCTTAGTTAATCATAACTAGCTCCCAGTGTCTTGACTATGATCCTGCAAAATCCCTGACTTTGTGTGTACCCCTGTGTGTGAACTGATGCTGGTTTGAAGGCACCTGCCTAAATCTTTGGACAGTACTGTATCTTTTTAGCCGTCCACATGTTTAATGTTAAAACGCCAATAAGGCTGAAAGGACTTAAGGCATAAGATGGGCACAAGTTGTTTTTTGACAAGTGTTAGGCAAGTGCACACAAAGTGTACACACACGGGGATACACACAATGTCAGGGATTTTGCAGGATTATAGTCAAGTGTATGATCAACCAAATACACCAAATTGGTTGTATATGTCAGGAAGCGTACATCCACAGAAGATCTGTGGTAGTTCTTCAAGATGTTTGGCGCAAGCTACCTGCCAAGTTCCTTCAAAAACTCTATGCAAATATTGATTTAACTTAGATTTCTCTTGTTCAGTCACTGCATTTTGTTAATTGATGAACATAAATGATTAACATGTCCATTTTTGAAGGCATTCCTAGTTGACAGCATTTTTTACACCTGCTTAAGACTTTTGCACAGTACTGAATATATACAAACAAAATGGTGTGCATGTGTGTGTATGGAGTCTGTGAACGATGATGTGTTGGTGTGTGGGTATTGTGTGTTCTGAAACACCCCCCCCTCTCTCTCTCCCTCTCTCTCCTTCCCTCCCTCACTCCCCCCATCGCTGTCTCCAGGTGACAGTGCCTCTGCCTGGCTCTCAGCTGTCTCTGCCTAACTTTGGCTCTGGAGGTGGGCAGCCGCTGCTTGCCCTGCCCCAGTCCCTGCCCCCGACGCCCCCGCAGGCTCAGCCCCCCAGCCTTAGCCGCCAGCCCCCCACTAACCAGACCTACCGCGGGCTCATCGGACAGAGCACGCACAGCATGATGCAGCCCTCCAGCAAGGTATGACACCATCCACAGGCCTGCCATACTTTGTCACACGTGGACATACACACATGAATACAGAGCACTCACAGCATGATGCAGCCCTCCAGCAAGGTAAACACATGGCACCCTCGCAGCATCACCAGTCTGTGGACAGGCTGCCATACCTTGTCACATGTGAATACACACCCATACATAATTGCACACACACACACACACACACACAAAACACTCGCAGCATGATGCAGCCCTCCAGCAAGGTAAACGGCTATCAGTATCTTCTTTATTCTCTTTATCTCTTTATTTGCCAAATGTACGCAGTACATAGGAGTTTGCAGACGCAAATACACACATTAGGAATGGAAATTTGCACGTGCCAAGCGCTGGTAAAACAAGGAGGTGGCTGGTGACTTTTATCATTTTTTGTTTAGTGGCTGGTAAAACGTAATATTTTGCAAAGTTAAATTCCACCCCTGGCGCGCACACAAAGTTGAGAGTTGTCCGACTGCTCCTGTTGTGTGCAGATGTGTGAGATGGACCTGAAGCTGTTTGGCAGTGGAATGGATGTGAAGCCCGGGACTCCCCCAGTCAGCGCACAGAGCACTACCCCCACCTCCAGCCCTTACAGGTGTGTGTGTGTGTACACATCCTCACACATATACATCTTATTCTGCCTACCTCAGCAAGCAATGCACATTACTTCAGATGAAAAAAGTCTTTTTTATGTATATTTATAAATTATATTTTTCATGAATTCTGTCTTCCGTGCAATATCAATGAAATTGCAGTTGGGTTGTTTTGATTGATTTAAAAATACAACACAACCTCATTTAAGTGATATTAACAGAGTAATATTAAATAAAATGAAATATATATATATATATATGAAATTCTGAATGAGTCACTTGGATGTTACAAATTGTCTTTTTTTTTTTTCCCTGTATATCTGAACAATGTATCTGAACACTTGCCTGAAGCTTTTATGTGTTCAATAAAGGTTGGGTTTCCCGCTCCCCGTTGAATATAAGGCATCCTATGCTCCTGACAGGGCGAGCTCCACCAGCCCCAGCACCCAATCCAGCAAGATGAACAGCATGCTCTACCAGAAACAGTTTCAGTCTGGCTCCGCTGGCATGCGCATCACACAGCCCTTCCCCGGGCAGTTTAACCCACAGGTGAGGAGCTAAGCTACTGGACCAACATACACACCCACATACACACATGACACCAGCAGAACCACAGTAGTACTGTGCCAAGCCTACTCTACGTTACATTACTTGAAATGTAGTTTATATGAAGCTATTACGCAGAATGAATTAGATATAGAAACATTCGCCCTCCTGGAGCAAGGCATTCCACCCGACATTGCTGCAGGGGGGCGAATGTTCCTATATCTAATTCATTCTGCATAAGAGCTTCAGCTAAATTACATTTCAAGTAATGTAACAGAGTAGGCCTGTCATGGCACTACTGTGCTGCGGATGAAGGTCCTTGACCGTGCTGCTTATTCTAAGCTTATTCTTCAGTCTTTCAAGATTCATCCACTTGCAGGAACAATGTATAAGTCCATAGGAAGGACAAGTAATTTCTTCTCAAGCCTTTTGTGTGTGCTTTATGTGTTGCATCGTGTTTTCATTAAGTAGCCTACCTAAACACCGATCTGTGTCTGTTCCTCTGCTCCCTCTCTCAGATTTTGTCTCAGCCCAACATCGTGTCCCCACTGGTGCGCCCCCCGCATCAGCACTCTAACTCCTTCCCTGGCGGGGTGCAGCGGAACCCCATGGGCCCTCCAATGTCCCCCTCCATGAACACGGGCCTCATGCCCCACCCCAGGGCCCAGCACCTGCCACGAGGCCCCCCCGGACCCCCCATGGCCCCGCGGGCTCCCAGGCCGCCCTCAAGGCAGAGCAGGACCTTAAGGTGAGGAGGTCTAGCATGTGGTATGGGTTGGGCTATGGGCTGTAATCACAACCTGGTTAAAATGATGAGTGACTTCCAAAAGCATAAAGGTGCAGCAATGGAGATTTTTGTCACCATGAGCTTTGTTTTAATGGTACTAATATTACTGTTGTGCCGGCTGAAATGCACCTTAGTGTTGTAGCAATGCAATTTTGTTTTGTATGTTTGTGTGTGTGCAATGACAGACTTATTTATCTGTATTGCCTGAAGAGGTTGCTGTTCACCAGTGTGAGTGTAATGATTTCTCATGACGCGCCTCTCTCTCTCTCTCTCTCTCTCTCTCTCTCTCTCTCTCATCTCTCTCTCTCTCTCTCTCTCTCTCTCTCTCTCTCTCTCTCTCTCTCTCTCTCTCTCTCTCTCTCTCTCTCTCTCTCTCTCTCTCTCTCTCTCTCTCTCTCTCTCTCTCTCTCTCTCTCTCTCTCGCGCTCGCTCGCTCGCTGTCGCCTCTCCCTCTTTTCTCTCTCGCTCTCTCTCTCCCGCTCCTTTCGCTCTCGCTCTCTCTGCATCTCTCCTCTGCCCCCCCCCGCCCCCCTTCCCCTGCCCAGGCAAAGCAGCGAGCTGAGGTGCTGCAGTCCACCCACAAGTTCTTCTCGGAGCAGCAGCAGCAACAGCAGCAGCTGAAGGCAGCGGTCAGCAAGCCTCCCACCCGCATGGAGCCCAGCGGCAAGCCTGTGGACAGCGTGGCTCCCAACCACCAGGGCAGTGCACCAGAGCGCTCTGACGCCGACAAGGCCGCCTCGCTGAGCACGGCCAAGCCCATACGGACCGGCCCCATCAAGCCTCAATCCATCAAGCCAGAGGAGGGCAAGTAAAGAGAGAGAGGGAGAGAGCCCCTTCGCAAATGCCCAACCTGCCTCTGTCTCCCCCCAGCCACCACAGAGCGTTGGACTGAGAACTATGGATAGGTAGATGGATGGATAAATGGATGCGATGGACAGATTAGATGGAATATGTGGATCTACAGGAGGACAAATTGTACACGTAGACACACACCCAGGCACCCCACCCCACTTCACCTCACCCCCTTCAGGGAGATGGGCAAGGGGATGAGGTGGGGGAGGTGGATTGTTTTAGTTATGTCTAGTTTTTTTTTTTTTTTTTTCTTAAGTAGGGTTGCTGCACAATTTTGTTTCTCTTCTTTTGACAAATGCAATTTCTTTCTCTTTTAAGGGGTACTTTGTGCATCACTCCCCTCGTACCTCCCATAAGCCCTAATTTCATCTCCCTCTCTTCTCCTCCACTCTGTGTCTGCTCCCTGTTTCTCCTCTGTCTCTCCCCCTCTCTCTTTCTTTGTCTCCCTCTCTTTCTCTTTCTCTCCCTCTCCTCCCACAGTGGAGACCTGCCTCTGCCTCTCCGCCCTCCAGCTCCTGTTGTGTCACATACACACAGATGCTGGAGGCCTAGACTAGCTAGTTAAGCACACCACCTGTGTGTGGAGTGAATGTTTTGAAGCAGACATGGAAAAAGAAGGCAATTTGCTGCTGTTGATTTTTCATATCAAATATTATTTCACATCTTTATAGTCTATAGTCTTTCTGTTCTCTTTTTTCCTTCCCCCGCAAACAGAATTTCATATATCTGAGCGGGGGCTGAGGAGTGGGCTGCTGTTTTGTTAAAAAAAAAAAAAAGTAGTTGAGCAGCCGTTCTTATTTAAAAATAGACGTCACTTTAGTTTTGTCGTTTATTTTCCCTCCTTCTTTTTTCCCCTCCTTCTACCCTCCGGGCTCCTCCTGAGTGGTGCTTTGCCGTTGAACATGAGCTAAAAAGAGTGAGGAGGGAGAAGAGTCTCACTACCCGTGTGTAGGTACACACACACATACTCCAAAATCCTTTTTGTGCACCTCACTTATAACACACACATTTAAGTTCAGAAGAAGCAGATATGAGGAGCTCATTATTTTTGAAGAGCAAGTGTTTTGTTTTTCATCCTCATCTCCTGGTTTGGGAAATGTGAAGTTGAAGTGATTTGCTATAGTGGATTGATCATTTGCAGTCTCCACTGGGAAACCCCCCTTTCCTCCTTTCCTTTTTGGGTGTGTATGTAGGGGTGTGTGTGTGTGTGCGCGTGACCGCGATCTCACCCTTAGCCAAAGGCAATGCTGGGTCATACCCACCCCCACCCTACATACACCCTTTAGAACACTCTTATCAGCCTGTGATTTTTTTGTTTTGTTTTGTTTTTTGATTATTTTGTAAACGGTTCCTAGGGTATCAAGCCCCATACTCTAGTTGGCTCTTGTGCCGGTGGTGAGATGAATCAAAAGTCAGTCATTTGTCACACACACACATACTGACACTGACAACACAAGCTGCTCTCACATCACCACCAATCCTAGTGTTCTCTCACCCTAACCGCACCCGCCCCGCCAACACGCCACACCCAACCATGCTGCTGTCCATGCTGTACGGCGGGATCTTAGGCCTCCAGACAAACCAGTCAGAAGCGCTGAGGGGCAGGGTTTAGACTAAGGGCGAGGGGGCAAGGATTTGATTTGTCTTTTTTTTTTTTTTTTTTTTTTTTTCTTGATTAGGTAAAAAAAAAAACACATCCGCTTGTGGGGTATAGCAGCAAGAGAGAATATTAAGAAGGTGACATCAAAAAGGAAAAAAAAACCTAGAATATGCGAGATTGAAGGGTGAAAAGTGTATTGAGGAAAAAAAAAGACTTTTCTGTTGTGATGCGACTTCTGGTCTGACCTCTCCAGGCCACTCACCCCTCCGCCTCACTGGTCCAGTGTTGCTAATAGCAACAGAGCTCGTGGTTAAGGGGCGCTCTGTGCTCCCTTTACAGTGATTTGGCTGGGCCTCCCACACCTGCAGTGGGAAAGAATACAGAACAGGAGGAAGAGGGGTGGATGGAGGGGTAATGATTGGTTTGATTTTTTTTTTTTTTTTTTTTTTTTTTCTTTGTTTTACTTGTACAGGGGTTAAATCGCTGTATTAAAATATGTAAGTCTTATTTACATTCTCTTGTTTTGGTTACAGAAACTAATAAAATAATATGCTGTTAAAAGGAAACCCGTCTCTTTTACTAACCCATGCTCACCCGCTGTCTGGAGAGCCACAGAGAAGTCTCATCTTTCAAAACCTCCATTCTGCACAGTAACCAACATAAATATATCCTCAGTAGAATCAACACTCATGACATCGAAGCCTGCCTATCTGTCTCCCCTGGGAGATGCAGAAACTTTGGTGGAAATTAGATTTATTTTGGCTTATATAAGGATTGATCAGTGAGCAAGTAAATGGTAGTTTATTACTTTTTGCAATCGTGATTGTAGCCCTTCAACACTTAATGCCGTGAAAAAATTTACAGCAACTTCAATAAGTTCCAGCTAGTCTGTTTTACTTAAGTTACCATGAAGAAAATTATCTTACTGATGCTGTTTAGATGATTATTAAATACCCGTCCTCTGTATATTAGATTCAGTACAGTAGGTGAGAGGTAAAGACAGACAACCGCATTGACATGGATAATCTTTATTTTATGCGTTTGTACATCATTTATACTTGAAATACAAGAGGCAGAAGGCAGTCCCACCATGTCTCATTTCTACAGATTATAGGTTAAACTAAAATAAAAAAAAAGTTCTGTTAACATTTTTACAGGATTTAACAGAGAAAGTTAAATCCCAACTTTTTTTTTCTTGAAATATTGCTTCCAACCATTGTTCTCTTGGTTTCCACTACAATTATATATATTTTTATTGATACTTAGAAATGAGAAAACAAAAACAGTATTTTTCATCTAACTCCTTACACCTTTATTCAGTTCAGTGCCATATATGAAATAAGATAAAAGATTTAAAAGCCAAAGTAGAAAAATATTTTTTTTTCTTGAAAATAGTTTACGTTGACTGTACCACTAAGAGAAAAATAAAAATTCCCACCTACACAAACTGCCTGCAGGGGGCACCACACTAGGTACTATACACTTTCCAGAAGTACACAGTTCACCCCTCAGTCTTCATGCACTGAACATCTGACTTACATGGTGCCCACTTGGGTGTGTGCTAGTACAAAACACATTCTCACAAGCTTCACTATCAAGCAAGTGTGGTGTAGAAATATTCATCCTTGAAATCAGTTCTGCATACACTGTGTTTGATTTAAATTTGGTCTTTGTTATTTAAATATTCATATCTATATTTTATCAGTAATACTTCGTATGTATTTTTTATTATTATTTGGTATGCAGCTCGTGATACTCTTGGTCTGAAATGAGATGTGCCATATTTTGTATAATGTGCTCCATGAGTACTACTCTGTGGATGCCGAAGTATCAGCGCTTACAGCCACGCGACAGACCTCAAGTGTTTACTCTACCAGTGAGTAACTGGTGTTAAACATGTGCGACACATGATCTAGCCTGGGGAAATTCATGCCCTCTGCTGTTGCCTGGCCAGTCGCACATCGTATGAAACAATGTGGTAGTTGTCCCAGGCGAACAGTTTCTTCTGCGCTGGGTTGTAGTCTATCATGCTGTTGTAGCGGTACTTGTTCTTCAGCGGCACGGACACCGCCGAGCCTTTGTTGGTGGCTGTGTCGAAGGTGTAGTTGATGAAGGTATCGACTGCTGCGTAGCTGGCCACCGTGTAGAGCCGGCCGCAGATCATGAAGGCATTGGCCACCGTGACCTTGCGAATGTTGGTCTCCCAGGTTTTGAGCACCTCCAGGCTGTAGGGGTCGAGCTGGGCGACCACGATGGCGCCCTTGGCCTTGTTGGTGCTGTAGATGGCCCACAGACCCTGCTCGTCCACTGCCAGGTCGATATCAGTGTAGCCTCCCCAGGAGTAGGGGAACTGGCCGTGGAACCCGGCGTGGGGCAGGTCTCGGCGAGCCGCGATGCTCTCGGATGACAGGTCGTAGCGCAGCAGGGTGCGGCTGCGGCGGCGCTGGTAGTAGAGCGAGCCACGGTACATGGTGGCCCCTGTGCTCTCCACAGCCTCGGGCAGCAGCAGCACCTTGGTGGGGTAGCCACGCACCAACTGCTCCATGTCCTCGTAACCGAACAGCTGCCGTACGTCCGAGCCCACCGTGTCGATGCGCCACACCATGCTGCCGCTGTAGGGCCCTGTTGCCTCAGGGTCCTGCATCCAGACACCATACTTGCCGGCGATGGTGTCGGCCTTGCGATGAGTTGTGGGCTCTTCAATGGCTACCAGCTCACCACAACCTGATGGAGACACCATACTGTTAGAAGTGAAAACTAACATGGAAATATTAGAGGGGGAGACGCGTCAATATTTTTGACAACAAAGTGCCACTGGTCTATCAGTTTACCACAGAAGGGCTGGATCTGAGGTAAAAGATGACCAAAGTGTAGTTTGAGAAATGTCAGGGTCATACTCCACCATTCCCCTCTTACTGGCGAGGGAAAATGATCAGGGGTATCTGTACCACAGCTCAAAATAATCCAAGCAGGCATGAGAAGGGAGAGGATCTGGCATGACCGAAAGGGGTGGGGTGTTGGTTGGGGGAAGACAAAAAAAAAACTCCTAAAAGTTATAGTGTTTGTTTAGCAGCAGGGTATCAGCACCTGATCCCCATGTCCTGCTGAGTGTAAGGCTAAACATACACAGGACTATTTATAGGCTTGACTAACTATTTACCCTCATATGAGCTTGTCCTGTCAGCAGAGCCAAGGTGGTTAGATGACAGTGTCGGTTTAGGGGATGTCGGCTGTAACTTAAATGGTACTGGAGAAACGCACAGGAATTTGCCCTCACGACACACTGGGGCGCACGGTTGAAGAACATGGACAGTGTTTAAGGGGGCAACGTAAATATAGATGTGCCAGGATAATGCATTTCCACTCTCACCTGTGCTGTCTGCGGTGCCTGCAGGTGTTGGTGCAGGTACCTCGGTCACTTCGGCCTTCAGCTCCTGGTAGCCTGGAGCTCCATAACTCCAGGTTGGGTCTGGGGAGATGGGAGAAAAAGTGGGTGAGGGGTGGGGAGGGGTTATGTGGGGTGGGGTCAGTCCTGACCTGACCGGCCAGTTTATGTAAATTGAGATGCTGACCACTCAACTCCACAGTTAGGATTCATCAGTCTTCATTAGTCAAGAGTTGTCATGAAAGTAGAAACAGAAGGGATGGTGTTATCAAAGATGACGACAGCTTAGTGATTTGTATGGAACCAGGAAGGGAAGCAGTGGCATACAGTACTAAACAACTAATTCATTTAGTTTTAGCCCATGTAAGAATGTGTTTAAAAGATGGGGCTTGTTACCTCTCAGACTGCCAATCTGACCACTGGGTACAAGGTGGGGAAGGCCAACGGAACCTGCCAAAGAAACACGTGTTAAAGGAGCACCGTCGAAGGCCTTCAAGGTCCTCGGTTTACTTGTACGGCAGCATACCATATCTCATAGGTAAAGTATGGGGTCATAATGCAGGTGAAGCAAACACAAACCACCTGCTCTATTTGAAACTATGAGTGACGAGTAACTGTCTAACCTGACATCTACGCAACAGGTTTCTGCAAGAACATGGGATGGTGGGGTGGGAGGAGACTAAAAAGCTGGCATGGACAGTTAGACCTGGTGGGGTTAATCATATTGGTGTATGGCCCCTAAAGCTCCGTGAAGTGGCTTTGGAGTGGTTAGGAAAAAGCTGGACCATGGTGTTTTGGGCTGGGCGTGGACGCTGCACAGCCCCACTGACAGGCCGGAATGTGGCAAGAGGAAATAAAACCTCCTGAGCAAATTCCCAGCTGTCACGGAGTCTGCCAGACGGTGGGCGCAAACCCACCCTCACTCAAAACACCCTCTGCCCAATAAACTGCTTACTCAAACAACCTGAATACACACACACACACGCATAGACACATGCATGCGTGCACACATGCCCAAACACACACGCACGCACACACGCGCGCACACACACACATGCACACACACAAGCACACACAAACACATGCAGGCAAAAACACACGCTCATCCTAGGAGAGGTATACATAATTTACTCAGTTGGTCCTGATGACTTTGGACCTCAGCTCCAGCAAACAGGTCCACCTCCATCCCAATACAAACTCAAATGAGTGTTCTTCTCAGTCCAGCCTGGTTCCATATTTGCAGCTCAGAAACTAAACATGTTAGATTCCTTAGGAATATGTAAAAGCCTTCAGCAGTGTGGTGATGCTAATGGACGATGTTGAAGTGTTTACAAGGGTTTACAGTGAGTCCTGATTACGATGCTAGACATTTCAATACCAGGCACAAACATCTGGAAGTTGCTGTTCGTTGGCCTGTCTGGAAACAGGACGAAGAGGCGATTTAAGAAGTCTGAATCAGATTGGTTGGTGGCGCACATCAAGGGCAAAGGTGCACCTGGAGGGTGTGTGCACATGGAGCATACATCTAAAGTCTCTTCGAAACTGGATATCGTTAGCATGGCAAACACAAATGCTCATAGTTCCTGGGCCAGTTTGTTTCTTTGCTTGTGTTGCATCCACCACGTGATTGGTTGATAACTATCGGGACAGTGTGGGCAGAACACCAAGAACTGTTCCAGCTAGTTTAGGAGCAACTCGGGGATAATTTCACAAGGAGGCCCAATGGCCCAATTATCCCTTCCCTTAAAACCAAGGAGAGCTTTTAACGAGTTATTTTGGAAAGAGCACACATGCTACTGCGCCTACTGCTCTGATGTTTCCATGGCCCTTATCTTCCCCACAACTCAGCACAGCATTGCTGCTCAGATGTACAGCACTGGAGGCTCTGCTTCAGCCCATGGGCACCCTTTGCAGCCAGATACTGAAGACAACTTATCAGCCATTAAACAAGAACTCACTGCAGAGACATGCTCTGTTTATGTTTTTATGTTTTTAAGGAGCGACCCCAGGAGACCAGGCCGTTTTCCCTCTCTGAGAGGCGGAGGGTCTCCTTGGTCAAGCGCTTCTCTCTTCTCCTTTGCCAGTGCAATGTTTTTGCAGTAACTTTCTGTTTTTCCCTCCTCCTACTCTCCCCTCTCTCTCTCTTGCTCTCTCTCTCTCCCTCTGTCTCTTTTTCTCTCTCTCTCTTTTTCTCTTTCTCTGTCTCTCTCTACCTCTGTCTCTCTCTCTCCCTCTCTCTCTCTCTCTCGCTTTCTCATTTTATTTTTTTCTCCACATGGCTTTGCTTACACAGGCTCCACTCAGAGAGTTCTTGCAGAGCAGTGTCAACAAGAGGACCAAAACAGATGCTGGCAGCCAGTGGAGAGACATATAAATGCTCTTTCTGACAAGATAAATTTAGAGGCAGGATGGAGCTTTAGTGTTTATATATATAGACCAGTAGAGCTTGAATCTATAAATTCAAAGGGAACCTCCAGGCAGAATTCGCAGGTGTAAGTAGGGGACTACCAATGAAATACATAGATAGATGTTTGGCTTGGGCCAAGGATGTAAAGGGAGAAGAGGGATGAGAGGCTTGGGTGGGGATCAGGCATAGGGATTTATTGAACAGGAACCATTTTGTTCTGGGTTTATGCCGCCTGCCTTAAATCTAGGTCTGGTCAAAAGTGATGGTGTGAAGGGTTGGAGTGAGGGCGTCATGTGTGTAAGTGTGGGTGTGTGTATGTGTGTGTGTATTCATGTGTGTGTGTCTCTGTGTATATGTGAGTGTGCGTGTTTTAGAAGTTGTTGGATAGGGGATTACATATTAACATCACCAAACCAGGTCAACATCCCCCCTCTCTACTTAATTGCCACAAAGGGGAAAGCCAAGCCCCCTCAAACCCCACTCCCACACACACACACACATACACACACACACACACACACACACACACACACACACACACACACACACACACACACACACACACATACCTCAACATACACACTCCCTGCCCAGATAGAATCCCCATAAGGTGTGTATGCAGTGCTGGAAACCTCTAAACCAGACGCTTGACGAGGGCCCCTTTTACGTTTTACAATCCTTACCCCCACCCACCCCCCTCCCTTTCCCCTTGTCACAAGGACGTTAATGAGGGGAAAACAGCTACCCTAAATGCAATCCCCCTGCTACAGTATCTTTGCCCCATCCCCTGAGCTCCTATGCTCTGCGTACTATGCCATTTAAGCCACCAAGATAGCACTGGAGCATGTGAGGTTTATCCACACCCATGTGCCTGCCTCTTGGGGAGGTATGAATGTATGTCTATCCTACGCCAAGTCACATGGTGAGAGAACTAGGACTAGAACTAGGACTGTGACCTATCAGAATCTCTAACCTCAGTCAAATCGAAATGGAAACAACGAATTTAGACAGAATGCAAAATATTTCCAATGATGTGTTTATTAATAATATTTTTTTTGTTTACAGTGTGGAAAATGACATGCCTAAAATAAAATATGTTCATGCATAGCTATGGCCAGTACTTTAATATTATTGTTTTCTTGTTTTGAAGACAGGCAGATGGGTTTGGCAAAAACAATCACATGCAACACAGTTGCTTTTACATGGAACAAATACTGGAAGACACATAATGGCAGTTGTAGTTATGAAGTGGAGCAAACACTGAGAAAATGGCAGACAGTCTTTTAAGTGCTTTTCCAGTCGGTTCTGTACCAGCCCTACGCCTCCCATGTGGCCGCCTGCCTGCTTGAGCACACACTGCTCCCAGGTCAGTTCCTGATGTGGGTGTACTCACCTCCCACGGGCCGGAGGCTGCTGTCCTGCTGCGGGCCCATGCAGGGTCTGCTCCTCAGTCTCTCGGCTTCCTGCTGCGACTCTTCCAGCCTCCTCTGCAGCTCCTGCACCTGCCTGTCCAGCTGCTCCTTCTCCCTCTGGAGCTGAGTCTTCTCCCCCATGGCCTGCCGGTATGCCTCCTGGAGCCCCTGCTGGTGGTGCTGCTGCTGTGGGGTCACAGCTCCAGGTCCAGTGGCACCCCTTGCCCCCACCTCTCCGCCCGCCAGCCGGGTCACCAACGCCTCCAGCAGGCTCAGCCGGGACCTGAGGGTCTCCATCTCCGCACCTCCAGCCTGGGTGGGGCAGCTGGCCTCGGTGGGGCTGCTGACGGAGAAGGTGTACTGACAGCGGCCGCTGCGGTCGTTCCCCCTCCACATGGTTGCCCGCTCCTGCCCCTGAGCCCCCAGGAGCAGGCAGGAGACACACAGCAGTGGGAGAAGAGCTAGCATGCTGGAGCACGGACACAGAGAGCTAGGATGCAGACCTGTTGAAAAGACGTGTGAAGGAGAGAGAGAGAGAGAGAGTCTCACTCTAGATGGGACACTGGTGTTGCCCTCCTTCTCCTCTGTCTCTTTATTCCCGTTTTCTTCTGGGTCTCGTTAACACGACCTGTTTTGCGTCTCCTTCAGCGCCGTCACTAATTTGTTTCCTCTCAGTGTTCCTCCCAGAGAGCACACACCGTAACCTGAGACCATGTGATGAGCTTTGAAACGTCTTCACCCTGACCTCCCCTCACTCTGCAGTCTCTGCCTCTGATATCCCCCAAACAAGCGTTTCCCACTCTGGTCTGTGTCGTTGTTTTTATGTCTTCTCGTAAAGGTGTCTGAGGTGTCTCTTGAATGTGGATGATTTGGAGGGGTGGTGGCGCCTTCTGATCTGAGGTCAGATAGGTTGGTGCCCTCTAGTTAGCAGCGAGTGACTCTGGGCCAGGCTCTCTTTGCTGGGGATATTTATACAACCTGAGAGCGAGGGGAGGGAAGAGTGGATGTGGGAGAGGGAGGGATGGAGTGGAGTGGGGAGAAAGACAGAGACAGAGGTGGAGGGAGAGAGAGGCAGAGAGAGAGAGAAGAGAGAGGAAAAAGAGGGAGTTCGGAGGAGGAGAAGGGAAGTGGTGTGGGAGAGGAGGGAGAAAGAGAGAAGAGAGAGACAGAGGTAGGGAGAAAGAAAGAGAGAGAGAGAAGAGAGGAAAAAAGAGGGAGTTGAGAGGAGAAGGAAGAGGTGTGGAAGAGGAGGGAGAAAGAGAGAGACAGAGGTGGGGAGAGAGGGAAGAGAAGAGCAGAGAAAAGAAGAGAAAGAGGGGGCGAGGAGGGAGAGGCAGGATGCTGTGTGTTTTGGGGATTGCTCCAACAACAGGAACATTCCTGAAAGAGAGTGACTGTGTCGGTGTAATGAGTGGCATATTTTTCAAGCATGTGTGAGCAGGAGTCTTTAAAGTCTGAGTGGAGTAACCGTTTACTGTTACTGGACATAAACTCTTCCCAGTAAATTTCCATTGCAAATACAACAGGTTGCATTAGAGAATAGAGGCATGTCAGGTTTATGTAAAAAAAAGGTAAGACATTTTTAATAAGGGGATGCATTATATATATTTTTTGTGAAGATGTATTAACTTGTCCATGCGTTTTAGTAACTCTGTCCTTGTTAGAAGGGAGGGAGAGAAAAGGAAGAAGAAAGAATGTGTTTGTGTTACATCAACTGCAACTGAATGACAATGAGTGATGGACCCAGGGAAACCCAGAGAGACAAAGAAAGAGAGAGATGGAGTGTGTTTGTGTTTGTTTGTTTGTGTTGTGCAGCAGTGACCACAACAGCAGAGGCCCGGGGGGGGGGGTGCTAACTGAGGCATTTCTGCCGCATCAACCTTTAGACTGATCCTGCTGTTTCTAATTCTGGGCTCAAGCATGCGCTTTCATCTCAGGGCTATTGGTTTCCTGTGGTTTGACCATGGCAGGGTCCCTCGCGGTGGACTAACCCCAGCGAAGACCTTCAGAGCCAGGCAAAGGGGGGGGATAAAGTTTCCCATCCTCAGGAGACACTGCACAGTGTCCAGTTACTGGGGTTGCTGGGGTGCCGGGGGTCAGAAAGTAACGCAAGAGGGCATGTGGGTCAAAGTGGATCCAGAGATCCTTAATTTCCTTCGGGATCAATAAAGTAACTCTACTCTACTAGTCTGGTTATGCCATGCAGTCACCTTTAACCTCTGATTCTGTCATGACTGGTAGGTTGGAGAGGTGCTGTTATTACCTGGTGCCCGAAGGGATGGACCAGGTATTGCAATGACCCTGTCCGTCTGTGTGTCTGTCTGCGTGTGTGTGTGTGTGTGTGTCTGTCCGCCCATATTGGGGGCCAGGTTGCTATCTCTGATTGCGCTTGTTCTACATGAATGTAGTTTGTGTGATCAGACCCATACACGTAGGTGTGCCTCTCTGTCACTGTCTATTTCTGTGTGTGTGTGTGTGTGTTTGTGTGTGCTGGCTACATGTGACCAAGTGTTGCAGAAGGAATGAGAAAGTCTGCCCACCAGGTGCTTTTCCATTCAGGGCTGGGGGATCACTCGCTTACCGTTTAATATATCATGAGTCACACTCCAGGCCGCAAGCGCACTATATCCAGCATCTCTCTGATTCCCCCCTCTCCCACCCCCTGCCCCTTCCTCTCACTCTGCCTCCTCCAGTCTGTCTCGCTCATCTCATCCCTGGCTCCCATTTCCAGCCTGTGGTGGTGGCAGGCGAGCACAGTAGCGTCCCTGTTTCTGTGCCAAGATGGCCAGCATATTTGACATTTCCCTGCGTTTCCAGTCACCTTCCACTTTAGGGTGAGTCGAGGTTGCCATCCTGCATGGGGCACTTTTAGGTTACAGCGAGGTGATTTGTTTTTAACCTTTCCTACGGTCATTAAGGACTTAAACACAAACATCCAAAAAGAATCCTGACAATGATGAAATATACCGAAATGTTCTGGAAATCACATCCTCCTTTTCAGTTATTGTCATTCATTTCCTTCCTCTGTCTGTCTGTCTGCTTCTTTCACTCTCTCTCTCTCTTAGTGTGTGTGTCTCCTCCTGCTGACAACACACTTAGGAGATATCATATAACCTAGAACCCTAGATTTACAGACGGATTTTTTACCCCCAAAACCCTAGGGCATACAAGGTATCATGCACGCGCACACACAATCACACACATACAGATATTTGTGTGTTCAGAGTTCAGGTGTTGTGAGGAGACAGCTGATCGTTCCTGAGCCAGAGTGTTGACTTTCTCACTGAGAGGTGCCATGGCGACACACCTCCTTTTGATGTTTGTTTTATAAGCGAACACATGCGTGTTGCCTCCCTCGCTCTCCCAGTTTATAACATCGTGACTTGATCCATGTGTCTGAATAGCGCTCAGGTGTGGAATGCTGCGGGAGCCTTTGAAAAAAAAAACTGTTCAGATCTTTCTTTTCAGCTCGGATTCTCAAGCTTGACCAAACACGTTGGCAACACCCACTGTTTCAGACGATCGGCACGCACAATGACTGTTGTTTACACTGCAGCTGGTGTAATTATTTTTGTAGCAGACCTGCATCCCTGACCTGGGACGAGAATAGTGAGGCACAGTGGGAGAGTTCAGCCAGGAGCATGGCTTGGTTCACCTCTTGGTCACGTTGGGCTTGTCTCCACTGGATTAGTGTGTTTAGAAACCTGCTCGTGTTACACAGTCTTTTCTCTCTTTCCTCCCCCAAGATGTTCCCCTTATCTTCCCTGGCCCCTATTTACTTTAGGGCTTGTTAGGGTAGCAATCAAACATGGAGGCTCCATTCCAACTAAAAACTTGCCTGTTTTGGTTATAAACTTTGGTTTATTTTTATCTCACTTATCTATGGGGTTTCCTGCTTTCGTTTTATTTATTATTTATTATTACACACACATGGGCAGCTTAGAATCAGGCTCTCTGGGATCGTGCGGTGTATTGGGATACAGAGTGGCCAAGTTTCCCGGGGTTTTACGGTGTATGGAACACGGGATAGCTGAGCATTAGACACCATTAGATTCAAGAGGTGTACATTTAATGTTAAGTCAGTGGGTAGAATTGTCTTTAGAACTAGCATTGGCAGGGTCGTTGTCTTTAGAACTAGCATTGGCAGGGTCGTTTGTGTAATGGCATATGCGTTAGTGACTGCAAAGTGATAGTATCGGTGGTAAAATGGTGGTAAAGTGCAAATATTCGATAACAAGTCCTAATTAGTAAGCAAGCAGGTCATTTTGGAAGTAAATTGTGGTTGTAGTTAATTTTGTAAGTAAAACTTTGGAAGTCGTGTAAACAGTTGGTAATGAGCAGTAAGTAGTACATTTTGGAAGTAAACTGTGGTTGTAAGTGAATTGTGGAAGTACATTTTGGAAATTTGGGTAGCAGGTAGCTAAACTGTGGACACATGCTAAAGGATTGATCACCTTTAGTGGGGCCGCCTCAGGGGAGGGTGTACAGTGAGTAAAGGCCCGAAACACCCGTTGATCCTGAGGTACACTGCTGAGGATGTGTCCCACATAGTGTATGGATAATTGTAATGGCTGTAGTTAGGAAAGCCTGAAGTGTGGTACAATGGGTGATCTCCCCACATGTGCAATATCTTGTATTTTTTATTTATTTATTTATATATTTATTTATTTTAATTGTTAAGGAAATGTTGGAGGAAACTGCAAAGGCTTGCCAGTGGTCCTGGATGAGATGCATGTTGTTGGCATGGTGAAAGCCATGGGGGAAAGCGATAGGTAGGTGCTGCTGAGTGGATCATGTAAGCGGCCCCAGTCACTGTAACGGTAGCCGGCTGGTTCAGGTTAACCCTTGTTGAGCATCTGTCTGTACGGCTCCAGTTGGCCATCCCCTCAGCTGCTCTGTCCTGTACAGCTCACATGAGGTTGCGTGAATAGCTGTAGTCAGCGGCCAGTTGTGCGTGTTACACCTGGGAGTAGGGACTAACAGCCTGAACTATTTACTTGGTTATAGATAGTGTAGGGGTAGGTGTAATAGCTATAGTTTCTCCCTAAGGTGCTCTTCCTACATGCACAAGTACTGTGTGTTCTTTGTAAACTTCAAAGCCTTCAACTCGTGTCTGCACAGCCATCGAGAGTTTTAAGTTTCCAGATCATTCCTGAGTATAATGGAGATTCACCTGTTTGATAACTGCCACACAGTTGCAACAATTATCAAATCCAAAGTGTTCACTCATTTACTATATAGTACACTTTGTAGGTTACAAAACTATGTAACTCACACCCTATGTTGTGAACTATATAGTGAACAAGTGGACATTCCGGACATGGCCAATAACTGTGTTGACAAAACGATAAGGCCATAGAGTTTGTCTTGGTCCCACTCTGATAGCTATGCTGATGCCCCTCTGCTGGGTAAGGTTGGTGCGACTGGTTTGACTGGTGTGAGTTTTGTTTTGATAGTGATGTCCTCGGATGTGATCTGAGACACCAGTCTGGTCCACCTGCTGCTGCGATCGCCCTGATATGGTGCAGTGGGAGAGCAACACCAGACTCTCGTTTCTCCAATTCCAAGAAAACATCAGCTGGAGTTGGCCAGTCTGTCCCACACCCCCCTGTTTCCAATACTGGTTTTATGTAACCTCTGAAAAGCTGGAAATCTGATGTCACCCCCAGTTCCAGTCAGCACCAGAAATCCAAAACAATTCGCAGAGCCAAACTATTGGGTATGTGTGAATGTGTGTGTGTGTTTACAAATGGCATGGTTTTAGATGGTGTGTATATGTAACTGGCATATCAAATATGTCAACAAGCCAGGTCACAAGCCCTTGACTTGAAAGCAGAGGTTCAGTCCAGTTTGGCACTATGTAGCAGAAATCTGGTAGCCTGGCGAAGGCTGGATAACCTTTCCCCAGATTGGTTTGTTTCTTTGGGAGGGATTGTAATAAATGCGCACCAGCAATGCAGCACATGAAGGATGAGGAGAGGCACATTGGCAGCCTGAAGTGGTTCAACCAGTGGGCGGTGGAAGAACAGTGGAAACAGAAGCAGTAACAATGGAACACATGAAGGACGTTTTTCTCTGCTTTTAATTTCTGTGTAAGATTTTTGTTAACTGGCCCGGCCTGAATGTGATCTCATGACCTCTTAGGTAACAGTGAACCCATTTATGATAAATGTTTTAGTCCTTTAGGTCTCTGGCTTTCTGCAAATAACTTAAAGGTGTAACAAACTAACAGATGACTCACGTTAGAGTGATATGCGACACCTTGACTCTGCAAGTCCATTTGGTATTGATACCCCCTTAATCAAAGGTCTTAATAGAAGCAAATGATACAGAGTAGACAAAAGAAAATGAATTGTGCAGAATAAGCACAAAGATAGTAAAGAGAGAGAAACATGTTTGAATAAATTGGATGGAAAGGGGAAAAAAGGAGGAATATGATCTTGAGTAAACGATGGTCTAGTCATTGGAGTCAATATTAATGATGGCTATAAATCAATTTTCACAGTCCCCATCTCTCTGTCTTCCAGCCAAATGGCAAACGTTTAGACCAAACACCCCCTTAACTTCTTTCCATGGGCACTGCCATTCAGAAAGCACAGACGCTGCGGACTGCCTAAAATCACTACTATATATCTTCTGCTGAGGGTGATTTCTGCTTCTCCCCTTACTCTCATGTGGGTACCATCCCGCTGTGCCAAGACCTCATCAGTACAATGAGGAGAGCAGAGAGGCAAGGGCGAGGGAGAAACACAACGTGAGAAAACCATTAAGTTAAGATGACAACGTGACAGGAAGAACCACAATTCAAATTGAAGTCTAGCCCAGCACCAAACCTGAGACACTGTATGGGTCATAAAATAAAGTCACTGAAATGCCCATTACAGCGGAGAGAGGGAGAGGGAAAGAGACAGAGAGAGCAAGACAGAGACAGACAGAAGGAAAGAAGGAAAAATAAGAAAGAGAAAACTAGAGAAACAGGTAGAGAGAAAAAGACAGAGAGATTGTGTGGGAGTACTTTAAAGATCAATAAAATAGCCAATTGTAAGTTCTCAAAAGGATACTAAAGTTATATATATACCAATAATTACTAGAGTGTTGTGAGTGCCTGAGTTTTGTAATCCATATCACAACACCATAAACCCTTTTAAAATTACTTTTTATTTCAAAGAAGGTCATGGTCAAGTACTTCACAGTTGGCCAATGTTACATTGCTAAGTCTTTGTCTATGCCATGAATATTTACAAGAACTTAAAAAATATTTACAATAAATTAAATACAAATAATTATTTGAACATTACAAATACAAATTATAGTAACACTGTGAAAAGAACAAAGAAAAAAAAAAGAATAAAAGTGCAGTCCTAATATACAGATGTGTTAAGCCCAGCCCATTAAATGCTGCATGACAACTGAAACCAAGATTAAACAGTCCAAAGTAAACCAAATAATTTCTTACACTCAACTGTAAAACCACACAATCAAGTCCAGCTCCAAAGACTCTCTTGGTTGCAAAAGGATGTTTCTTGTTCTGACATTAACAAAGCACACAATACAAATAATAGCTATAGTTTCTCCCTGTAAGTGTTGATGGGAATAGGAGCAATTCAAAAAGCAGTTCTTATTATATCCCTACAATTGTCTTTATGTGACAGTTTAAAACAAATGCAGGTTACACAGAGAACTAACCAATTGTGTCATTAGTACATACAAACAACTTGGATTGTGTACAGCAATGTTTCCTTTTACTATACTTTTGGGAACAGAACTACAACCAATGCCTTTAGCAAGGGGTGCGTGTCTGTATGTGTATGTCTGCTTGAGCATATTCAAAGTAAAAGTGGTTTCTGTGGAGTTTTATTGATTCACAGTTTCAAAAGACCCCTGTGGATTCATGGTGAAATCATTAACTTAAGACAGTTAAACATCTCTTCCAGGAAACGTTTTTAAAATCATGAGTAAGAGTTAAACATGACAAAGAACAGCACCTGTGATGGGAAAACCAGACACCATCTTGACTGATTGACAGAAGCTTCTAGTGAAGTATCACTGTATGTACAGTAAGTGTAGCTTGATGATTGTTGCTCTCTGCTAATTACAGAAAGAATGTGTGAGAGTTTAAGGATATATAAATATTTGAGTATGAGTGTATGTATTTTTGCGTGTATGTATGTGTGTGTTTGTATGTGTTCACTGATATGTTGAGATTAAATGTATTCTGTATAGAGGGATTACACACACCCAGATAGATGACCCCTTGAGCTAACCCTGAGCTGGTGGGCACAGTGGGCCGAGCAGGTGTGTCTAGCGCCTTGCGCTGGTGTGGAGGAATGAGTGCAGGCAGCAGGAGAAGGAAAGTAGAGGCGGGGACAGGAAGAGCAGCGGAGACTCAGGCCTGCTCCCAGCCTCCTCAGCTGTCTCTAGCGATACCGCAGGATCACGGGAACTACACATGACAAAAGTAGATGATAGAAGGAGAGCAGGACATCTCGTTAACCTTGGGGGCATGCAGAGGCATAAGACATAATGACAGGAAATGACAGGAAATATTATTATTAATAATAAACATACTACTAACACTACTACTACTACTACTACTACTACTACTAATAATAATAATAATAATAATAATAATAATAATAATAATAACTAGAAAATCAATCAGAGAGTGGAGACCTCCGCCAGGGCAGTTACCAAAATCGAATCACTTTTAAGTTAGCCCATTTTTAACCTACCCTGCAAATTTTATCAAAATCTATCCATACCTTTTTGAGTTATGTTGCTAACTAACAAACTAACAACCAAACAAACGCCGATAATTACATAGCCTGTGTTCATGCAAAGTGAAAAACAGAGATTTATTCCAAACTTACCAATAATAATGACTAACAGTATCACTACAACCAGGGCAATTACTGCCTTCATCTGTACAGAAAAACATAACGGAACACAGAGCACGGGTGAGACACAAAACCCTCAAATATATTTGGACAGACCAAAGTCAAAAGAGCTACGATGTAAGCAACTGCACTTCTTTTGGAACTTTTCAAGCTCCAAAAAAAAAGTCGACTTGCTTTCAACTTAGACATAGTACACGTGTGACACTGGGGAGTTCTTGTGTGATCTGAACAGTGATGGGACAACACAGGACTACTTTTATGAGAGAGACACTTTTGGGAGGGGGAATGGGGGACGAGAGTGGGGGGTGGGGGGGTGGGGTCGTAACTGGGAGGGGGGGGGGGTGTACAGTCACCTTCACATCTCGCCACCACATCCTCCTGTGGAGCTGCTTGGCACGGCTGCTGAAGGCCGAGGCATTATCCGAAAGGCTCTCTGAACACAGAGAGAGAGAAAGAAAGAGAGAAAGAGACAGAGTGATGAGGATGGCAGGGAGGGGTGAGAGTGAGCGGAAAAGAGAGAGACAGATGAGGATGGGAAGGAGGGAGGGAAGGAGAGAGACAGATCAGGATTGGAGGGAGGGAGCGAGGCACAGAGAGAGAGAGAGAGAGAGAGAGAGAGAGAGAGAGAGAGAGAGAGAGAGAGAGAGAGAGAGAGAGAGAGAGAGAGAGAGAGAGAGAGAGAGAGAGAGAGAGAGAGAGAGAGAGAGAGAGAGAGAGAGAGAGAGAGAGAGAGAGAGAAGAGTACAGATAAAACTCAATGAGCAATCAGAAGGCCAGTCAAACTGCAGAAGAAGGTCATGTGCAGGCTGTTGTTTTCCATGTCTCAGAGGCCTGCGTGTGTTACATAACCGCAGCAAATGTGCACAGAGTGTTTTGTTCTTGTTTGTCTCTCGGAAACTGGTGTTGACATTTGGTCTGTTGGTCAAGACGTTTGAACAGTCTGTAGTGAACGTAATCCAGTGCCGTCAATGATGGAATCCATCCATCCACCTACCTGCCCCTCCCACCACCAGTAACTACCCACCCCTACTCACCCTCCCCCCAGACCATAGCCTAAATCCTCTCCAGACATTTACAAATAGCGGGAATCAGCTTCAAGCATGCGATAATAGCATCTAATTAGGACGGAGTGGAGTGTTCACTGCAGTCTGGAATCTGGCTGGGCCCATTGGGGGGCACAGACTACCTGCATGTGTACTGGCAATGAGACACAGCAGGCAGACAGCTTGGTATGGAGGATAGAGAGCCACAAGGCAATCACACGAGTCATTAGGAAGAGGGAGAGAGAGAGAGAGAGAGAGAGAGAGAGAGAGAGAGAGAGAGAGACAGGCAGGCAGACAGACACACAAACAGACATACAGAGAGAGAGAGAGAGAGACAGAGACAGACAAACAGACAGAGACAAGAAGAGGGACAGACAGACAGACAGACAGACAGACAGACAGAGAGAAAACAGAGAGAGAGTCAGAGAGAGAGACAGTCTGACAGAGGGACAGACAGACAGAGACAGAGTGAGAGAGAGACAGACAGACAGACAGACAGAGACTGACAGACAGACAGAGAAATGAGTGTGGAGTATGCTGGAAGTAGATGGAGTCTGCCTGGTTCTCCGCCCTGTCCTCCTGACAGCATTGTGCATAGATGCATCGCTTGGCTCTGCTATGTGGCGACACCTAATAAACAGTGAACTGGGGGGGGACACACCTATTTCAGGTTTCCCAATGACCAACAGACGTGCACAGGCGCTCTCAAGCTTTCGCACTAACACACTATACACTGTTCACTGTGTGCTGCTTGCACTCACATAGTCATGTACACACACACACAAACACACACACGCAGATGTGACAATGCCTTCCAGATGCGCTGCTGGTGTACATGCTTTCTTCAAAAATAACCCCTTGTCCATCCCCAAACTCGCCCTCTCACATATCCACCAAAATACAAAACACAGAGAGCCCATTATGCAACACCCTCCACCGATGAGCAAGCTCTAATGGAAACGCCAGGAGGAACACGCGCAGGCACAACAAAGGCTTTCATCTGGCCAGCAGAACAGAGCACAGGCACAGGGCTACAATCTGTTAGGGGCTAGCAGGAACTCAACCCCTTAGCTAACTCAACATCATTTGCTTATCCAATGCCCCCTTACACACACCCACACACATTTTTTTTTCTATGCTTGTGAGGACCTTCCATTGACTCCCATTCATATCTAACTAAAGATTGCTTAACTGCGCCCAGACCAAAAAAATCTCACACCCTAACCTGTCAGTAAAGAAATGGTTTTGCACTTTTATTTTTTTCAATAACAACAAAATGGCCAAAAAACACTGTTGTGAGGACCATCATAATATCCTCACAAATAATTTTTTTCTAGTTTTCCTATCTTTGTGAGGACATTTGGCCCTCACAACCATAGAAATACATGACCACACACACACACACACAATATGCAGAGCCACACAATCTGCAGACACATTTAACACCTTTTTAGTGCTCAAGGGTCCAATTTCCTTAGTCCCACCAGTGGCCGGCTTTGCCGACCTGTGAATCAGGGACACCTGATCTGTCACTGTGTGCAGAGCACCACTGGCCGAAGATGTGTACTCCTGACGCCTAGGCTAAATTATCAGGTTGACAGGCGTGTCTGAGGTGTCATCTGGCACATTTCTGATTTATTGGACTGGAAAGGTGGTCCTTGTTGGCTTTAAGCAGTGGAGGATATGGACAGGCTTGGACTATGTTTTGCTGGCAAGGGGACTCTTGTTTCTCCCTGTCACATAAATGTCCTGGTCTCCCTCTGCTGAACCTCAGAATGGCAAAAGCAGAGGCGTACGTATGGAGCCAGACAGGAAAAATGCCAACGTGCGGTCAGGAATACTAAATTGATTTTTCTTTCAACAAGTATGCAAAGAACTCTGAAAAAAGCAAACATCTTTATAAAGTCATCACACACAGAATACGAACACACACGCACGCACACACACACACACATGAACACACGTGCACACACACACGAGCACATGCACAGAAGCACGCACGCGCGCACACACACACGCGTGCACGCACGCACACACACACTCTTGGTTGTGTGTAGGCATGTGTGTGTGTATTCTGACTGTTCTGGTTCATTATTTCACTGATGTTTATGCATGAACACCTGTGTTTTCTCTCAGGTCAGCGCCTGGCATCTTCATCAGGGCTGAGACGGCGGCGACCTCAATGTGTGACAATTATTTCCCCTTCTCTCCCACTGTGTCGGTTTGCTGACCTGTGTTTGGCTGTTTTCTCACAGCTGTTGACACTGTGTCTTAGAGGAACCCCTCTGGGTACTTGTGTGCCGGGCAGCAGAGAGCGCTCCCACCTGATTTGTCCTGCAGATCATCCAGGCGTTCGCCCCTCTCGATCACCTTGGAGATGTTCTCCTGCATGACATCGATGACCTCATCAACTTGTGACTGCACCCTAAAGGAGAAAAAGAGGCTTAAATATGACAAGCAACAAGAGTCACACAGGAGGCAGAAACACCAGGGAACCAAGGGGTTCCTTTTAAAACTATTTGATTGTTTATTTACGGTGGGGCACAAAGTAGGTATGACACCCTGACAATTCCACGTATCCAGCTGTATAAATAGATTGTAATTTAAGTCTCGCTGGGGTTTTCACAGTGTTAAGGCTGTAAATATAGTTAGAAGGGCTACTGCTTCTGTTTATGTTCTCAGCTATAAAAAATATAGTAGTGGCCAGGAAATGACATGCAGGAGTCCAGTGTGTTTACTGAGATGGGAGGGGATCTTTAGTTCCCGGCCCAAGTCAAAACTCTCTGGTGGAAGTTTGTGGTAATAACTCCAAGCATGGAAAACAGGCGTGCACTTGTTTTGGGTGAGACACACGAGAATATAAATACATTTGGCCTGGGCATGTTCAGATACTTGTCGATTTTTAAGAGAAAATGCGCTCAACTCCAATTGAATGAGTAAGGACTTCGGGTGCATGAAAACAGGTTATTCCATGAATATGATATCGAAATATGATTCTTAAGTTGATGATTTAATGGGAATCATGACAGACAGGTCTTTCATGCTTCCCATTAAATCATCACCTTAAGAATCATATTTCGCGAGTACGGTTTTTACTACTTCACTTGTCGATTTTTAACACTCCCCTCTGCTAAATATCCTGCCCTTGGGAGGTGCCAAGGTGTTTTTGCCCCCAGTTGTGAGCAGGGCTTCTGGGCTTGAACCTGCCCCCCCACCCCTCTTCACTGGAGCCAGGGCCCCTACTGGGCATGCCCTGGCACAGCTAATCTGTCCTGCAGGTGGCACCTCTGGCTGTGTGCCTGCTGCCTCATTAAATCAGTGTAAGGCCCCCGCTTGGGACAGAGCACAGGGAGGCACTGGAAAAGAATTCAACCTCCTCTTTCACTCTCCTTCAAACGCTTCTTCTCCTTCCTGTCTCCCTCACCTTTTGCCTTCAGTTGCCAATGACCAACCTCAGGCTTGCCTCTACCCAAACACAGACATTTCTAATGTTCTTTATCTAAATAAATCATCACTCCATGTCCTTCCAATGGAAGACGTGAGTACACACAAAAAAAAAAAAATTGACGTGGAGGGTTTGACTTTCGTAATCACAGATTACATAAAACGACGCCTGGCCATAACAGCATTACAACAGTGCTTGCAGTTGTGTCCTTTAGGAAAACAACTCAAGTGTGTTGGAAAGCTCAAAACCTAAACATGCCTGACACACAGTCAGGATTTGAGAAGAAAGACTGCTGGGGCTGCTTTTGGTAGAAATGGTAAGGTGGGGGTGGGGCAGGAAGGTTTTTAATTTTTCAAGAAAATCAGGGGAAAGATGACGGCTACCTCCTGTTCTCGGCTGTTTTTCTGTTTGCGATTAGAATAATTGCTCCTGTGCCGTGCACACCAACACGTCATGTTTCACAAAGGTGGGGCAGAGGCTCATTATGAAACACTGCAACGTCATGGAAGGTCTATTTTTTACTGCAATTTTCAAAATAAGGAGTTACATAATTTGACACAAACACTGAGACAATCATAGTAGCCTTCTGGAGGGGACAGACCTTTGCAAAATACTGGCTGTACATCATGATCTGCGAGTCTCCAAAGAGCTCACAGCTTACAAGGGTTGGAGCCCAGCTTACAAGGGATGGATGGTACAGGTTTCCTCCCCCTCCTGCCCCAGTTATTTTACAAATGCCATATCCACATGCCAAGCGAGAATTTATGTTTTCCTGACAACTGACACACTTATCTTGTAATTAGCTTGTACTTACTGTCTGATTTTGTCATTTTTAGGGCCAAACCTGGGTCCTGTGGGTCCCCTCCTGACATAAAAAGTAAGTATAATGCACATTTAATACATTTGCTGTGTTAGACTTTCTGAAATGAAATGAATGTATTAGAATGAAAATTCATTATAATGACGATACACAACTTACAGGAAAAAGTCTTCTTCTTCATCAGAGTCTTCCTCTAGCAAGTTTCTCTGTGGGTTAAAAGGGCCAAGAGTCAGACAATGAACTCAACAAAGTTTCACCAACATAACTGATCACACTCCTGAATGGAACTCCACAACATAAAGTCAACACTTTGGACAGCAGCCCTTTTCTTGGGTTGGTCTTTGTCAACAGTCTGCTATGGTGCTCAGGCAGCGTGCTCTAACCTTCACGACTCTATTGTCAAAGTCCACGCAGTGTTTCCCATACATAGACCATTCTGTGGCGCAGCGCCACAGAATGAAAACCGAGCGCCACAAATTGATTCCGTTTTTTTTTTTTTTTCAAACGCGATTCTGTCATTCTCGCTCACACGCACAGAGAGTGAGAGAGCGAGAGAGAGAGAGAGATCAACATCCGCGCATACATGTCAATGGGGGTACACTTATAAAACACCAGCACTGGTCCAACGTTTTCAACCAACCCAAGCGCAACTCGGAACTCAAGCTATTATTAACCCTATGGGCCTGGTGGACGCAAAATGCGTCCAAATTTACACCCATTCTTCTCTGTTGAATTACTCCGGGACGGTACATCGTAGCATCTGATCTTATCGACCTTACCTGGTACATCTGACCTTATCGGACAGATAAGGCACGCACATCAGAAGAAAGAACAGAATCTCAGCTCCACAGTTCCATCACTTTAATTTATCACTTTAAAAAAGAAATCAAATATTTGCCAAGTAATGATTTGACAAAATTTTACTTCACCCATTTTAAACTCGCATTTATCAGTCAATGCATAATGTAAACAATAGCAGAACTTAACCATTCTACTGCTGTCGTGCATTTCTGTCATTTGAAATTTTGAATGTTTTGAAATTACTGCAAATTTCTGCATAATATCCATAATTCTGCATAATCCTTTTGGATAGACGTGGGGGGGTGTTGTTGGGGTAAGAAGAGGAGGTGCTTGTGCGCGGGGGAGGGGGGTGGGGTGGGAGGAGTGGGTTGGTGCATCGTCTAGCACCACACAATGACTACGGGCACATGGTAGGATCGGATTGGATTGGGATTGGGTTGGGTGTTGCTACCCAACGGGTGGTCTGTCCCAAATGTCTGTGCACATGAGAGTTCGTGTTAGCGGATAATGGTCAGAGATCTGGCCGTTTCCGCTACGCTAGATGGCGCTATATTCCTTTCAACAAGTGGTGTTAGAACTACTTCAGGTTAACGGCTGCTAAAAGAAAATAAACAAACTATCTGGCGGCATACAAAACAAAGATAGCGCTTGAGGAGGTTGACAGAGCAGCAGTTGCATGCAAGCCGTGCATTCTCCTTTCTTTGGAAGTCCGTATGAAAGAACAAACAGCGTTTTGGTTTCCTTGATACGACATGAACTGTGCCGTCTGCGTTTGATATTACAAGCAATTGAGGACAACGAGACTTGTTGAGAGCAGGCGATAGAAAGCCTCGACGTTCAGTATGGATGAAAATCAGGGACAGAAGCTTCTGGGATCGAGTGGTTTTACATGCGCAGTAGGGCTGTCAACATTGCTCAAAAATGATTTTCGAATATTCGCTCCAAATAAAACACAAATATTCCAACTACACCGAGTATTTCTTTTGCCTCCGACATTCCAAAGCGCAAGTGCACGTTTTTTCACATTCCAATATTAACTTTCACATTCGAATTGCTTTTCTAACTAAAACTATTCGAATATATATTCGAATTTCGAATATTCCTTGCCAGCCCTAATGCGCAGTACACGAATCCAAACCAATAACCGTGCACAAGGCGGCACCAAGCGGATTGTAACCGGCTCAAGCCAGGGGTTGCAATCGGATTCGCGAAACCAATCCCTATACGATCCTTAGCCTGGGCACATGAAGTCGATACGATCCCAAACCATTTCCAATCGGATTCAACTCCTCCATGTGCACGCAGTGAATGCTCCTTGGTCTGTGGAAAACACTGCCACGTATAAGAAGAAGGGAGCGGAGAGCTTGACAGGGGGCTTAGTGAGTTTCCCTCCCTTGAAAGCCTCCATGATGTCCTGCAGATGAGCTCAGAGGGCCCTAAAACAAAGCCTTGTGCTGACAGCACATGTTGAAATGCTGACCATGTTCACCTTTAATTATCTTGCAAGTACTAGATGGGGCAGCTGATTAATTGCCATAAGGCACTGCTGTGTGTCTGCTGGTCTTTCTGAACATGCAAATCCTGCTGTCCTCAGTGATTACTTGATCAGATTGATGGCTTGGCTGCCTGGACCCTTTTGGACGTGCTTGCTTGAACTATCCATCCAAACCTTGGCCCATTACCAAACTATCCAGCCAAACCTTGGCCCATTTACCCATTCTGGTTTTCATGAAGCTCTTAGAAAACTAGCAGAATAAAAAAAAAAAATCTATTTATTTAGTTCACTTAGTTTAGTACTACCTCAATAGTACTGTATTTTTAAAACGACTTCTGAGTGCATGTATTTGCTTCTTTAAACTTCTCTGCTTTTTCACACTTTCCAACATAAAAAGAGCGCATTACACAGGATACAATAGTGGACTGGCAGTGATTATCAGCAGTGAGGCAGTCAGTGTAGCCAGCATTGTGCAACAGCTCCTCTCTGTGATTGCGGCACAAAATCCCAGCGGAGCAACAGAGAGCAAGAGGAGGTGAAGTGGAGGAGGAAGACCGATTTACTTCTTCATTTCCCTCATCACAGAACACAGGCAAAGCGAATAACAAGTTTGAGAAACTCATTTGTCTTTCCCCCCATAGATATCTTTAAACTTGTTCACTACTTGTACCATGTACTTATACTTCAAAGACTGTAGACTAAGCCCTGATGAAGATTTATGGTTGGTTCGAAACATGTTGGGTTTTTTTAAACATGTACTAGCCAAGTTGCGACCTCTCCTCACACTTTGCATTTAAGTCCCTGTTAGACATGTCTTCAGGATTCTCTGCTCCTAATCTGCCCACCCCAGACTGCCCCAGGGCGTCTTGTCTCACCCTCTCGCTGCGCACGGAGCCTGTGACCTCCTCGTCGTTGAGGTGCCGTTTAAACTTCGGAGGCATGCTGTCGTCAGGCTGCTCCTCCCTCTCTGGCTCCCTCTGCAGGCAAAAGGAGGGAAGGCAATTTTAGCAGCACACCAGGCACAATTTCACCCTCAGAACAGGTTCACACTGTTTCAACACATGCTTCACAACTACACCTTAAATGTGCATGCATGCCTAATTAAAAACAACAACAACAAAATCCAAGGCAGGTGTGATTCAGCACCCATGGACTGATTTGCATATTATGTCAAACATGCCTTTGAATATTTGTATACACAAGCCAATGAAAAAAGATTTGCACTGTGCTTCCTTGTTCCAGAACAGTCATCGAGAACTATACATAGATGGAAACAGATGTGCAAGCACATTAGATCAAGAGCTCCAAAGATTTCTGGAGTTCTCCTCGCTTTTCCCTGTAATGTGTTGCAACATCATGGTCTCACCTGGTGATCCATGGGCTGGCAATACTGCCACTAAATCATTGTCTATTCTGTGCAGCTAAAAACATATTAGCAGAGGTGGCTTCAGAGAGTAAACACCCTGTCAAGTATTCCTTCTGCTTGTGCATTTAACACAAGTGGTTTCTCTTATTATCTGATCTATCTGTCTGATGATCTGTGTGCTTAGTGTGATCAGCAGGTTCAGAAAATGGTGGGATCAAATACGTGACAGTGTTTTAACCTTCTAAAGCCTGCATCTTCACCTCTGCATATTACATCCATACAAAACCATTACTGGCACACAAACTGGACCGCTAAATGTTTGGCTTGGAATCACTATCAAGACAATGAGGCCCAATACCAAGTCATAACAATTCTCAAAAATTCAGTGTTTAATTCGTTTGAAAGCGAGACACACCTATTCCTCAAACTAAGCAGATAAATCCTCTAACACAGGTGCTGGAGCACATCAAAGGCCCGAAGACAAGAGTGTGAGGGGAAAACTGTGAGAAGCTCTCTTTAGCTGCCTGCACTGTCGCATGTAAAACCCATTACAGCCCATTGTGAACACATGCAATGTACAAACGCTGCAGTTACTGGGTCCTGGGCAACCTTTACTACTGGCAGCCTAGGCCACTTGCTCTGTTAAAATAAAAAAGTGCATTCTTTTACACATCCTCAGCTATGCAATGGCCCCTACAGTTCCTGAGCACCCCTTCTGCCCTTTAGCAGCGACCCTTTGAGGAAGTCATTTGTCTGTGTTGCGGAAGGTCTCAAGTGAGGAGAAAGTGTAGTGCCTTTCTCACTAGTGCCTAGTGAGAAGAGTGTGCCCTTCAGTGTGCCCTGCTGGATTGTGGGACATGCTGGGTGCTTCTTTCAGACTGATTCAGAGATGGCCTCTGCTTAAAATGTCATTTCTTCACCATGCATTTTGTGTGCCCTGACTCCCTTCAGGTGTCTATTCTTCACCATGTATTCTGTTCACCCTGACTAAGGAGTGTTTGATACATGCCGTCTTCCCCCACAAAAGAAGCGTCTCACCCACTCAACCCTGTGCTGCATCTGTGTGACAGATACCATTGAGTCCACCGTGCTCAAAGGTGCTTTTTTCTGCGTCTGCTTTTGGCAGCTCAGGCGGAAAACAGCCGCTCCCCTGGCCAGAGGTGCCTCGGAATTTTCCAGAATACAGTAGAGAAGGGGAGAGTGGCTGGGAACAGGGGTCTATCTGGGGCAACAACAGAAACAGAGACAGAGAGAGGAAGAGACAGAGAGGCAGAGAGACAGTGACTAAAGAGACACAGAGGGAAGTGTGCAGGCAGGAATAGACAGAAAGGAAGAGACAAGACAGAGGTCCTCAAGAACAACTGTTGGGCAACCGATTGCACAAGATCAATCTGAAAGTCACCATTAGCCTAATCTTGGATGGTGGTCAACTGTAAGTGCTTTCATCCATGAGCATGATAACTGACAAAATGAAGATGTGCTGAAGCAGAGGGCAGAAGCGCATGACAGATGTGGGTGAGAGGTGCAGGTCCACTCTACTGTGGACTCACAGTTGTACAGAATCTGTTCATTTTCTTTTTTTTCCCCAAAGGGCAATACAGAGGGCATAATCTGATGCTAGATGTAATTGAACAGTTTAGTTTGTAAAGAGTGAGATGGGCTCTATGATGAAACTCCAATATAAACTCTCTAAAACTGTAACTTGTATATTGACACATCCAACAAAAGACCCATACAAAACATCCCCACTGACAACAGAGCGATGAGACTAAAGCACAGCAAACCCGTTCCAATTTCTAAAATTAATATGTAAACCATTTTTATCCAATAAAACACCAGGGGCAGGAGCAGTGTCGCTTGAACAAGGCATGGTTACCTCATGAGTTCGCTTAACGATAACGCAGCCAGCGTAGTGTTTATAAATGTTGATACCATTATCATACGAGGGAAAAGCAATATTACTACGGAGCCGTAAACGCAGTGCGTTTACTGATTAGGGGTGTCATTTATAGAACGTGTTGTCATTAACCAGCTAACAAGCTATACAATGTAAACAGTGTAATGAGACACGTTAACTTGCACTGCTATTTGAACTAGCAAAAAAACGTGCCATACGTTTATAGCAACTCAGTTTGTAAGATAAGCTCTCACACTGTCTTTAATTCAAACATAATTAACGTTAATGAAAACGGTAAATTACTGGAATTACAGACATAGCAAGTAAGCTAGCTCAATAGCTACACTGAACTCGGTTTAGTACACCTGCTGACTCAAGTAATACGATCTGTTAATCCAAGAAACTCAGCTGAATTTGTACAAAACGGCAATGAAACATTATATATCTGCGGTTATGGATCCAGAATGAAGTACTGTGAAATTAATGGAGCAAGCAAGCGTAGGCGCTGTTACCAGCTAACGTTAGCTGGCTAGCTAGCTACTCCTACTAATGTAAATCGTAATGGACCACAACAAGGCCAGTGCTATGAATACAGCTCACCTATGCAGCTACCTTTGGTTTGGTTTCTGTTTTCCGGGGACACCTTTTTCTGTAAGGAAATAGATACAAAATGGAGTGTTGTTCTCTTCGCTTCCAATGAACCTGCTTAGCTAACTGTCTAAGAGCACACTCCAGAAATGTCCAGAGGACAGAACGTTCCGTGTGATGTTGTGTCTGCAGTGATCTCCACTGATTGTCTATTCTACCTGTTCTCGTCAGCAGACCTGTGGTCAAAACAGCTGTATTGAAACAGCTTACGTTGTCAATTACACAGAGTACGGAGATAAGACATGTCTGAAAGTCTTTCAAAAAGTGAGCAATTATTGAGGAAAATGTGTGCAGTTAATGACTTTCTCAGGTAATGCAGACAAAGTGAGACAGATTGATTGTGTTGAGAACTTAGCCAGTCAAATAGTGAAAAGAGTTTGGAAGCAAGCAATGGAATGTTTACTTTGTTTTTAAAAAAACACTAAATCTATAAAGCAGGTATCCTTGAGAACTTACTCCTCATGGGATTTTGTAGTGCTGTGCCAAGTGAGACGATGAGGTTTTCATGCTGCAAAGTTGAAATGACTTGGGCCTGCCGTTTTATCACTCAGTTGTGAAAGATATGTGCAGAAAAACGCTGACCCGTATCAAAAAGTTGTTTTATTTTATTTGGACATGATGCCTCATTCCACCATTAATGCATGTACCCACATACACTGACGAATACCCTCCAAAATATGTGTGTACAATGAAGTGAAGTCTGTCTGTCTGCTGTAGCAGAAGTAGTTTGGCCTCACTGGAATGATAGGATTAGTGCCCCATAGAAACATTTTGCACCATGTGTAAATTACCCTTCTCTTTCCACCAAGGCCAGGAAAACCCCTCCCTATTTTCCACCATCTTTACACCAGTTCCTTTATTAATTTATTGTCAACAGCTAATAAACACCTATTGAGATAGACAAACACAACACAACATTCAAAATAGTTATATTTGCATAGGCTTTTGCATTGCAATTAAATGACAGTGCAGAATAATGCCATTTGGCTTGGTAAATAAATAAGGTATATGAAGTATCTTCCATATTTTTCATGGAAAGCACCTTAGCTTCTCAAATTAGTTTGTAAATAAGAAACTTAGCATGATTTTGTTTTGTCTTTTGTTCTGGTGAACATATTAATTACAGGCTTAAAGGCAAGGCTAAGACTGCAAGAAAGTGCTCCCGAGATCAGTCTCAACAACAGGACTGAGCTTGAGAACACCAGTATTTACACTATTTTTGTATGGATACTTACAATTTACAATTTACTTTTTGTATAGATAGTTTAACTGTTTATCTCAAAGAAATCTAATGTCATTTGATCCATTAGTACCATTGTGGGCAGTGTTTGTTAGTAATACACCTTAGTGAATCTCACCTCAAAGCAAAACAACATTTCAGAATTTTCCCTAAATGCACTCTTGGTTTGATTTACCAATTCTTGGGAAGAGCCGTTTGAATTCAAGACAATTCCACTGCCAACTCCCTCTTATTTATGATGTCTCCCAGAAGAAATGGCAGTCCACTACAGTGTTGTGTTCACAAAGTAACCAAGCACTCATGTCCAGACTACTCCATAAAGCTCATGTTCTTACTCAGAAGTTTATAAACCTGAAACCACAGATAGAAAGAGAGACAAAGAAAGAGAGAGAGAGAGAGGTTGTGTGTATGTGTGTGTGGGTGTGGGTGTGAGAGAGAGAGATAGAGACAGCCTGTGGACAGCGCCAAGGTGAAGTAGAACAGCATTCCTAATGAGAGGAGCAGACATTTCATAAGCTTTGGGTTCCTAGATTAGCTTTGTGAAGGAGTGCATTTTTCTTTCACTGGATGGCACGAATGAGGCCAGTTTGTGTCACACGCTTCCCGGGTTTTGGGAGCTCTGCAGAGGGGATACACACAGAGGGGAGGATGGAGTTGCGTGATGCGTATATGCGTCTCAACACAAAGCCGAGGTCAGGGTTATAAATGAGTGTGGAGAGCCGTGGAGGGCCTGCAGGAACTGCTCCCAAACCTGTGACTGATGCCTCCCAGATGCTCCTGCAGAGCCTCATCAGCCCCTGAGGAGTCCACAGCAATCACACAGGGCCATTTATCTAACTCACTCCCCTTACACACACAAATAGATCCCATCCATGAAGATAGGATGTGTAATTAGAAGCTTATGGCACAAGTCTGTACGTATGAACATATACTGTATTTCAAAGCTACAGATAGAAACATTATCACTTGATTTACCAGTAATGAGTGAAGTCTATAGAAACTGCACATCTGCATTTGAAATTACCATTACATTGTCTCTCTGTGTCGCTACACACACACACACACACACACACACACACACACACACACACACACACACACACACAATGCACAAACATTCAGGAAAAATAGTTCTAAACCACAGGCTTGAACAAATCAACACATATGGCCATATATTCACAAGCACCAGGTAGATGGATGTTACATGATTTGGTGGATATAATGTCTGTGTTTTGCATTGACTCAAACCTATACTTTTATACATATGCATATGTGTCATCATCATCTCATCATCATTACATACATCTTAAATCAGCACTAATATAATCTCTCCCAAGCCATACCACAAGTCAACAAAGTTAAATTGGGCATGACCTTGGAGACCAAATGTTCGGTGCCGAATTACCCATCATCCGGTAAAGGTCCATTAAATCCTGCCTTTCAGGGAAACTGCAAGTTGAGCCAAGAGAATTAGTTTGTCATTAAATCAATTTGTGTTGGAAAGTGCTTTGACTACAATGTTGAGAGAAACACTGAGTCACATTGTAAATAACACGTGCCAACGGGAAGTAAATTTTGATTTGCGTGTAAAGCTAGCACAAATAATCCTGTTGGACTTTCCATTCCTATATTCACTGGCATATATATCAAAGGACTTATAGGTTATTTCCTGCCTTTTTCACTGACACAAAAAAAGTTTTGTTAACAAGAACCTCCCTTTTGATCTGTAGAACTGCACCTGTTTTTCTGCTTTGTAAAGACATCCATTGGGGCCTCAATGGGTCAACCGCTTCTCCCCCTGATGTTGACTTCACTCTTCTTCTTCTTACACATGACCGATGGACACCCAACCCCAGGGAGAGCGTTGGACACTCTAAAACCTCCATTCCACAGAGATGTTTAAAAAATTCCAAGACTAGCTTTGGTTTGGTATTAGACATAGTTATTTTCCCACTCCCTGTGACCATTGAAAGCATCCTGCTTTTCTGTCAACAGAGCTGTAAACAGGACATAGCATACTTATTCCACAACACCAAAGTGTAAACAGTGCTTGCTAAAACAAACAAGTATAGAATGCCAGGTGTCACAGTACACAGACGGGATGTGGTTGTCCTTCTTGCACATTAAATCTGCGTGGCTAATAGTAGTCTGTTTGATGGGATTCCTCCTGTTTATTTGATGTCTTCCTGGGGGAGAGAGAGACAGTGGAGGGAATATTAAGTGAGTGGAAGATTGTGTGTGTGTGTGTGTGTGTGCATGCGTATGTGAAAATGTGAGTATCCCCTGAATTTCCCCTGTAATTAACCTTGTGTGTCACTTTCTTACTTGTGAAAACAGTTGGTGTTCTTTCATGACATATGCTGGTAAATAGTTAACATATACGGTATATACTGTGCATGAATTTAACTTAACTTTGCACTTGACTGTAAAGCTCCAGATCAAAGGGAACTTCAAAGGCATTTCTGCTATAATTTCCCAAAACCACAGAAAAAAAATATTGACAAAATCAGTCATGACTTCCATCACCATTTCTGGTGTCATAGTTGCCACAAGGAAAAATGTATAACTGTACCTGAGGAGGCCATAAGCACTTACAGGAAGTGTTCCCAGACTCCCATCACCCTTAAGCTCAAAAGTCCTTAACAACATGTCTACTTAAGCACAGGGAGGAGGAAATATCTGAAGAAAATCTAACACTGTTGTGCTTAAGTAAGGGATATGGGAGACAAAGCATCTCCACCCCTATCTTTATGTGACTTGTACTGTGAGTTTGTAGGGCAGCCAAGCTCCTGTTTTGTCTGTAGGTTTGATGTGGTGTTGGAAGAGGTGGGCTGCTCCCCTTCTCCCAAATACCTGGAAAAGCTTTAACGTTTGGCTCCCTTACTCTGTCTACTTTAGTAATGATAACTGGCTTTGTTTGTCACAACCCTGAGGTTGTTATTTTCACATTCCTTCCTTGGACAGGACTACCAACTACATTCCTGGTCATAGCCCACACTGCAAAATGGCATTAGAGTTCACATCCAGTGTAAATAAGGTCCAGGTTGTCACGGTTGTAACGGTTGAGATTTATTTTCTTCTGACATCCACACATGAAATATAACAGATTCACTGAGGGGACCATAAACTTTGCATGCTGCAGGCTTTGTATGCAGACAAGTACGGTCTCATTAATTATTTTAACATGAGGCTCATACTGAATGATGCTGAAAACTTTGGAGGCCTTCCACATTCCTAGTCCAGTTTGCCCTCCTGCTGAATCTCCTTCTCCAGATTTAGCATGCAGCAGTCTCCTGAGGGGTGGGGTGTGTGGGGGTGTCAGGATTGTAAAACCTATAAACAACCACGTAGACCAGTTTTCTCTAATATCCCTTATTGAGCCCTTACCTTGACCTTGGAACTTGTGCTGTATTAAAAAAAATCTTCTTTTGTATTATGTTCAATTAATCAGTCAAAAACTTACAATGTAATTTAAGTGACATAAGGATATTTACTTTCTGGGATTTATCATATTGGCAACATAAATTGATAGTGAATGTACATTGGTCAACAGTATTCTCTGACCTGTTATTAATCATTTCTGTATGTAAAATGTGCATCTATTTATGCTGTCAGTCACACCAGTCACTTTATTGCCATACCTGCTGCTGATATGTGCCTGTTTATCTCCAGGCTTTGCACAAGTCTATGCACAGTCTATGCAACTTTTTACAGACAGTAGATCATATTAGTTATTGTACAGTCTATGTTAATTCTTGTACTTAATTCTTGTACTTAGTAGATTTTATAGTAGTTTTTATTGTACATATCTCTCCTTGTTTATTTATGTGTGCACATTATGGGGAAGCTTGCAATCTCATTATACTTGTATAATGACAATAAAGGCATTCTATTCTATTCTATTCTATTCTAAAAGGAAAACAGAAGGTGCAATGTACAAACAAAGAATGTTTGTTGAAGAGCTTACAAGTCATTTCTGCAACAGTAGCTGTACTACCCCTTGCAAGCAGTCATTCCTCAACTTCCCCCAAGGGATGAAGAAGCAGTCAAGCACAAATGAATGAAGTACCACCTGAAACAGGAAAGATAAACAGAATGATATAATGGTGAGCTTTGCAAGTGTTTTCTGAAAGCTAATTCCATGTGAACAAACAGACTTGGAGGGTACTGTGTGTAAATTAATGGACTGAGACCACTGATCCATCCATCACTTACTGTAAAGTGCCAAGAGCTTGTCAGATACTAAACACTTCTTAATGACTACACACGCCATGTGGAAAATGTCATAGATAATGTTATTTCCAGTTGTTCCGGACAGTAACTTCCAATGTCATGTAGATTTGCAACTGTCGGAATGACTTTGTGAAGATGTACCTTGCCAGTTGTAGACAACATAACGTGTTGATACATGTAATGACAGCTACAACTATTGCATTCCCGCAGAAAATGCTAAATGTGGGCTTGCATGTGCCAAGTTTCGTGATCATCGAAGCAAATATGTGTGCCAAATGTCAAACGTTTTTACCAATTGGTTCCATGAGCTGTAATAGACTCCATGGCCATGCCATGGGTATCCATAGTATTCGATCAGCGTCATCAACGTTCTATGCGGCCATGTTGACATACCTGGAATAACCGATCGATAGGCTACGTATGGCACCTGACACTCCTGGCATCCTTATCTGACTTTCTCCAATCAGCGATGGTTTGTTGTGTAATTCATGGCTGTTCTAACAGCAGCAACAAGAACCACAAAGTTGATTTTTATTCTATAACTACTGTCAGAAAGTGGGAAGGAAAAGAGACTGAGGAGTTAAGCTGGCGCAGGAGTTGTGGCTTGTTGTAACGGGGGACTTTCAACCAACTCCTCACATTAAAGTCTGTTCCGATCACTTTTCCACAGGTAACGTTAGAATTAAATAATAAATACCTCCCAACCCAAAAGTTGTGTCCATCATTTTATGAAATTTAGAAAACATTTTGGTTAAGTGATAGTCCGTCACCATAGACACATATATAAATGTTTATATGTCTATGGTCCGTCACAGCCTTATATACAGTCTATGGTCACAGCGTACAGGGCGCTCTATGATGGCATACGTAATAAAATATGCTATTTCACTTAATGTGCCGTAAAGCTGCAAATACTGTAATAACCAGGGCTTTTATTTTACCAAACGAATCAACAGATCCTGCCTTTATTTTGGGATAGTTGTCTATAGCCTACGAGACAGGCGTTTAACTTTTTATCCAAACTGGTGCACAATCACGACCAATGAATGTTCCAGTACTCTGGATGTGTCGCAAAAAAGTAAAGCTTACGTTGCGTTAGCGTTACCTCCCATATCAGTTTAATGCATTTTTGCGAACATTACATTGGCTACAAGAACGGCAGATATTGTCCGAGGGTCAACGTGTGCGTAGAGCAGGGGTTCCCAAACTTTTCAGACCGTGACCCCCACTTTTAGGCTGCTGACGACCCCCGACAGCATTCTTTGTCACACGCGTGCGCACTCTCGCTTGCTATCTCGTTCGCTCCCGATGTGTCTGTTTTACGCAACACACGCAAGGCAGTAGAGCAAAAACAAAACTGAACATGATCTCTGAGCTGGTGTATTTTATTACCAAACTCAAGAGCGAAAACAAATAGGCAACATCCCACCATAACTTATAATGCTGAGCATATACAGACGAACAAGCAAGTAACATTGAACAGGTATAAAGTTATGCATGCAGAAAAAAATCAATGTGATGGATGGGCGCTGTTTAATTATGCTTAATGTTGAGAGGTTGCGGGAGATGCGGCGGGAGACAGTCCCAGAGAGCAGCACTTGTTCCAGCTCCGCGGCCAGTTTATCCCCGTGCATAATCCGACTCATCGATATTGCTGCTAAATGTTCCCAATCGTGTGTGGCTTTTTGTCTGCGCATTTAAATATGCCACCTCAAATGAAGCCTTCTGCGTCTTTACAGAGACAGTTGTTTGCTTAGTGAGGGCTTTCTTCTGCCCCCGTAACACTCTCTTTTCTGCGAAAAAAGTCACTGGGTTTATCTGTGAGGCTGGGATGCTTGGTGTTTGTAATAATCCACGAGCTCTGGAAACCCGACGTTGGGACGCAGATTTAAACAGTAGGTCATTGCCAGAGGAGGGTCTGCTGATAGCTATGCTAATCGGGCACAAATCACACATTTGATGCTCGCTAATGGGAGGGTGATGGTCCTCTGGTTAGCAAACAGGCAAAAGCATTGTTTCTGAAAATCACCTCGCGACCCCCCGCCACCGCCCCTGCGACCCCACTGGGGGTCAGGACCCCTACTTTGGGAACCACTGGCGTAGAGCACTTGCGAATATCGTTAGCAAGTACAAAAAAGCTCTTCCAAACGCACACACAGTTCACACGCACTGCAGTGCCCTTTAACACTTTCTGTTCTGGCAAATGCAACAGCTGCACAGTCTTTGTGACAATATATTTTTCTAAACAGACAAAATTAATTTCTCACAACAGACAACGTTCATCACAAATACAGTTGCCCATGCAATTATGTTTTCTCTGAACTTAGATGGTCTGACGACTCATATCGTCTGATTAGCAAACGAATTTAGCATACTAGCAGGCTAATGATCTATATGCTGATAAGCCTGTTAGAAGAAAATGTATTCTTTGAAACTCTGAATTGTAGGAGAGCTTGTTTTCACGATAAAGCATTTAACTACTTGCTATATGGCACACCACTATTTACTCAGACAATGAATTAACTTTTTAATGCATGTTTATTTGGCTAACTTCTCTCCTAATCTTATGAAACAAATAGACATAAATGGGCTAATACTGCTGGAAAAGTACAATAAATAAGAACACTGACCACAAACCTTTAGAATTCATTCGGTTTAATCCACAAATCAAACAGATGCAAGCCTGCAATCGGTCATGTTCAATGCTCCTCTGTTTACGAGGGTGGGCTGTTCCTGTTAACTGGATTGACTACAGTATATGGACGAGGTAGTTAAAAATATCAGGGTAATCAACGGCTGGCAGTAAAAACAGATTCTTGCTGAATGCTACAAAGTCTATATGGTAAGGGCCCATACCGATCAAGCTAATTTTGTCTTGATAACAAGACGATTTAGATGATAGTCATGACGAAACCTGTTAGTTCAACTTAAATGTTCGCGCCGTCCAGCACTTCATGACGTAATAATGTTGTTTGCGAATACTATGGAGAGTTCTATTCCTTAACATTCCAAATTCAAAAAATGGCAGTTGGCCCAGGTCTAACTGGCCTGATATATATTTTTTTTTTATTTAACCAGGAAAGGTCCCATTGAGCCACAATGGCTCTTCTGCCAGGGAGACCTGGCCAAGAGTAGCAGGCAAATGTTGATACAAAGACAAGGACAAAAACAAGAACACTAAATGAAACCATGGGACGTACACCAAATACACAAGTAACAATACAGCCAAGAATAATTAAAAACAACACAAGAGAGAACAAGACTCACATAGAAGGTAAAAAAACAACCTGAACAGCAATAAAATGATAAGAAATGAAAATTTGCTGCCTCATTTTTAAACTGTCCTGTCTGAAACAGTTTAAATAGCTGCCACATGAAAATAACACAAGTCACAGTCAGATCCTAGACCTCTCTAACAAAGTTTCAACCAGTTTATAGGTTAAGCGGTTTAGTTTTTATCATTTAAAACTTCAGACATGCACCCTGACCTGTTAGAGTACGATGATGAAATGTATAGCAAAGTCCCATAGCCCATTTTAAACTCTCCTATCTCAAAGAGTTTCAATATTTGGCACATGAAAATAACACAGGTCACAGTCAGATCCCAGACCTCTCTGACAAAGTTTAAATCAAGTTTATAGGTTAAGTGGTTCAGGAGCTCACTCTAGCTGCTAGAGTGGAGCACTGTATTGTGACATCATCAGCCTGAACATTCCACCATTCATTTCAATAGGCGTGTTTTATTTGGGCTAGACGTTTGCATCCGTTTGCAGTCTGACGCTGAAAATGTTGCATTGTGGTTAGAAATTGTGTCCGACATGCCCGAAATGTGTGAGGGTGTCACAACAATGTGACCATGACACATGACCCGAAAACTCGCGGGAGCATGACGCTTACAGACAAATTGTACAGACCCTTGCAGTTGCCTCCACAGAACTGCAAGCAGCTAGCTAACGCCTCCTTGGTGACGCTACTTTGCCGTGGTTGGTTAAAAGTTCACTGACGTCTGTGCAGGTGCATTGTCCGTTGCTCCCCCACTTAACTTGTCATCTAAAGTGTACGTTATTTTACTCCAATTTGAAGACAAATCTCTTCTCTCTATTTTTACCTTGTGCTGATGGCTTTGATGCGTTTATCTGACGCTGTCAAGCCCTGCCTTTTATTTATTTAATTATTAATCTCATTTCTATTTCATTGTCCTTTTTATATACCTACTTGTGGTCTTTGTTTTTCGGTTTTGCTGTCTTCGTTTTCATGTTTGTGTTGTGGAGCACTTTGGGGCAACTCGTTTTGTTCCAATGTTAATCTAAACAATAAGAAAGACTGGACTTGAATTGAACTCTCAGTGCACCCCACTACAACCATAGACTGTAGAGGACTACAACCCCCGCCCTCCCTCTCCACACATGACTTGTGTGTCATCTGCTACGATGATCGGGGAGGTGCGAGCTCAGTCTCGTTAGGATTTGTGTTCGACTATATTTTCCTCATTTAATGCCCACCCCTGCTGTGACCAGCAATTGTCGTTGACGTATGCAGCCAGGTGCAGACGGGCGGACTGGAATCTAAAGCACGGCTAATGGGACAAAAAACAACAGAAAAACGACAATAACGGACGAATGAAAAAAGATACGAAAAATCCGAATGTGACGTATCTCCAGATCGGGCCGGTCATTTTAGAGTTTGAACGGCATCTCTATCTCGAAAGCCTGAGGACTAGTAGCGGAGGCAAAAACTGGGTGAACGTTGAAAAATCATAATAATAACTAGATGTACCGCATAGCGGTACATGGTATGACCGCCGCAGTATATTGAAATGTGGGAACTGTTGGCATGATAAGTGTGTGGTGGGCATGGATGTGGGTTTTGAATGAATGACATTGTGTGTGTTTGTATAGTGTGTAGGAGGCATTTGTGAAGGCAAGGAATAGGCAAAATCAGATTTTGTACAATTACAGCGCCCCCTATGGACCAAATTGTATGGCATGTGCTGTGGTTTTAGAGGTCTTTGTGCTGACCGTGCATGATGTATTTTGTGCATTTCCCACTTTCTCGGTCCAAGATATTGGCAGTTCAAAATCCCAATTTTTGCATTTACCCATATCACTAGGTGGCGCTATACTTCAAGTGAGTGCCTTTGGGCTGGGTTGATACGCCTCTGTAACACCAGCATACTAACACAAAATCGTTGTCTTGGGCAAAATTGTTGCGGAGTTATTTAACAAAAACAGTTTTTTGACACCTAGCTTCGCCAATAAACATCACCCCCCTATGAGGACATGTCACAAAATTTAGTACACATGAAAAGAAAGCTGTTTAGAGATGGCATGTCAACTTTGACCAAATTTGAGCAATTAAAAGCCAAGATATGGACTTTTGAAGAATTTTAAGCTACGTGTTACATGTTTATTGACGTGTAACTTTGAAACGGTTTATCTCAAGTTAAATCCTTTGATAACTTTTTGTCAGCATTGTCTGTAGATGACATATACCAAATTTGGTGAGATTCACATGAACGGCCTATGACGAGTTCGTTCAAATTCGTTTTCGCAATGTTAAAATTTCACGGGAATTGTTTTTGTTGGAAGTGGGCGTCGACCAGTGCTTTCAATGCGTGAGGGTCAATAGATTTCCCGATAAAAAAAAAGTTGTTGTAAACATTAGCATTCTATAGATAATAGGCAAAATGACATTTTCTAAAATTACAGCGCCCCCTATCGACCAAATTGTATGGCATGTGCTGTGATGTTAGAGGTCTTTGTGGTGATCATGCATGACATATTTTGCGCAAAATTCCACCTTCTCGGTCCAAGATATTGGCAACTCAAAATACCAATTTTTGCATTTACCCATATCACTAGGTGGCGCTATGCTTCAAGTGAGTTTTTATGGGCTGGGTCGATACGTCTCTGTAACACCGACATACTAACACAAAATCGTTGTCTTGGGCAAAATTGTTGACGAATTATTTAACAAAAACTGTTTTTTGACACCTAGCTTCGCCAATAAACATCGCCCCCTATGACGAAATGTCACAAAATTTAGTACACATGAAAATAAAGCTGTTTAGAGATGGCATGTCAACTTTGACCAAATTTGAGCAATTAAAAGCCAAGATATGGACTTTTGAAGAATTTTAAGCTACGTGTTAAATGTTCATTGATGTGTAACTTCGAAACGGTTTATCTGAAGATAAATCCTTTGATAACTTTTTGTCAGCATTGTCTGTAGATGACATATACCAAATTTGGTGAGATTCACATGAACGGCCTATGACGAGTTCGTTCAAATTCGTTTTCGCAATGTTAAAATTTCACGGAAATTGTTTTCGTTGAAAGTGGGCGTCGACCAGTGCTTTCAATGCGTGAGGGTCAATAGATTTCACGATTAAAAAAAAGTTGTTGTAAACGTTAGCATTGTCTAGATAATAGGTAAAATGACATTTTTTACAATTACAGCGCCCCCTATGGACCAAATTTTATGGCATGTGCTGTGATGTTAGAGGTCTTTGTGGTGATTATGCATGACGTATTTTGTGCAGTTCCCACCTTCTCGGTCCTAGATACTGGCAATTCAAAATACCAATTTTTGCATTTACCCATATCACTAGGTGGCGCTATGCTTCAAATGAGTGTTTATGGGCTGAGTCGATACGTCTCTGTAACACCGACATATCACAAAAATTTCATGTCATTGGGTGAAACGTTCATTGAGTTATTCAGCAAAAACTTTTGCCGGTCTCCCCCTCTTTGACGGACCCTGGCAAAGCGGGGGGGTGGCCCTTGGGGACCAAAAGCTTCTAGTCGCTCAAAAAGTTCTAGGGCTACATGCCTACAAAGATTCATGTCCCCCGTACTTCCAGTGTCCCGGAAATCGGTGACGGAAAATCGGGGAAAAAAAAGAAAAAAAAAAAAAAGGGAAAAAAGTCTCGGCAACACTATAATGCCCGCTATCGCTAGCTTCGCTAGCGGCGGTCATAATAAACGGTCGGATAACAATATGTGGGCTTTGCTAGGTAGCAAGCCCAATAGCTAAATAGCTGATTGTGGTAACATTACTCAGTTCTCTCATCTGTTGATGTTAGCAGTTATGCTAACTATGCTAATTATGCTAATTGAGTTACTCAGCTAGCTCAGCTAATGTTTTTAGCAGTTTTTCCTAACAATGCTAACTCTGCTAACTATGCTAACTGTGTTACACAGGTCACCTAGGTAGCAAGCCCACATAATAATAATAACAATAAACGGAGCAATAACAATATGTGGGCTTTGCTAGGTAGCAAGTACACATAATAAACGGTCGGATAACAATATGTGGGCTTTGCTAGGTAGCAAGCCCACATAATAAACGGGGCAATAACAATATGTGGGCTTTGCTAGGTAGCAAGCCCACATAATAATAAATGGTGGGATAACAATATGTGGGCTTTGCTAGGTAGCAAGCCCACATAATAATAAGCGGTCGGATAACAATATGTGGGCTTGCCAAGTTATTTAACAAAAACTGTTTTTTGACACCTAGCTTCACCAATAAACATCGCCCCCTATGACGAAATGTCACAAAATTTAGTACACATGAACAGAAAGCTGTTTAGAGATGGCATGTCAACTTTGACCAAATTTGAGCAATTAAAAGCCAAGATATGGACTTTTGAAGAATTTTTAGCTACGTGTTAAATGTTCATTGACGTGTAACTTCGAAATGGTTTATCTCAAGATAAATCCTTTGATAACTTTTTGTCAGCATTGTCTGTAGATGGCATATATCAACTTTGGTGAGATTCACATGAACGGCCTATGATGAGTTCGTTCAGATTCGTTTTCGCAATTTTAAAAATTTAACGGAAATTGTTCTTGTTGAAAGTGGGCGTCAACCAGTGTTTTCAATGCGTGAGAGTCAATAGATTTCACGATAAAAAAAAATTGGTTGTAAACATTAGCATTCTCTAGATAATAGACAAAAAGACATTTTGTACAATTATAGCGCCCCCTATGGACCAAATTGTATGGCACGTGCTGTGGTTTTAGAAGTCTTTGTGCTGATTGTGCATGACATATTTTGTGCAATTCCCACCTTCTTGGTCCAAGATACTGGCAACTCAAAATCCCAATTTTTGCATTTACCCTTATCACTAGGTGGCGTTATGCTTCAAGTGAGTGTTTATGGGCTGGGTCAATACACCTCTGTAACACCGACATACTAACACAAAATCGTTGTCTTGGGCAAAATTGTTGACGAGTTATTTAACAAAAACTGTTTTTTTGACACCTAGCTTCGCCAATAAACATCGCCCCCTATGACGAAATGTCACAAAATTTAGTACACATGAAAAGAAAGCTGTTTAGAGATGGCATGTCAACTTTGACTAAATTTGAGCAATTATAAGCCAAGATATGGACTTTTGAAGAATTTTAAGCTACGTGTTAAATGTTCATTGACGTGTAACTTCGAAACGGTTTATCTCAAGATAAATCCTTTGATAACTTTTTGTCAGCATTGTCTGTAGATGGCATATACCAAATTTGGTGAGATTCACATGAACGGCCTATGACGAGTTCGTTCAGATTCGTTTTTGCAATGTTAAATTTTCACGGAAATTGTTCTCGTTGGAAGTGGGCGTTGACCAGTGTTTTCAATGCATGAGGATCAATAGATTTCACGTTAAAAAAATGGTTGTAAACATTAGCATTCTCTAGATAATAGGCAAAATGACATTTTGTAAAATTACAGTGCCCCCTATGGACCAAATTGTATGGCACGTGCTGTGGTCTCAGAGGTCTTTGTGCTGATCGTCCATGACGTATTTTGTGCAGTTCCCACCTTCTCGGTCCAAGATATTTGCAACTCAAAATCCCAATTTTTGCATTTACCCATATCACTAGGTGGCGCTATGCTTCAAGTGAGCGTTTATGGGCTGGGTCGATACGTCTCTGTAACACCGACATATCACAAACATTTCATGTTGTTGGGTGAAAAGTTCATTGAGTTATTCAGCAAAACCTTGTGCCGGTCTCTTCCTCTTTAACGGACACTGGTTATTCGCTCACAAACTTCTAGGGCTACATGCCTACAAACATGCCGGGAAAAAAGTTCACGGCAACTCCAATATGACCGCTTTCGCTAGCTTTGCTAGCGGCGGTCATAATAAACAGTCGGATAACAATATGTGGGGTATGATAACAATATGTGGGCTTTGCTAGGTAGCAAGCCCACATAATAATAAACGGGGCAATAACAATATGTGGGCTTTGCTAGGTAGCAAGCCCACATAATAAACGGTCGGATAACAATATGTGGGCTTTGCTAGGTAGCAAGCCCACATAATAAACGGTTGGATAACAATATGTGGGATTTGCTAGGTAGGAAGCCCACATAATAAACGGTGAGATAACAATAGGCTTTGCTATTTAGCAAGCCCACATTATTAAATACCTTGCATTGTTTTTCCAACTGATCAGGCAGATGCTCAGTGTCTCAGTGCAGTGGTGCTCTTCTGTTTAATTTCCATTATTCTGATCAGGATCCATGATTTAGAAACTAAATACTTGTAATGAACATGTGACACTATACATCATGACACTTTTAATGGCTAAACAACAAACATACACATCTTCAGTTGGTCAGTATAACAGATAAAAATAGAATAGGGCATGTCCATAAAAAGTAACATCAGTTCTGTTTTTTTTCTGACTAATTTATGATAATGCTATTACATTGAAAATGGCTGATAATCAATCACCAGGCTTCTTCCTCTTGGTCTCAGGTGCGCTGTTGAGTTGAGAGAAGTGTTCCGACATGGCTGCCAGAGCACGGTATCGATGAGAGATCGTGTTCTTCACTTCTTTGGGAAGCTCAGCATAGCTTATAAAAACGAAAGAAACACTAGCATAATTATCCGTGCCGATTTTTCGACTTATGTGCATGTACACATACACTGTCACACATACACTTTCATGTACTGTTGATATCAGATGAAAACTCTATGTTTTAAGTCCAACTTTAATGACAACTGGAGAAATGTATCTGTTGGTTCTTCTCATCATAATAATCAGAACTAAACAAATATCAGACTTGAACTAAGAATGTGGGGGATTATGTAAGCTAATAGACATTAGAGAATGGTTGGGTGCTTTAACACTTTTTTTTTGAGTAAGTGAGGTAACATTGATGCATTTGTTGAATGCATTTGTTTACCTTGTTTAAGATTTTAAAGACTGTATTAATACTAATCAGAATTCTGAGAAAACACTGCTCTCTAGTGGCTACATTTTATCATATTGTATAAAAGCACATTCTTACGTTTTGTCAAAGCCATCTGGTTGGAAACATGGGTCCCATCCAAAATCCTGAGGTCCTCTGGGTTCAACTATCCGTCCCTGTCAAAATAAAATCTGGCTAAGTAATTATACTGCTATCATGTAATCTACATTTGTGAACAATCAAACTGAGTGAATAATTGGTAGGTCGTGGTAGGGTAATTTACCCACCTCAGTTTTTCCCCTAAATAATTGTACAGGCTCATCTTTTCCTGCACAAAAAGCAAAGGTGCAAAGCGCCCAGGCAGATTTATCCTCAAAGCCTTCCAACAGTTTGTGCAGCCCTGGGCATTGGAGGAAAACAGAAAACAGGTCTCAGGAGTGAAGTTACTCTTAATGGCTTAAGCATTATTTCGTTACATGTTTATCACTGTCAAATTTAAATAAAAATTATCCCTGACCTTCTGGCTTCAGCTTATCCAGAAACCATTTTCTGCACAAGAGAGTGAAACATAGCCATGCATAAAAAAACGGACGAAAGTGACAACAGTTACAGGTTAGAGCGATGTCAAAACTCACATATAAGGACCAGGCAGACCACCAAGAGCTCTGAAACACAGACAAGTATCTTCTACGATGACTGGACCATCAACCTGCAGAACAACACAAGGGTGAAATAAAATTGTTTTTGCTGCTGGCCCTATACCTAATAAAAATGGTCACATGTAACAAAAAATATGCAAGCTTTGTAACATTCATACTTGCTTAGCAGCTTCTTTACATTTCTGAATGGAGATGTCATCTGGCTCACCTTGATATTCAGGTACTGCAAAGAACACTCATGTTAGAATAGCCCATTTATAGACAACATGGTGTATCATTTCAATGGTGTTCAAGGATATAAACATACAGCCACTCACAGTCAATCTTTTTTGAGATCAGTTTATAAGGAAACTTGTCTCCAAGAATCTGGATAACCTTTTCAGACAGAAAGGCATTTCATTATAAAGAATTCAGGCCTGTACCACTTCATCACATCATGTCAGTCTTTTCAAAAATTGTGCTGTGATACTAATAAATAATGTCAAGCGTTACATTATTAATAAGAACAATAAATATACACTAAACATATTTATGGGAAACGTAGGGGCTGCTGTCAGTGAATGCTAAAATGCTCCGAGTCAGTGCGGCGAATTGAATATTCCCCTGGAATGCAAACACCACAAAGGCATTTAACTGTATGTTATTTCATCGTATTGTATGGACATATGGAAATATTTCTTACCTCTTCTAATTTTTTGGCATTTCCAGTCACAAAAACCACTGCTCGTCCAGTCGGTACAGCCATGCTTCCAGTTCGGATAAAATATCCGGAACGAAAATTCATCCGGTTCCCTGATATACCTGGTTGACCAATCAGAGCACATTGTGTATGTACGGCTGAGAAATCTGTCCGGGTTAACAAGAGGTGATGTGCCACCGTGCCACACGTGTGGTGAAGAAGGCTGAAAGAAAGACAATCTAGCAGCTGTGCGAAATAATTTTCTTGCAGATTGTGTCTCGCCAGTATTAAGGTGCTAAGTATATAAAAACTTAACTTTTGCTTTGTAATGAAGCTGGACAAGAGCGAACCGTTGTTAGTACCGCTTTATTGCTGACCAAGTTGATTAGTGCAGTGACTGTTTTTGACTGCACAACAAGACAGTATCGAAAAAAGCCTTTTCTTTTTTTGTCAACCTATGTTGTAGTCGAAAATAGTTAGAAAGCAGTTTAAAAGAATGAATTTGTTACCACGTACCACAGAGGAGCTTAGCTCGGTGGACTACTGGGAGAGTTTTTTTCGCAAACGTGGAGACAAGGCATTCGAGTGGTATGGCGACTATCATTCTCTCTGTGGAGTGCTGCACAAATATATCAAACCCCGCGATCAGGTAGCCAATTTACATGTTTGATGTTATTGGGAAAACACATAAAGCCTATTACAGGATGTTTTACAATTATTCATTTTACACTTGTTTTGTAATGTAACTTGTTTTGGTCCCATACAGGTATTGGTAGTGGGCTGTGGTAACTCGGAGCTTAGTGAACAGCTGTATGATGTGGGCTATCGGCAGCTCACCAACATTGACATCAGTGAGACAGTGGTGTCACACATGAACCAGCGCAATGCTGAACGTCGGCCAGGCCTGACTTTCCAGCTTATAGATGCCACTCAGACAGGTTATGAGGACTGCAGCTACCAAGTGGTGCTCGATAAAGGCACCCTTGATGCCATGGCATCTGAAAAGGAAGGTGCACTGGCCAAGAAAATGCTGACAGAGATTACCAGGGTACTGGCTGTTGGCGGGCGATATGTCTGTGTTACTCTGGCTCAGGAGAATGTGGTTCGTCTGGGTGTGGAGTACTTCTCTGATGCAGGCTGGGCCATACGGCTCCACTGCGTGACCAAAGAGGAGGATCAGGACTCAGAGTCCACGTTTGCCCTGCCGGTCTTTGTTCTTGTCTGCACAAAGTTTCGTCAGCCACCCCCTTTCCTATTGCTGGAGATGTGTTTGGGTGAGGATGGTGCCCCTAAAAGACACTCTAGTGTGCCTGATCTTCTGGCTGCAGTAAAAGAGAGGCAGGCCTATGCACTCTTACGGCAGAAGCTCCGGGGAGGCACAGACTCGGGCAGCAGCCCTGCCCTCACTTTATGCCACACAGCCACCGGCTTGCCCCGGTACACCCTCACCGTACAGGACAGCCCACCCAGCGCAAAGGTGCCACGTCTCAACCAATTTGCAATCTTTATTGGTAAGTTCTATTCTGCAATTTGTGTCTGCATTTCAGCTGTGTACAGCTGTGATTGCTCTTCATGCCATTAAATGAGATCATTTTAATATATATTTGTCTTGCTGCAAGTTATTTAGTAATACACAAATTCCTTGACATACCAGCATTATACCAGCTTTTTTTGCTATTGCAGTGTTGATACAGTGGACAGCACAAATGTTGAGATACTTGTGTACTGTACTTTTTTACTGTTATAACTGCTGTGACTTGTCATAATACAGTAACTGTACATCAGTTTAAACCATCACTCTGAAAGCAAATACACAAATGAATTTACAGTGCCACAGGGTCGTGAGTCAGACTGGCTGTATGGATCTGCCGAGGGCCGCATGCAGCTAGCAGCCAGTGCCAACTTTAAGCGCCTGGTTATTGTGTCCATGCACCGAGACCAGGAGTATCAGAACATGCAGGCCATCCAATCAGAGCTCTCGCCAATGGTGATGGAACTTGCTCCTCCAGGGATGCCAGCCAATCAGCAGGTAGACATTACTGCCTTATAACGCTCCTATACATAATGCACACTTGCAGTTGGTTTCAGTAATAAAACCTACTTTTGCTCCGTAGGTGCCCTTTCTGTCGGTCGGAGGGGATGTGGGTTGGAGGAAGGTGGTTGGGAGGGGGGTCAGTGAGCTGACGGGTGAGTACTCTGTGGAGGATGTCCGTGGGGAAGATGGCCATCTCTACCGACGACTCGTCTTCCTGAAGAATGATCAGCTGGTTCAGTCAGAGAGTCGCCTCTGCACACAGCTAAAAGGTGAGCGTAACAGACTAATAGGAAAGTGCTTGTAATGCTGTAATAGCTCTGTAATAGCGCAGATAAACTGCAACCCCAAAAGAGTAGTCTTGGGGGTTGCATTTATTATATATTTATCAATACTATTTTTTTTATTGTACAGTATTATGCATTATATGTTTCTGTATTTCTCCACAAATATTATCTATACCCTCTACTCTATAATGTTCTAAAATAAAGTAAAATCCGTAGGCTATGAGTACAAAGTCTATAATATAAAGCATCTGGCCCAGTACTGGTTTTGCATTCATCCTATTTCCTTTTCTCACACCTTTCATGATTCAGTTGTATAAAATTAATGCCGTGATAAAATACATTACTTACCTGTGAAGGTGTGTTTTAAATAGGAATTTGTTAATGTAATTCAATTGTGTAATGTGGTTTAGTAAACCGGACAATCCCTTGTTTTCTTTATCTCGTGTTTGTGGAAAGACACGTAACGATGTCCAATAATGTGTATTATCCCTAATAATAATGTGAATCCTTACTATCTTCATGCTTTCTCTTATGTATCAGCATCTGCAGCACGCAAAAAGAAGAATAAGAAAAAAACAAATGCCCCAGCTTCAGGAGTGTCTACCAGTGCTCCAGCTTCTGATCCTGCTAGTTCCCCATCTATAGATTACAGCATTCTATGCTGCACTCATCATGAAGTCATGGTCGCTGGCATGGCCATGTTGGGGTTGAGCACAGGTGGCAACAATGGTAAGATATGGTGTGTCATTACCACAGTGTGTAGACATCCCTGTCTGCGTTGAGTAGTGGCAATACAATAATATGAAAAATTCTATTGTATTAATAGTGCTCTCGTACTTTTTTACAGACGAACCGATATCGGTGTTGCTTGTGGGACTGGGGGGAGGAGGGCTGGCCCAGTTCGTGCATGACTTTGTCCCATTATCACGTGTGGATGTGGTCGAGCTGGACCCTGCAGTTCTTGACTTGGCTAAGACCTGGTTTGGGTTCAAGCCAAGCGATAGGCTGAATGTCACACTTGCTGATGGACTGGCCCACATCACCTCTCTGGAAAGCCAGGGTGAGAAAAGCAATGACTGAGACGTGGCGTGAATTGCTGAGGCACGATTTGTCTTTATTGGGGTGTGAAGTTCAGTTTACCAACTGTTTTGAAGCACTTTGAGCTACATCCTTTGTATGAAATGCGCTATACAAATAATAATGATAACAACAACTATTATTATTATTATTATTATTATTATTATTATTATTATTATTATTATTATTACAATAAACAGGTAGTCATGTAAGTGCAGTATACCTCTCAGACATCTGTGCCTAGAGCACAGTAAAATTTGTTGCTAGATGTATCTCGCTCTTAAAATATCTCCCCTATCTTTTACTTCCTCTGGCATTACACTTCTGAACTATTTATAGGTGGGAATGCATATGACGTCATCATGTTTGACGTGGACAGTAAGGACCCCGGTCTTGGAATTAGCTGCCCTCCACCTGCCTTTGTAGAAAAAACCCTTTTGGAGAAGGTTTTCTGCTTGTTAAGTTCACGAGGTCAGCTCTATATTATCATATACATATTTTCCTCTCTGTTCTCTTTAAGTGAAAGTATTTTAACATTTTGCAGTTCTTTACTAGGAGCAATACACTTCCAAACTAATACACTTTTTCAGTTTGACTATATTGACTGCTCACCTGGAACCCCTCTTTTTTTCTCAAACTTTCCTCCCTCGTCTCAGGTGTTTTCATGCTAAATCTGGTCTGCCGAGACACTTCCTTGAGGCAGAAGGTGATTGATACTGTGCGGGAGGTGTTCCCCCGTGTACTCTCCCGTCCCATCAAGGGGGAGGTAAATGATATACTGTTTTGCCTGAGAGAAGCAGGCAAAGATAAAGAGACTGCTGTCCCTGCAGAGCTCAAGAAAGCAGCCAAGAGCCTACAGGTGGCAATGCGAGCACACAGCCAAGGAGCACCCAGCAGCCCACACATGGATATTGCTGTATTGCTGGAGGATCTTCGAATTGCATAAAACCAGATATCACTGTGGAGTTAAAGGAGAACTTCGGTGTAAAATGAAAATTGGCATGTTAAAACATCATATTGAGTTGGTATGTGTACTGAGGAGAAAAAATGATTTAGCCTGTTGCATTCAGAGTTTAACTATTTTTTATCGTTTGTCCCAGAAGGCTAACAATGGAAGTGGTAGGTGCCCTTAGACGAAGCATGATGACTACGCTATTTTTAGAACATTAAAACTGCTGGAAGAAACTCCACACTCCATCAGTATTACAACAAAGGCTCTGGCATTCAAAAGAAAGCACTGAGAATATTGTAAATGTACACGTTTATTTAAAAAACTGTTCTTATATGCAGTAGTTTGCAGTTGTTTTTCGTCGCCGCCATGATGAAAGTCCAAACAAGTCGATTGTACTACCTCTCTTCCTATTCTTCCTGCTGGTTCGTGTTCGTCAATCAACTTGTGCGGACATTCATCATGGCGACGACAAGAAACTACAGCAAGGTACTGCCTGTCAAAACAGTTTTATTAATAAATGTTGTGTACACTTACAAAGTTCTCAGTGCCTCGTTTTTAATGTCAGGGCCTTTGTTGTACTACCGATGGAGTGTGGAGTTTCTTCTAGCTGTTTTAATGGTTTAAAAATAGCGTAGTCGTCATGCTTCGTCTAAGGGCACCTACCACTTCCATTGTTAGCCTTCTGGGACAAACAATAAAAAATAGCTAAACTCTGAATGCAACAGGCTAAATCAATTTTGCTCCTCAGTACACATACCAACTCGGTATGATGTTTTAACATGCCATTTTTCATTTTACACAGAAGTTCTCCTTTAATATTACATCGAAACATAATGTATCATGATTTATCACATGGATAGCCTAATAATTTCTGGATAAATACATTTGAATTGTGATTATAATGAGTGGATGGATGAAAATGTATGATTGTATAATATTCTCAGCTTTTTGGTTTTATGTAACATCTAATTTGGTCACCCATGTAAAGGCACTTTCAAGACTTTTAAACGGATCTATGGGTTGCATTGTTGACTTGGTGATTGGACATGCTGGGGGTATGAGTGATATTTAAAGAGGAAAAAGTATGTCCAGTCACAAGATTTTTGCTTCTTGTCAGAGACTGTCACAAGCTCTCAATTTTTGTTTCGGCAATAGCAGCCTATGAAATGAAGCATGCACTGGTTTAGGTGGGGTCTTTTCCCACTTCAGAAAAACCTCAGCATCATCACTTCTACACTGATGACCTTATAGGATGGCTTATCCTTGGGTGGTACAAAGGGAGCAAAAATGCACTTCTGGTTTATAGCTGAACTCTACCTGTCTCTAAGTGTCAGGCTGAACTCTACCTGTCCAACAAACATGAATCCTATTGAACAACAAATCGCATCATAGGCAACAATTAAAGCGATTGTGACAAGGCACGTTTCTTTAGGTTAACCTGCAGCTGTGTGATTTGGACAAGAACCTGTCACATTTCCAACTGAGGTGTGGCTGCCTAGGCTTGCTGAACCAAGCGCGTGCGCAGATGACCGTTAGCTGTCAATGCGCGAAGGCTCGTCCTCCAGACGGAGTTCCCTACCAAGTTTGCTTAAAGTTGGATCCGGCCACTAGCTTAGTGGTAATACGCGGTATGTGAATTGTCCCAGGGACCGTTTCTTTTACATTTGTATTTGTCTATTTTACTTAATAAATAAGTACCAGAGTTCCGGCGAGTGGCGCGAGCAGATTTTTCATGTCCCGATTTGGACCGTTCTGGTACCGAATGTGGCAGTGATATGAAAGCGGATATTTCGACATTTTCGTTTCAATTTAGCTAAAAAGGTAAGACGGGACAGACTGTTTTTCACTTTCAGTTTTCTCACGCAATGTGTTTTAACTGAATGGATTGGCTTACTCCCCTACACCCTTGAGACCCACCTCAAAATATCACTGACTGGCCAACGCTAACAATAACTCCAAAGGCATGTACAGTAAGCTAACTTTCCAGCTAACGTTAAACCGTAAGTACTGGAGACTGGAAAGACAGTTCTGTGACTGAGTCCTTAAACAGTAAAGAAGTCCATCCCACTACAATGTAAATACAATGTAACTAAATAACGTTGCCATTATAGAGTGAATGTTTTGGGCTTCCTCCTCCTTGAACTTGACACTGGTCTTCATTTCAGTCACCTGCATCCCTGTGGCTCCGTGACCATGGGTAACCAGGGGATGGAAGAGCTCATCCCCTTAGTCAATAGGTTGCAAGATGCTTTCAGTACCATTGGACAAACATGCAATTTGGACCTCCCCCAAATTGCTGTGGTTGGAGGACAGAGTGCAGGGAAGAGCTCAGTACTAGAAAACTTTGTGGGCAGGTAAGTGAGGGTGGTTTTAAATTCTGTATTGAATCAGCATTGGTTGTTTCTGCATTATCTTTCATGCCATTCAATCACACTTATTCATGGCTTTTATAAATATGTGCCCACATTCAAATAGTGCTACTGCTTACAGTAGGCAGTTGATTGTTATTCTTGTCAATAGTTAAGGTCATCTGGGCTAGAAGGGTTTTGTCTTATTCACGAAGATTTTGAAATGTAGGCTGGACTTGATATTCCTATCTGTAATTATAAATTAAACCACATAAAATGTTCAGCCTGTTTTATCCCTAACTATGATAAAACATTGTTTGAGTGCCCACTTCTAAAATAAAGGAAGGAAGCATGAAAAGCATGATTTCTCCATGATAGTTTCAATATAGAAACAGTAAAGAGTCCATTACCAGTGAAGAAACACTAGGTGGACTCTTGTTTTTAGGTCTGGTGACTTGTCTGTTGGAGTGGTTTGTTGCTGCCTAAAGTAACTGTGCTGTGGTGACAAAGAACAGAGCCGGCTGTTATCAGCAGACAAGGGTAGGGGCAGCAAGGAAAGGAGGACAAGTGTTTTATTATTATTATTATTACTATTATTATTATGCCCTGCAAAGTACTGCAGAATTCCGTACCAAGGCAGGTATTTTTTCCAAACATACAACATTTGCTTGCCCAAACAAAGCCAGGTAGCTATGACACTCATCACATAATAGCCTATCATTTAATTGAAGAGTACTAACGGTGTATTATAGTATTGCTATTCAGCAGTGTTTTTATGTCAAGTAGCCTTCAGCCTGTGACTGACATCAGATGAGAATTCTCAGACATGTCAGAAAATCCACTTTTAGCACTATTTTGGCTAAAAAGCTCCACTCCCCAACCACACCTCCTTCCTTACTACCACAGTCCAAATGAATCCAGGAGTTTGCTCAAGACTTCTTTCTTCTTTACAGCCTTTCATTGTCACTTTCTCTAAATAAGTAAACAGGATATAACACCAAGCCCTAGCCTATAGTGTATAAGTTTGTCTTGCTAGATTTTCAGATTGTGCATTGGTGAGCCATTTTAATGGCTTGATTAGGTAGTGACACTGACTTAATAATGGATGAAAGGAGCCTGACCTATTTGTAGAAATAAGATTTTATCACATAATGTAAGATTTAAGAAGGAAGGTTTATTTTTTTTTGTTTGGTTGTTTTTTTGCCAGCTGGAGTTATTGAGTAATACATTGTGTGCAACTGTAATGAACTGAGCTGATTTCAACTTGAGTAGGCATACCTGTTTTACGTAATATTTTAAAGGAATGATGCCTTTATTTAATTTAATCAGCTTACAATCTTTTTTTCATTTCAAAACATCACCGTGTACTCTACATGGCCATTGTGAAGTTGGCCATTTAATAGTTAATAGTATAATGAAATGTCGACTTCAAAATAGCCATGTAGAATGCACAAAATTATGTTTTATTGATGTTGATTTGATATTGTCCTTACTGTTGCGCAAATCATGATTAGGCATGAAAACAGTTAGAATGTAACTGAAAACATGGTGAGTTAGGCTATCAAGAGAACACAACAATGCCATACAAGTGGAGACACACCCATCTGTATTGTCAGAGCTACACCACTGGCTGAATCTCACAGGATGTGTAGCCACTGTTGTAATGGAAGGCATTTCTGTGTGACTGTTTTGATCTGAAGTACCACTTTCAGTGAGTTTTCAGTCAAGCAGAACTGGTGTGTTTGTGATCCGAAACCCTCTCTCAAACCTGTGATCTGAAACCTCTGGAGTTTGTGTAGTCAGAAGGTCTAGGTCACATCAACTGTATTGCAGATGTGTACACTGTGTTTTAAGAGAGAAAATGATTTAAGATACAAGTTTAAGAAAGAGGTCAGAGGGGTGTGCCGTTTGGGTACTACAGGCTATGCTCTGCATCCTCCCTGAGTCTTTACAGAAATTAAGATGATCTGTCATTCTTTTCCTAGTGTCCAAAACATATTGGCCCTTAAGATCGGAGGGAAGTTATGTTAGATTGAAGGCTGACTCTGACCATTCAGTTGTTTCTGGTACAAAGAATGTGTGCGCTGTAGCCTTCAGCCTTGTGCCCTTTAGATCTCCTTGGCGAGGAGGAGGCAACACGAAGGAAACCCTGAAGAATTGGAGTGGTAAATCCTCTTTGTTCCGTCTTCATGCGCTCCAGATGGAGAGAGCAGCCTCAGGCATGTAGGCTACGTGAAGTCATAGAGATGGCCCTGATTACAGAGGAAAAGGAGTACACTTCCACTGTGAAAACAAACCATTTGTCCCTATTGGTGGGATTGTGTATGGGTGTCGAAAGGATTCACATGCTGTCTAATAATAAAAAAAACTGTGACAGAAATTACTGCGATAGTTTTTTAATGTTAGATGAATAGAGGAAAGAAAAGACATTTAGGTTAGGGTGGTGGTGGCAAACCTATTCATTAGATTTCGATTACAAATTAGCAGTGAATATTAAACATGGATTACAAAATGAAGATAATTGTGATGTGTATTTTTACCAGGACATTTAAAAAGCATTAAGTTGTGAGCTGAACACTGACATCTGGCGAGCTGTTTTATTAAACTTCTTCAGTCTCTCTTACTTTCACTTCTTGAAATTATTTATTTTTTGCTCCTGTCATGAGGACCACAGAAAGTTGGTCTGTCTTAACTCCATTCCAACATGCCTCTGCCAGCGTATCAAGGTGGTATTGATAGGCTGACAAAAATGTGCATTCCTCCGGCTGCGTGCAGGAACGCGTTTCTGAACACTATGAAGTACAGCAGCCCATAGTCATTTTCAAACATACGTGACGATCATAAATGCATAATCTCATTGGTGTACACTAATGGTTTGCTGCCCACTGGTATGGCTGATGGGGTGATGACAGACCCTGTGCAGGCATGCGGTGTAGCCTATTACCTGCAGCCAGTCTCTGCACAAGACCACTGCTGTTCACTGGGTCTGTTCCTTTGGATCTTCCTCTCCAACCCTGTTTATGTTCCACCACTGGCTTCCTCTTTATTTCCTACTAGGTCAGTATAGGCTGGGAACAGGACATGTTCTGTGTGCCTGATTATCTTGGCCTTGGAGAAGCCTTTCCTGACATACGCCCATTGTGTTTCCAGATGATCCCCGCAGCATTTCTCTATGACCCCAAAGCTACCCCCATTGGGCATGTACTATGACTCTGAGCAGACATAGATTGATGCCTTTTTGTTTACAGTAATATGACTTGGCTCAGGTGATGTGATATTGTTGAGAAGACACAGATCAGTGTTTTTTAGGTCACTGTTATTGAGGCTATCGCCTGTCTAATTAGGCTTATGTCTGGAGAGAGTAACATACTGTAGTTTATGTCACCCCACATTAGGGTCAGGCATGGACTGTATGAATGTAAAACAGCCATAAGTATCTGCATGGGACATGGGCGAGGTCAAAGGAATGGGTTTACTGTTTCACTCTCCGGCCAAACAAGCTGACGAAGCTTGTCTGTGCCTGCTTTTGGCACTAGTCCTACTCCTGATTTGACTGTCCTAGTGTGTGCTTGTATGTCTGTATGTGTGTATGTATGTGCATGTGTGTTTGTCCGTGTGCCAGGTTATTTATTTGTCTGTTAGAGGCTATAACTGACACCAACTGAACTGTGGCTTAATGCCTCTGGAGCATCCAACAGGATACTCACGGGAACTCATGTTCAGCTTCTATGGTTATTTGTGTATTATTATTTGTTATTTATGTATTGTTATTTGTATATTTAATGTGATTGTGCTTTAATGACTTGGTTCAGGGACTTCCTGCCCCGAGGTTCAGGAATTGTCACACGAAGACCCCTGGTCCTGCAACTTGTTAATCACGACACAGGTATGCTCAGCACTAACAGACTTTCGATACTGTTTCGATACCTTTCAGAAACATCTTCTTGTTTTTGAAGTGGCAATAGCGTTTACATACCAGTTGTACTATCTCATGCCCCATTTAAAGATGTACACTATAGCTGCCACTAGACACTCGGGTTGCACGCTACGGTATTTTTGCAGTCCTGGACAGTGTGCTACAATTTACATTGACCAGTAGGGGGAGGCCTCTCCTCTTACAATTTAATAATTTCCTGAGTGCACGGATTTCGTCCTTTTTTCCATACAGAATATGCAGAGTTCCTCCATTGCAAGGGCAGGAAAATTACTGACTTTGAAGAGATTCAAAAGGAGATTGAGGAGGAGACGGAGAGATTGACAGGAGCTAATAAGGGCATCTCACCTATCCCCATCAACCTACGGTTCCACTCACCCAATGGTAACCCCCGTATAATCTCTCTTCACTGACTGGCTATAGAAAATTTTAATAATTCTGTGCACTGCCCCAGTAAGGACTGTAATCCTACTGCATCTGATCAATTTAACCCCTCTTCTTCTATCCACCCTTTGGCCCTAAGCCCTAAAATTATTTGATTCCTCTGATAATACTTTATTGCCCCACTTCAATTTATTGTGTCTATTGTGCTTTTATTAGTCTTCCTGGCAAGAGTTGAGAATTTTTGGGAGGAATATCATACTGCTCCTAACCCACAACATGAATGAAACAAGACAGTAATTTAAAGCTAGTTCTTCTAGTATGATATTAAGGTTCGATGGTAACATGACATTTCCCCCTTGATCTGTCCAGTGCTGAACCTGACTCTGATTGATCTGCCTGGCATCACTAAAGTGCCAGTGGGAAACCAGCCTGCTGACATCGAGTACCAAATCCGTGACATGATCATGCAGTTCATTTGCAGGGAGAACTGCCTCATCCTGGCAGTGACTCCCGCCAACATGGACCTGGCCAACTCAGACGCTCTCAAGCTGGCCAAGGATGTGGACCCTCAGGGTAAGGAGGGGAAGGCGACCCTTTTAGTATCATCCAATCACCGGTGTTCCCTTTGATAAAGAATGTAATGACCAGGGGCGTAGCCACAAAACATCAGGTGGGCCTACCCCAAAATGCATAGGGTTATTTTTATTAATAAAAAAGTCAATCGAACTTCTGATTGGGTGGGCCTGATTGACACGTGGGTGGGCACAGCCTACCCATGGCTACGCCTATGGTAGGGCTGCTCAATTAATCGAATTCTAATCGTGATAACGATTTCAGGGCCAAACGATCTCAAAACAAATAAAATCGAGGGCAACAATGTTTTTGTCCTAATTATTTTCTACTGTTTGTACTGTACATTAGATGTATACATTAGACATTTCTACAGTTTGTACATTAGACATCAAAGGAGACTTACTAATGTTTACGAAGAAAGGTATTAGGGAAAATCCTAAGGTACAAGAATGTTTTTTCGAAATGTTTTTGAATACATTTTCAATAAATGAAGCATGTTACTGAGGAAAACAAAATAATCGTTTGAATAATCGTGATTTCAGTTTTGGCCCAAATAATCGTGATTCAGATTTTTTCACTAATCGAGCAGCCTTAGCCTATGGTAATTACATCATAAAGATTAGCCTATAAGAAAGTGTACTTTTTTATTTTCATTAACTATAGTACTGCAGGCTTATCTTGGTTGCTTTAAGGCCATAGATTGAGATCTATATAGGTAGGTAATTGGTATGTACAGGTAAAGTGGAAGATACATTAAAAAAAAGTTGCTGTTAACAAAGGCCTCCATCTTACAAAGGTACCTTCAACCTAATGACTTATGGTTGCACTGCTGTGTTTTCATGTACTGGTAGGTTTGGTGAAGGAGGCTCTTCTATTTATGTCTGTGTGTGCTGTTTTGTGTTATTTCAGGCCAGCGCACAATTGGTGTTATCACCAAACTTGACCTGATGGATGAGGGCACGGATGCCAGGGACATCCTGGAGAACAGGTTACTACCCCTATGGAGAGGTATAGTGGAGAGATAAGTTGGTAGTTTGTGTGTGTGTGTGGGTGGGTATGTGTTTTTGTGTGTGTGTGTGTGTGTGTGTGTGTGTGTGTGTGTGTGTGTGTGTGTGTGTGTGTGAAGGCTTGTAAGCCTTGAGCTTTTTTTGTGTGTGGGGAGTATATTTTATTCTAACTTTACTCTATTATGCAAACACTGCTTTGCTTTTAGACTCAAGAGCAAGACATATTTTAGCTATACTTTAATTGTTACAAATTAGACTGTAATTGGATTACAAAAATCACTAATGACTTCAATATTTAATATTTCATTTAAACCATTCTGTTTAACTGTTTTTGACTTATCAGCATGTTTGATGCTTGTAAATGAATTTGATATGTCCAGAATAAAAATACACTCCTAACCAAAATGGAAGGAAAAACATTTTTGTAAGATGTTGGAAGGATGGGACATCTGTAATTATCACAGTTCTACTGCTGATCATCGCCCACATTTCTAAGTATCACATTGCATACCAGTGTGTAAATATTGGCGCTGGTTTCCCCTTGGTTCAGAGTTGGGTGATTGACAAGTGGGATCACTGTCCGCTGAATTATGCTGTTGGGAGTCCAGACTGTCCTGCCGTCACTGTGCGGTAGCTCAGGGCTTGGGTTACATGCACCGTTGCCACTGCCGCTGCTGCTGTCACTATGGAGTGTAGAGGCGTGGAGGGTAGCACTTTATAATATCAACTTCCTAATATGCATTTATTTTGCATTAGTTAACTCTTACTTAACACTTTGTTCATTATTTGGTAACCATTGCTTTTACACTATTACTCCTCAGTAAATAATATAATAATAATAAAATAAAGAGAGCAGATAGCAGATAGCATAAAGACAAACAGTCAAACATACGGACAGATAGCCAACTGATATCCAGACAGATGTGTGTCAGTATGTTTATAAATGATTTACTGATGAGAAATAGTGTAAAACCAATGGTTACTAAATGACTAACAAAGTGGTAGCCTTTTAGCGGTTACCGTATCGCCTGCGCTATGACTCGCTGTGACAAAAAAAAAAAACTACAACATTACAACACTATTACGACATTACAGAAAGTCTTTAGTAACACATTACAACTTGGTCATTGCCATTCTGCTAACAACAAATGTATAATAGGGGGTGCGTCGTAAATGGTTAAGTAAGAGTTAACAAATAAAAATGCTCATTAGGAAGTAGTTATTATAAAGCGCTACCAGAGAAGGGTGGGGTGGGGTGGTAGCTGAACATGTGACAGAGGGCCCGCCTGAGGCCCGCAGCAGCGCTCTGTGGCTAAAGCAGCACCAGGTGCAGGGGCCTTCATGCTCTCTCTGGGCACGCTAATGCATTTGCCACGGAGGCCCGCTTTCAGTTCGCGAGGGAGGGAGGGCGCGGTGGCAGGCAGCAGAAACCCAACATTGACCGTCTTTTCACGCAGATGAGGGGTGTCTCACTCGCTGTTAATGCCTGGCATTGTCTTACGAGGGATTCTCATCGCATTAGTAGTGGTCATCTTTTTTTCCCTCTCCATCTTCCTTCCGCTTGCTCTCTATCTCTGTTTTATCCATTTTTAGTGTCCTTTTTTTTTCAAAGGTTGGTTAAATAGGTTTTAAACCTGTGAATGTTATGTGTTTAAACATATTTGCTTTCCTTTCTCTCTGTCTCTTCTTCATCGTTTCTGTCTCTATCCAATTTTTTTGTCCGCTACTTGCTTTGCTGACCCTTTTCTCTCTTTCTCTCCATCTTCAGCCTACAAAAGAGGTAGTGACAGTCAGAATCTCTCTGTGCCTCTTTCACTGTTTCTGTCTCTATCCCTTTATTCTGTGCTTTATTTGCTTTGCTGACCCTTTTCTCTCTTTCTCTCCATTTTTAGGCTACATAGGGGTAGTAAATCGCAGTCAAAAGGACATTGATGGGAAAAAGGATATCAAAGTGGCCCTGGCTGCTGAGAGAAGGTTCTTCCTGTCTCATCCTGCATATAAACACATAGCACACTACATGGGCACTCCCTACCTTCAGCAGGTGCTCAACCAGGTGAGGTCAAGGTCAAGGGCAAGTCAAACAGGTGAAACAGACTGGGAGGTAGAGAAGGAATTTAGAAAAGTGATGGTGACTTAAGGTGGTACCTATTCTTAGTGACACCTGTTCTGTCTGCTCCTAGCAACTGACAAATCACATCCGGGAGACACTTCCGGGATTCCGCAATAAGCTGCAGAGCCAGCTGCTGGCATCGAAGAAGGAGGCAGAGGAGTATCAGCAATACCAGCTAGATGACCCCTCACGGAAAACCAAAGCACTGCTACAGTAAGAGTCTGTCTTACTGGTCTTCCTGTGTGTGTGTGTGTGTTGTATGTGTGTTGTATGTGTGTGTATATATTGTGGCTGTGTGTGTGTGTGTATGTGTGGCAGTGCGAGTGTGCGTGTTTGTGTGTATCTCCATTATTCTGGCTCTGGTGGTGCTTTGCGTGGGTCTTAAGACTCATACCCCATGTATGTGCTGTGGTGCAGACTTGTTCAACACTTTGGGCTGGACTTCGAGAAGATGATTGAAGGCTTCGGTGATCACGTTGACACGGTGGAACTGTCAGGAGGAGCCAAAATCAACCGCATCTTCCATGAGCGATTTCCCCTCGACCTGGTCAAGGTCAGCTTGGAGACTGATGATAATTTGCACGATTCTTGATACTGTTCCTCTAATGGCCCTTTTTCTGACGGGCTTCTTTTTCTTTGCCCTAATTGTAACGCTGTCTCGTCTCCAGATGGAGCTGGATGAGACGGAGCTACGACGAGAGATCACCTACGCCATCAAAAACATCCACGGCATCAGGTCAGTCTTAGCACATTCCTGCTGTGTCCAGGCAGAGGTCTGGGCTAGCAGTATACAAGGCCTAATAGCTATTAGGCAGAGGTCTGGGCTAGCAGTGTACCAGGCCTGATAGCTGTCAGGCAGAGGTCTGGCCTTGCAGTATACAAGGCCTGACAGGTCTCAGGCAGAGATCTTAGGCTAGTAGTTCACAAGGCTCATAGGGCTCTCTGTTCCCTCTAAATCACTGATCCATCTGTTATGACTTCACCTTTACTCTCATGACATCTCGTTATTTCCTACACTTGTCCCTTGTCTACTGTAAACCTGTCTGCTGCCCCCCCCCCTCCCTATTTTTTGCTGCTTCTTTTCCCCCCATCTCTCTCTCTCTCTCTTTCGCTTTCTCTCTCTCTCTCTCTGTCTCTCTGTCTCGTCTTAATTCTGTCCATGTCTGGCTCTCTCCATCACCCTCCCTCCATTGCTCAATGCTTTGCTTTGGCTCCATCCATGTCCTCTTGTCCACCCCTCTCCCCCAACCCGCTCCTGGTCTAGGACAGGCCTGTTCACTCCAGACTTGGCGTTTGAGGCCATAGTGAAGAAGCAGATCATCAAGCTGCGAGAGCCCTGCCTGAAGTGTGTGGACATGGTAACGGAGGAGCTGATTAGCACGGTGCACCAGTGCACCACAAAGGTACCCGAGTAGCTCTTCAGTTCAGGCAGGCTGATCTTCGTAGCCTAGTAAAGCAGCCCCTCAATCTTCATTTCATTTTGTACAGAGGGTCTGGCTGTGCTGCCATTGACATTTCTGTATTAGATACCAGCCAATCATAGCCTCTCAGCGAACAGAGGGAGTGTTTGTGAGCGATGACGTTAACTTTGTGTACTACATTTGAATTGTAGTGCGTAGGTAGGCTAATTGCATACGTGACAACCAGATGTTAGCGATTGGGTAAAGGCAGAGCAGCTTGTTTTAAACTTCAGCAGAGTCCACACCTCCAGGAAGAAATTTCAGTACAGCACTGCCTGACCCTCTGTACAAAATGAAATGAAGTACAAGGGGCTGGTTTACCAGGCTATGATCTTCGCACATTGTGGCAGAGCTACACTGGGAAATGCTTCACCTTGCTGGCCTATTTGAGGAGAACTGTTAAAGCCTCAGTATCACTGTCACAATGAAAATGTCTAAAAAAGAAAGATGTGTTTTGTTTTGTGAAAGCATGTAATATGCAGGAAACACATTTCGACTTAGACTAAACTATTAGCTGAACTGTTCTGAAAACTGTATCCATCAGTCAGCGGATTTGGGGTCAGATGTTAAACCACACAGTTACACTGTCACAGTAAGTCAGCACTGTGGAATCAGTGTTGTGTTGAGCATACTTCTTTTTTGAGAGCTCGTTGTGTGTGACGGTTGTGGTGTTCCTCTGTAGTTGGCAAGCTATCCTAAACTGCGGGAGGAAACAGAGAGGATTGTGTCCACCCACATTCAGGACCAAGAGAGTCTATCCAAGGACCAGGTCAAACATCACAACCTGACATCATGGTCGCACACACTCATGCACACACACAGTATATCCATTATGTATCCAATAACTTTTAATTCGAGATAGTGTTTTACTGTGCATGTGTCTCCACAGGCTGATTTTGCTCAAAATAGAGAAGAGCAAACACTGTAATAGCATCCCTAATTAGAGCATTTTTTTGTTCAAAGCCGACAGAAATAAGGATAAAACACATTGTTTATATGCTTTGAAGTGTTTGTGTTATCTTGGTGGCATGATAGCAGACTGAGTGTGTATTTATTGTGCAAAGAGACTGGGAAGGAAACCCGGCGAAACACTTTGAAAGATCAGACAACATAAAAGAGAAAATTTATGAGCTTTCACGAGAGGAGTTAGGTCCTTAAATCCCACTCCAGGAGCCATATCCAGAACTGATGGTTTCTGGTTTATTTTCACACAACATCAGTGTTCGATTTGTGTCAAGACCAGTGTCATCTCTTTCCCAGATTACTGATAGTTTAATTCGAATCCGAAATTAACATAAATGTTTGATTTTCTGTCAGATGTTAAGGGCCGTGATGAATTGTGTGCCTGTGTTTTTGCGACAGGTTTTGCTGCTCATTGAGATCCAGCTGTCCTACATAAACACAAACCATGAAGACTTCATTGGGTTCACCAAGTGAGTCATATCCGGTTTCATGTTTTTGAATTCAGTATCTTGTTTTCAATGGCCGTTTTCCATTTTTGGATATTTGCACACAGCCTTGTTGTATTTGTAGTACCGCCATAAGGTTTCCAATTCTGAAAATAATGTCTGAGATGTTTTTATGTGTGGCTACTCTCTCTCGCTCTCTTTCTCTCTCACTCTTTTTCTCTTTCACTCTTTGTCTCACTGTTTTACTCAAACACACACACATACACACACGCACCTACATTCACATACACACTACTTATCTCCTAATGCCTCTCTCTCTCTCTCTCTCTCTCAAACACACACACACATACACACACCCAAACACACCATCTTTCTGTTAATGTCTTTCTTTTTCCTTCTCTTTCTCTCTGTCTCTTACTTTCTCTCTCTCTCTGTCTCCCTCTCTATGCTCTCATCTTTGTCAGTGCTCAACAGAGAACCAGTCAGCCAAGTAAAAAGATTGCTGCAGGAAATCAGGTGGGCACTATAGGCTCTGCATTGTGGGCACTAATAGAAATTGAACAAAGACAGAACTACACAGGGAACCTCTTAAGCTATATTTCTGCAGCTGGAACTCAAACTGCTTTGTGCTGTCCTAGTGTCTATATTGCCTTAGACGGTGCGTTCATGAGTTTGCAACAGCCGCTGTTTGTATGTGTGGGTCACTGTTCTAGTTTGCTGACATTAACAAGCCTCTGAATTTATCAGTCTCTTCCCACACTCTAATCACCCGACTTCTCCAGTCCCTTTGTGGTGCCCATACCTCTGGCTGTTCCGTGCTTGACCCCTGTTTTGACCCCCCCCCCCCCCCCCCCCTAATTCCGCCCACTGCCCCACACATGTTGATGTCTGCATGGCCAACTCTTTCTCAGGGCAGGGAGGGGGGGATCTATGGTGGGGAGAGGGTATGTATGGCGGGGGGGGGGGGGGCATGGTAATTGACCTAACTGCAGCTGTCTGTTAATGTGGGCACATGTGTGTGTGTGTGTGTGTGTTTGTGTCTCACACTGTGTGTCACTGCATACAAGAAAAAAGGGGCTGATGATCAAAGATCACAAGATGATAGGCATTTGTATTGTATATAACAGTAGGCATTTGTATGTCAGTTAAACAAATATGTGTATTACTTGCAACTGATACAATTTTTTGTTGTTTTTATTTTTTGTTTGTTTTGTTTTTATTAGGCTGTATATAGGTTTAAATGTTTATTTTACCAATGATTCAGTGTCTATACCTGTTTCTGTTTTAATTTTATTAACTATTAACTATTAACTAAATTCCTGTTTTAGAAAATGATTTCTTTTACAGGATATGAACATGTGTCATCTGATAGTATACATATTGTATTTTGATACAGTTGTATCAGAAGACACATGCGTGGAGTGCCCGTTGTGTTGCAAGTCAGCATTGCCTAACCCAGACTGTCCTCTTCCCTTGTTTTGCTCTTACAGGGTGCTGTTTACTTGATTCGTCGTCAAATTGTACGAGTCCAGTTTCTGTAAGCCTTATTGCTGTCTCCATCCGGACTGTATTTTTTCTGTGTGTGTGTGTGTGGGTGGGTGTGTATTTGAGACTGTGTGAGAGAGATATCCTAACCAGACCAGTCACATTTTTCACCATCGGCATGAGAATCAGCACACATGAAATCACTCTTCAGGACACAACTGGCATCTTACTCTTTTTTCCCTGCCCACAATTCTTGTTAACTTCAAGTCCATTCTGAGTAGATTCATTGCAAGAATTTAAATGTCTGTGGCTGTAGTGTGGGTGTGCAGATAAAGTTACATCAAACAAATACATCCTGAACCATAGTTGTTTAGGCAGTATTACAGTTTGGCGAGCAGCATGCAATCTCAGCCAACCCAAATGTAGACGTCCTGTTACACAGACATAATATTGCAAAAATAAAAAAATAATTCTGCTTTCTTAATTCAAGCCTACATTACATTTTAATAGCCACATTGCTTTAATGGCACAAGAAATGAAGTCCTAAAATAATATTTGCAGAGGTGTCACCTTAGACGCGATAAGGCTTTGTGCCAGGCGTTTTACTGAATAGGAGTCCGACTGTGTGAGGTCTGACTCCTCAACATGACCACGTGTGTCCTGAGGGCTTGTAAATCTTTGTGCTCATTTCTTCTTCTTTGGTTTGGTGCTGGGCTCTTGTTTCCATCCTTCTAAAGCGCTCTTTAACTCACCTGAATCAGCCTCCGCCAAACAGCTGTCTCATTAACTGTACTTAAATCTACCTGTGCTTTTTCAAGCCTGCTATTATCATATGACAAGCTAGATTATTTGTGTCAGTTTTTTATGTCAACTGCATATGTAAAAAGCTATGTTTGGCTTTAGCGTATTAGAGAGTAATGCATTTGATCTGAACCCACTTATTTTATATAGTTTTATGCCTTGGGAGCAGAGATATTATTTGTTATTAGGCTGTATATAGGACAGATGCAGTCTTTGTGTTTACTCACTAGCTATACTTTATCCAGACAGTGCTCCAGAATAGGAAGTGTTTAACTTCATTAGGCAGACATCAGGATGTGTGTATGGTCTCCTGTGTATGCCTGTGTTAGTGTGTGTTCCACAAAGCGAGGGAGTGGAAAAGACAGATGGTCTGAAAATAGGGTGTTTATGTCACGTGTAGTCTGAAGGGTTTTTTCCCCTCAGTTATCAGACTGTACCTATATATAATCCAGGTGGTAACTTAAAGTGTGTACCTTGTGTGAATTTGCACCTCATGCAATGTAATTTACCTAATATCTTTAGGTTGGGTACATGTCAGCTAGTAGGTAATGTAACTGCACTGTGTCATTGCCCACATTAGTCTCTGTGTTGGAGTGGAGCAGGATGTTTGTGTCATCTCCCCTCATGCCAGCCTCAGCTCTCTGTTTCCCGTTGTTGCTCCAACCACGGCCTGATGCAACTCGCCTCTGTTCTTCTGCCGTTTCCCTGCCTTTATCTCTCTTTATTTTGGTCTCTGCGTCCAGCACTTCCTTCCCTTCTTCTTTCCCCTTTCCTCTCCAGCGTAGAGAACTCTGACAGCCCTGCTCTGCTGCCCGGGCGATTGCTAAGGTTGCAAAGACTCCCGTTCCCTCTCTCTGCCCCATCACTGTCATGTTGTTCATGGGAATCTGCAAATGAACTATTTTATCAGTAGTATCAAATGTAATTTATTCAACTTTTCCTCTCTGAATGATTCTTTTGTGTACAAAAATCTTTTTTTCACACTTCTAAAGTGCACCTCTAAATAGTTTCCACCATTGCTTCTTCTCATTGGCTGTCCTCTTGTGGGTAAGCCAAGCCCATTCTTTACCTTCTGTAGATATCAACCTATTGGTTGCTTGACCTATCGGCTCTGCTCTGTGTTCCTCTCTGCAGGTCATCCGTAAAGGCTGGCTGACCATCAGCAATATCAGCATCATAAAAGGCGGTGCCAAGGTGTGCTGGTTCGTGCTGACCACCGAAAGCCTGTCCTGGTTTAAGGATGATGAGGTGAGGAGTTGTAATGGTGTGATTGCATTGCATGTTGTGTGTCAATGGCACTGAAGCCGAGCCACTCTTCAATGAAAATACATTTGGTTTAATTTTAATGTACTGTGATTACCTTAAGATCATAAACCTCAGTAGTTTTTGAATGTGTATTTTGTTATCTAAAACAGAATGTATACATACATTTTATGTGAACTGCGCAACACAGTTGAATGCCACTGGAAAAACTGAATAGCTTTTTTATTTACACCATTTTCGGACACCAAAAAAAAAAAAGTTTGCTGTCAAGCCCCCGTGCCCCTTTCTATTGGCCGGCCACTGTGTCCGTCATGTCCCATGTTCCTTGCCAGGCGGGCTGCCATCTGTCTGCCTGTCTGTGCCTGCTGTACAGGTGCCGGAAGTTCTGCACAGCAAGTGTAGACAGGCAGACACACGACAACGCTCTGGACCAATGGCAACAGCAGCATTGCATTGTGTCATGAAAAAGACGCGACCTTCACCAACCTCAAGGGCTCAGCAGCCAGAGGATAAGGCCTTTTACCACGTATCAACTCAATTTGCTTTGGCAAGAACACAAACAAGTGACTGCATATTATAGAGGAAATAAAATCACTGAGGGTTGTGCCTCTGCATGTAGAAATTAGAAATGGTTTAAGAGGCAAATATACTGACATTCATTGACTGTAAATAAAATAAAATAAAAACATACAAATAAATACAGTGTACTGACAACCAACAGATACATACAGTCACACACTCACACGTACCAACACCCATACTGCTTACAGAGCTTCTTGCCCCAGCTGGATTCCCCTGTGTCCCTGTCTGCATTTTCGTGATATTTATTTTATTTTCAAGTTTATCGATTATGTTTAGTCTGCATGTTTTTAATGCTCTTCTTTATGGGAAGTGTAAATAATGACGGGGCAGCAGGAAGAGAGCATGTGGTTTTTCGGGCGGGAGAAGGAAGCGCGAGCGGCGAGGAGCACAGCCAGGTCCCCGAGGGTCCTGTGCAGAGGCCAGACTGCAGGCCGCCGGCCTCGTAAAAGAGGTGCAACAGTAAACCGGCCTGCCTCTCCCACTCGACCGCTCTGTTCTTCAGCACCTGTGTCCCCCCCCACCCCCGCACCCTCTTCGAGCAACTCTACCCAGCACTCAACCTCTCCACATGTGCACATCACCATTCTATATCTTTCTCTCTCTCTTTAACTCACTTTCAGGTTCCACTCTTTACTTTCCCTCTCCCTCAGCCCTATCCTTCTCCTCAGCCCCCCCTTCCACTGCTTTTCCCTCTCCTGTTCCCCCTCTCTGGCTCCTTAGGGAGTTGAGGCATTTGGACCAGCTCACTCTGACACAGCTGGAACTTACCCAATCCAAACCAGCACACACAGACCTCATAAACACACACACACACTCTCTCTCTCTCTCTCTCTCTCTCTCTCTCTCTCTCTCTCTCCCTCTCTCTCTTTCTGTCTCTCACTGTCTTTTTCTCTAACTTTCAGACACACACACAAACACACTCACACTCACAGACGGATATAGAGACACATGCATATGCAGACACACTCATACACAAGGACAAACATTCCAGAACACACTCAGACAACCGCAGTAAAATGAACACACATTCATATGAACCTAAAGACACACACCACCACATGCTCTCTAAATCCGCATTCTTTTGGAAAAGTCTTGATAATGCGCACCATACAAACGTACCCCTTTGGGCCATGACAGTTGCCAGATTTACTCAGTACCAGAGTCAAGAATGTGAAAAAATTACCTCTCCGGCTGTCCACAAAGCAACACTCACCACGCTTCTTCTCACATTAGCTAGCTAGCGATTACATATGGCCGAAACATGTTGAGTCGCAAATGCTTGAAAACACATGCCTCATGTACCACTATCAATCAACAGAATCCAAACCATCCCACGGCAAAGAGGTAGCGGAGCTCCATGAGCCGACTGAGACGTTTTATTCAGAGGCTCTGATCACAATGCCAGATCTGACCTTGCAGGCGTAGAGGTACTTTTTTGCGATAGCTTCCTGGAAATGCACTTACTGTCTGTGATGGAAATGGTTGGCATGGATTTATAATGCAGAGAGGAAAGCTGTACTTTTTTTTGTGTGTGTGATCAAATTTAGGAGAGATGTAATTTTTTTTTAATTTCCTTTCTGTTTACTTAACATCTCCTTCCCCGCACCCTGAGCTAAAGTATGTATGATACGTTTTGAAACTATGAAAACAGACAATTAAATCTCTGCGAGAATATGACTGCCAGTGAATCCACTGTGAACAGTAAGGCCAGACTGATCTGAGGCAAATGCAACTACTTAACGTTTGGAAGCAGTTTTTAAAACACAAGCTGTTTTTATTTCCCCTTCTTGCTGTCAGCTTCCCTATCCCCAAATCTTTCTACCCCAACTCCTTTTCTTTTCCTCTCACTTTGAGTTACTTGTCCACTCAGTCTCCCCCTCCCTCCCTTTCTCTTTTCTCTCTCACTTTCTGTGGTTGGCAGTCTCACTGGGACTGTACACATTCCTGGCTGGAAAATCGTAAGGCTTTGTCCAAACACCAGCTTCCAAGATCCTGCAGAGAGAAATCCCACATGGCTGATTCCTCACTCATGCCCCCCCCCCCCCCCCCCCCCCCCTTCCCTCCACCCCTACCCCAATCAACCCTCCCACCCTCCCCGCTCAGTTCAGATCACCTAGCCAGACCAGGATCTGCCCTCTCCCACCTCTGTGTCTTTTACTCCCTCACTCCATCGCTCTCTGCCTTACTCCCTCTCCATCTCTCTTTCTTTCCCTCTCTCTTCCTTCACCATCTCCTTGCTACCTTATTTTAGTTATAAACCATGTCTCTCTCTCTCTCTCTGTCTCTCAATGTGATGTACCTTTCTTCAGGGAAAACTTTGCGTTTAATTCAGAATGTAAGGTTGAGCTTGTGGTGCGGGTTTCTGGGCTTAATCAGCAGCCAACACTAAACAGACGTGCATTCCTGAAGCCCACATCTCCCTGCTGCGCCTGTGAAGCAGACAGCTGCAGCATACACACTTTACTTTCTCTGGCTATTTAACATAGTTTCCCCCCTCTGCATCTTGCATACACGCGGTGTGTGTGTGTGTGTGTATGTGTTTTTGTGTGTCCTACACACTTGAACATAGAAGCATGATACCTAGAATTTGGCCTGTGCATTATCTACAACTTTTATACTTAATTTTGTCCTGGGTTAAAGTCATGTAAAGTGCTAAGAGTAGCTATAACAAGCCTACAAACAGCAGAGGTGCAGCTAGCTTGGCCTCAGTGTGTGGCTTTGCCACACACACAGAGCACTGCATGGCGTTCCACAACCTCTTGTACATAAACACATGCAAGAAATGCACAAATGAAAAAATACACTGATCACACAGCCGTCAGACACTGTATAGAGCTGTTCAGATAGCTGTGGCATGCAGATGCATACAGACACACATAGCTATATACCGGGAATGTTTACGACAACGCTGCACTGTGAAAAATAACACTCAAGCACGCAAGTCAGTTTTACACAAATAAAAAAAGATTCTCTTTTTTCTGTCCGTGATCATTACGCATCATTCGTATTGTTATCATGCACAGATAGTCAGTGCATCCGCGGGACTACCAGCTCTGAAATGAGGCATTTACACCAAAACGAAACAGATATTTAAAACTGCTGAAGCTTGGCAGATGTTTAGATGGCCTTTGTACACAGTGATGATCGCATCAGTGGCCTTTTTTCCACTGTGTTTGAATTACGTGACACTAGGCCTTGTCTGCTACTTGATGCAATTCACAGTTGTACAAACACGAAACATTAGAAAATTAGATAAATTTCTCAGCGATAAAATTGTTACAAGACAGATTTCCACATTTAAAAGCGTAGAGAAGAACAAGAAAACAAACCAACGCGGCAAAACTTCCACTGACCAACAGTAGGCTTCTGTGAGCGTGTGTGTGTTTCAGTATGTGGATATGCGTGAGTGAAGTCCTTCCATGCACAGTCTAACCAATGTGCAGACTACTGTACACCAGTATCATCCTGAACAGGTAGTCTGAACACTGGGATGACGGAGCAGGAACTGGTCCCTCTCTCTGACTCTTTTTTTTTTTTTTTTTTTCTTCTCTATTTTTCTCTCCCCCCCTCTTCTCACCATGGTCGGCCCAAGCCATTGCGGAGGGAGTTTGGAAGATAGTGAAGATGGAAGGATGTCGATTTCACCCCCTCTTCCCCCTTTTCACCTACAAGAAAGGAGATAGAGGGATACAAATCCCGAACGGCGGAGGTCCATTATCCGCCCTTCCATTTCTGTCTCTTGGTTTCTGCCCTCTTCCTAAATTCTGTCTTCACTTTTTCCTCCCGCCCGCACTACGACATTGTGCAGTATCCAGTCTTGACGTGGCACATTCGCTCCGACAACTGGGGAATCTGGCAGTGCATTTAGGGAAGGCATATCAAAAAAGTGTGGAGAGGGAGAGAGTGAGTGAGTGTGAAAGAGAGACAGAGAGGGAAAGAGGGAGAGAGAGAGGGAGGGACTGAGTGTCCATATATGGTTTGATGGGACCCTAGAGGATTCAACTTTGGAGTGGTCTGCATTTTCTCTCCCTTTTCCTTTTCTCTCTCACTCAGTTCCCCTTTCTCCATTTTCTCTCTCGTCCTATCCCACTCTCTCTCTGTGTCTGTCTCCATGATCATCCATATCTTACCTCTTTTAGAAGTCCCTCTGTCCTGTATGCTCCTGCGCTCTTCTTCGTTCTCAGTTCTCGCATCAGCGGCCGTCCTATGATCCATGCTCTTTCTTCATCCTCCCTCTTACTCTCACTCTCTTTTCTCTCCTCCTCTCTCCACCCCTCCGTCTTTCTCTCTCTCGCGCGCGCGCTCTCGGTCTCCCTTCACTCGCTCTGTCTAAAGCACTACCAGATGTTGCAGTCTTAACGCCAGGCAGTCATTTCTGACTTTTTTTCTGCCTCTGAAAACTCAGGCAGGAAGTGGGCCCCTCTGGAATGAGAAAAAAAGTTTCAGAGGAACAGTGAAGGGGAGAGTGAGATAGAGGGAGAGAGAGAGGGAGAGACTGCATCTAGATGCTCAGACCTTGGAACACATTTACTCTGATTGATCTGTTACTCGACTTAAACGAAGGCATAGAGGTGTGCTCTGCTGCGCAGGAGAATGACAGACAGTTCATCCATCTCTTAGTCAACAGTGCATCTAGCCCCTCCCCCCTTCAGCATTTTTATTAATTCCTGCATGATGGTGTTCACTTGGCCGTAATGGCTTCCCCCGTCTCTGCGCCGTGTTCGCCATCGTGTGCTTCATTCCGTTCACTCCCGGTGTAATAGAAGCCGTTTCCTGTGACCCAAACCACCCTTTGGATGAAGGGTGGGGGTAGAAAGGTGGTGGAGGTGGTGGAGGTGGTGGGTGACGGGGTGGGGTGGGGTGGGGTGGGGGTTGGATTTGCTTGCTTTTTTCTGGAGAAATGTTGTGTTTTAGAGCCTCAGTCTGAGTAATGACTTCCACATGTGGGCCTTTCCTCCCTCGCTCTCTTTTTCTTTCCCTCCCTCCCTCCCTTCTTTTTCCCCCTCAAGTTCTCGTCTTTCCACCCCCAAATATTTCTGCGTCCCCACTTGCTCCGCTGATCCCTCTCTCTCTCTATCTCTTGCTCTCTCCCTCTCTCTCTCTTTTTCTGTGTCTCACATATCCTGTTAATTCTGCCACAACCGCTGCAGTCATCCTTGACATGTGTGGTACACTGTGGTAGACCAGGTTTTGGTTGAGCCGAACCTACAATGGTCTGAAGTGGGGTTTTCTCAGGATTTAAGTAAAGACCTCTCTCTTTGACCCCTTTGTTCTTTCATTGTTACAGTATACTAAATAAACAATAGAGTTATTTTATTATTATTGTGAATAGAGTTATTATATTATTTTATTGTCAGTGCAGGGTCAGACTAGTTTTGCGCAACCTTTGTCACATTTGGTTTTGTCCCAGTGAGAGGGAAATAATTCAGCCATCGTCATTACATGGTGGAAGGCTCCAAACGTAGCTTTTTTCTCGCATGTTTACCTTGTAGCACACAGAAAGTATGCAGCTGTGCCCCAGCGGCAGTGATTTGTTTGAAACCACAGAATCGAGCCATGCCCTTCGATCAGTCTATTTAAATTAAGCGACTCCATCCATTCTCAAAGCACGTTGGGCGAGGAATGTCAAAGCAAAGCGCTGATATGTATCAGCATTAAAAACTAGTGTTTTTTTTTTTCTACAACACTTTTTGCCATTGTTTTTATTGTTGTGGTTTTTGCATGTGGCACTGCACAGTTGTACAAAAGTCTTGTCATAGAATGTCATTAAACTATGTGTGCAGTGTGACAATCTGTTTTCTCTCTGCTGTGCGTGATCCTTGACCTCTGGCCTAATTATGACCCCAACCCCACCTCCCCCACCCCCAGGAGAAAGAGAAAAAGTACATGCTGCCTCTGGACAGCCTAAAGGTGCGAGACGTTGAGAAGACCTTTATGTCCTCCAAACACACATTCTCTCTCTTCAGCACGGAACAGAGGTTAGAGACACACACACACACACACATTTGAGCAGTATGTAGTCATGGAATGTACAGACACTCACTGCGTTTCCCTCTCCAGCACTATTCCTTCTAATTTGGTATCCTGGAAGAAACTCTTGTAGTTAATGTACACAAAAATACTGTGCTCACTCACTACCCACACTTTACACGATGTGTAGATCACTACATCGTGAAGTGCTGATGTATGGCAGTTAAGTGTAAACCAAAAACTCATTTACATTTACTCATTCATATTAGTCACATTATCATGCAACCCAGAGGAAAAAAAGATAATTAGGATTTTGCATGTAACAAACCCAGTAAACTCAGGTGATGAAATATCTTTCACCACAAGAATATGGAGCGTAAACAGAAAATTCTAGTGTACATAGCGCGTGTGTTTTCTCAGAACACTGGTGAGAACAGGATGTTTGCATGTGTGTGTGTGTGTGTGTGTGTACGAGCCCTTATGCGTGTGTGTACAGCACAGAGCTCTGCTGGGTGTGTGGCTGAGGGATTATAGTGGAACATGTGCAGTTTGTTTATAATACTGTGCTGCGCTGCCCTCTGTGATGGAGCTCGCCACAACATACCGACGGCTCACTAATTAAGCTACTAATCAAATCCAGAGCTGCCCACACTTTTAGGAAAGAATGTCCATGCTCGCCACGAAGAGAGAGAGAGGGAGGGAGGGAGAGATAGAGAGAGAGGGAGGGAGGAAGGGAGAGGGAAGCCATAGAGAGATGGAGGGAGAGAAAGAGGGGGAGAGGGAGAGGGAAGGACGGAGAGATAGAGAGAGAGGGAGGGAAGAGGAAGCCAGAGAGAGATGGAGATAGCGAAAGAGGTGGAGAGGGAGAGAGGGGGAAGGAGGGAGATAGAGAGAGACGGAGGGATGGGGAGCCAGAGAGAGATGGAGGGAGAGAAAGAGGGGGAGAGAGGGAGGGACAAAGGTGGGTAAGAGAGGGTGGAAGGGAGAGAGAGAGAAAGTGCGTGAGGAAGGGTGGTTGAGAGAGAAACGGCTTTGGAATGTGTTGAAGGGTGGCTTACTGCACCCCCTTGTTCCTCTTTCTCCCTCTCTTTTTCGCCTGTAGCATCCTATGCTTGCTTTCTTTGTTTTGTGTGTTTGCATGCATATTTTGGTGCGTCTGGTCCGCATGTGCGTGTGTGTATGTGTGTGTGTGTGAGTGAGTGTGTGTATGTGTGTGTGTTCCCCACTGCTGTGGCCGCCAGTCCCAGCTCTGCTGCTTTTGCTGTCCCTGTCTGACAGAAAAGAAAACCTCAGGAAACTCCCCAAATTCAAAGCAGCCAGGGATCTGAGCGAAAATTCCATCAAGTCGAGAGGGAAAAAAATGTAAAAGAAAACATCATAAAAAATTCTGGCTCTCGGCAGAAAACAGAAAAAGCCAAGGAAACACAGAGGGGGAAAAACGGGGGGATGGATGAGGTCTAAATGATTAGTAACAATCCAGCCATTATAAAACTGTTTAAGAATGTATGTGTGTGTGTGTGGGCTCTTACATTCGTGTGTGTATGAGTATGTTTCTGTGTGAGCGTATACATTTGTGTGTGTGTGGACTTTTGTGTGGGTATGCGAGTGTGTGTATGCAAGTGCGTGTGTGGTTGTGTCAGCGTATACATTTGTGTGTGTGAGCACGAGCCACACAGTCTTCCAGCTATCCATTAGCCACGAGCGATGAGCTGCTTCCAGCCCCTGGCGGCTGACCCCTGAGTCACTGCAGTGCGGTTAGCTCCGTAACTAGCTGTGTCTCCAGTACGCAGCCTGGCTCCCCATCCACACTGACGCAGCTGGGACGCAGGCCTGCCCAACCGACCGCAGCCCCGCACCCACTCACTCACACTCTCCCTCTCACACCACACACACATACTGTACATGCATGCATACATGCACTCATGCACACTCACACGTATGCATACACACACACACATGTGCGCACACAAAGGCATGCATATATACACACTCATGCTTGCACGCACACACACACACACACACACACACACACACACACACACACATGCAAACCCAGCTACCAGCTACAACTGGAGCTAAGTCATCCCAAGCTCTCACACTGGCCAGAACATCATAGCATACCCTTCGTAACACCAGAGCAGATTCGGGAGAGCTACCCAGGAACACTGACACACACAAGCACAGGCCGCCAGGTGACCCGCTGACACGTCTGATGGTGGGTACAGCTCTTCCTATAAATCCCCTTGTAAGCTGTGCGGATAACACATGCCCGCTGGATGCTGTAAAACGCTATAACCCAGCGATGATGAGCTGGAGAGGGGCCAGCACCAGCCACAATACACGGCTCATGCTGTCAGCCTCTGGCTGTAGAGAATCTCACTGGGGCTGATTGCAGAGAGTATATTCAGTGTGAGCAAATGCTTTAAATGGGGTTTCTTTTCTCTCTGTCCCTCTCTTTCTCTCTCTTTCTTTCTGTCTTTCATCTCTCTCTTTCTCTCTCTCTCTCTTGCTGTGTTTATATTTGGTTTGTGTGTGTGTGTTTGTGTGTCTGTTGTTTGTAATTGTCTTTATATGTTGATGCGTGTCTATTGTTTGTAATTGTCTTTGTGTATACATCTATTGATTGTAATTGCCCTGTGTGTGTGTGTGTGTGTGTGTGTGTGACAGACAAGTGTGGGTGGTTTATAATGGACGTGTGCCATGTAATGAAGCCCTCAATTTAAAGTAGAAATGTAGAGTGTCACACAGTATGCTGTGTCAGCACAGAGATAACAGCACTGTTATCAGAGCCAGACAAACCCAGACACATGCTCGGCAGCAGCCCCCACTCTGCCAGAATGCAACCAAAAGAAAAAAAGGAAGAAAAAAAAGCTGTAGCCTAAAAAGACTAAGAAAGAGGGAGGGAATGGACAAATGAAACAGTAGAGAGAGAGAGAGGGAGAAAGGGAGAGAGAAAAAGAGAGAAACAACAGAGCAATTAGACTGAATGTCTAACAGATGGAAGTTGCTGGGCTCCAGATTCTTGCCTCTCTGTGAGTGGCGTCAGGCCGCTGTGTGAGCTCAGAGAAAGATAAAGACAGGAGAGAGACAGAGGAGGGAGGAGTGAAGAGAAATAGTGAAAGTGAGGAAGAGAAGGATTGAAAGAAGGAAAAAAGGAGACGTGGAGGCTAGAAATAAAAGAACAAAAAAAAAAAAGAGAGTGAGGAAGGGATGGAGGGAGGGGGAGAAGGATGGACGGATGGATGGAGAGTGAGGAAGTAGGGAGTGATGGATAGACAGGCTGAAGTAAGCTTGTGTGTGTGTGTGCGTGTGTGTGTGTATGCATGCTTGTTCTTTTATATTTTGTGTACATGTACACAACTCCATTGCCAAGGAAACCACTTTTGTTGGTGTGGGTGTTGCCATAGGAACGTGTATAAGGACTACAGGCATCTGGAGCTGGCCTGTGACACGCAGGAGGAGGTGGACAGCTGGAAGGCCTCTCTGCTGCGCGCTGGAGTCTACCCAGAAAGGACTGGAGTGAGTATGCATCCCCATTCGGTGCAGCGCTAAAACGCAACCTGCCAGCCCGCCCGAAATAAGTATGAACTAAACATCCCCACTAATGACTCATGAGCACACTCAGACTGTCCTACCCTGACTTATCCTGGACTGTGTCTGTGGCCAAAAGGGAGTGGCGTAGACTTGCTGCTGCCTAGTTAGTCTCTTGGCATTCTCTACTTAAAACACTACTGTCTCTGCCCTCTGGTCCATCTGTGCACTTAAGACTGAGATTAGCCACAGTGGTTTATCTAGTTGTATGTTTGTCTTCGTCCTGTGCTGGAGCTAGTGTCTGTGCCGGTGTGGAGTGGATGGTCCTGCTGCGGTCCCAATAGCGGAGCAGCTCTGGAGCTGGCCTTGGATCAGTAGCAGTGCTGCATTCCTGGGCTGTTGTGTCACACTGTGGAGTATTGGAGAGGGAGGGGCTCTCAGCTCTGTTTCTAATCAACCCCCTCCTCTCCCAAATTCCCCTTCTCCCGCTTCCATCTAGCCCCGTCCTCCTCCTTCTTATTCTCTGTCTTTCTCCTCCCTGCCTCTCTCGGAGGCACAGTGATGTCACAGTTCCACAAGAGTTCCCCTTAATCTGTCGTGACAGGAGCTAGCCGCACCCTGACCAGTACAGGCGCTGACTTAAGATCTTCATGTGTCCCAAGCATTCTCATTATTTCACAATTGCATCCTATTGCTTTCTCTCTCTGTCTTTATCGCTCTCTCTCTCTCATTCTCTTTTGTCCACTCTTACTTACTCAATACTCACACACCAAGTCACACATCTGTAACTATTTGTCAGCCTTTGCTCCATCACTGCCCTTTTAATAAAAAAAAAAAGCATCCTGACCTGCCTATTAGATCACCACTGTAAGTGCTGCTTGCCCTTGTCTCACCCTTGCTGTTCTTCATGTGTGTGTGTCTTCACGGCCTGTAGGAGGATGGGGAGAGCGCCACCACAGACAGCTTCTCCACAGACCCCCAGCTGGAGAGGCAGGTGGAGACCATCCGCAACCTGGTGGACTCTTACATGTGCATCGTAAACAAGTGCATACGGGACCTCCTGCCCAAGACCATCATGCATCTTGTTGTTAACAATGTTAGTTTTTAAATTATTATTATTAAAATTACCTCCATTATCACCTTGGTAGTTTGTGAAGTGTTATGTCAATGAACTCAGTCAATGCATTTTCACAGCAGTTGCAGTGTTGCAGTGCATCAGATGTTGCAGTGATCAACTGAGAAGTTTGTTTTGCATTGCCAAGTTTCATCAGAAGTAATCAAATCAAGGAGGATGTTGGATCTCATTTTGCTCTGTATCATTATTCATTCTCTTACCACCTTTTGAAAGGGAAGACATAATGGCCAAGCTTTATGTCCCAACTGCAAAATGGGAAATTATAAAAAAAAAAAAAAAAAACTGAAAGTATGGTCAAGTTCCACAACAAGCAGTAAAGTGCAGTTTTTTGTGCCATGTTTTACTGTATCTCCCGATGTGTGCAATTTATGGTACTTTGGTTTTGTCTTTGTTCCCCACCTCCTTTCTGCTTTTCATTTTTTTCCGCTTTTGTTTTCCTCCCCCCCCCCACCCCAGGTGAAGGAGTTCATTCACTCGGAGCTGTTAGCCCAGTTGTACGCCCTCGGTGACCAGACGGCCCTGATGGATGAGTCCCCCGAGCAAGCCCAGCGACGGGAGGAGGTGCTACGCACGCACACTGCGCTGAAGGAGGCACTGGACATCATCTCCAACATCTCCGCCTCCACCGCCTCCGTCCCGCTGTCCCCACCCATCAACGCCACCTGGTCGGCCACGAGCCTGTGCCCCGCGCGCAGGTAAACCGCACAGAATCACAGAATGGGGAGGGTAATATATAGCTAATCCAGTAATCGTAGATGGCTTTGTGACCTGCAGTGTTTATGCAGTAGATAAATATTTCTGTTGTGTCAAAGGACAGATGTTAAGTCTTATAAACTTAATCTGAAACTTTATTTTCTACTCTATCTCTTTCTTATTTTCTCCCCATTTCTCTTCTCTATCTCTCTCTCACCCACACGCGCTCACATACATTGTCTTTCTATCTCTCTTTCTGTCTTTCTCTCAAACACATAGGGGTCATTCCGTGTCAAATCGAACAATGGCCGACAGTCACCCTCTCCAAAAAATCTGAAAAAAAAAAAAAAATCACAGCTGTTTGTACATCCAACCTATGTATAAATCTTAAATATTAAGTCTGTATCACTAATAGCTCCAAAACTACAGCCCTTTGAAATTTCAGGTCATTTTGGGAATTTTGATGAACAAGCCTTTTGCTCAACTTCCGACATTGCTGGCTCTTTTAGTATTCCACACATATTAGTGTAACTATGTGAAAAGAAATGCATTTTCCTGTAGAATTCAAAAATCAAATCAGATCAGATGTACCTTGTGTAATTCTTCCTCTCCAAAGCTGTGAAAATGGCTATAGATTCAATATGTGAAATGACACCACCACTTTTGAGGGCTTCTCGGTCAAAACGTATGGCACACAAATTTATCAGATTATTTTTCCCAGTCATATACGGATTATAATGTCATGCCTATGCATTAACCTTTGTTGATATTGTTTTCATATGGTCAGTGTATTTTCTTGAAGTTAGGCTTGATTTTCAAAAAGGCTGTTTTCATCTTGTCATTTCACCATGTGGACAGTTCACAGGATTTTTTAAACATTTTTCCATAATCATCCTGTATGTGAAGATCTTTTGTCCAAAATTTGGATTTGTTGCTGAGTCTCTTTATTGAGATATGATGTTTGGGAAAAAATGTCAGTAATTCCATGGAGTTGGATTGATCGGCAGTACCTCTTTCCAACACATGTTGTGCTCTTTTAATACAATGGAAGTCAATGATAGGGCAGCATGTCATATACAGGAAAAGCTGCCAAACAAACTTTGTGTTACAATTAAACCAATTGCACTGTCAAGGTCATTTTTGAGCAGGGTTTTATTGTACAGCACACAAAAAGCAAGGCAAAACTGAAAAAATGGCATTATAATACAAACACAAAAGGACCATAAACAGGAATGCTATCAATTTAAACAGTAACAATATGCTATGCAAACATCAAGAATGTGAAAACTAAGATCTCATATTTTTAAAGTAATGAAACGCAAGACAGACATTCCCACTCATGATCACAAAATATAATGCATATCTTACATTTAAACATTTAAAAATGAGATCTTAGTTTTCACATTCTTGATGTTTGCATAGCATATTGTTACTGTTTATGATCTTTAAATTGATAGCATTCCTGTTTATGGTCCTTTTGTGTTTGTATTATAATGCCATTTTTTCAGTTTTGCCTTGCTTTTTGTGTAAATAAAACCCTGCTCAAAATGACCTTGACAGTGCAATTGGTTTAATTGTAAAACAAAGTGTGTTTGCCAGCTTTTCCTGTAAATGACATGCTACCCTATCATTGACTTCCATTGTATTAAAAGAGCACAACATGTGGTGGAAAGAGGTACTGCCGATCAATCCAACTCCATGGAATTACTGACATTTTTTCCCAAACATCATATCTCAATAAAGAGACTCAGCAACAAATCCAAATTTTGGACAAAAGATCTTCACATACAGGATGATTATGGAAAAATGTTTAAAAAATCCTGTGAACTGTCCACATGGTGAAATGACAAGATGAAAACAGCCTTTTTGAAAATCAAGGTTAATGCATAGGCATGACATTATAATCTGTATATGACTGGGAAAAATAATCTGATAAATTTGTGTGCCATACTTTTTGACCGAGAAGCCCTCAAAAGTGATGGTGATATTTCACATATTGAATCTATAGCCATTTTCACAGCTTTGGAGAGGAAGAATTACACAAGGTACATCTGATCTGATTAGATTCTTGAATTCTACAGGAAAATGTATTTCTTTTCACATAGTTACACTAATGTGGGTGGAATACTAAAAGAGCCAGCAATGTCGGAAGTTGAGCAAAAGGCTATTTAAGATTTATACATAGGTTGGATGTACAAACAGCTGTGATTTTTTTTCAATTTTTTTGGAGGGGGTGACTGTCGGCCTGTCGGCCATTGTTCGATTTGACACGGAATGACCCATAGGTACACTCTTAATAAATTGTATCTCTCTCTCTCTCTCAAACACACATGTACACACATTATACATTCTATCTTTTTCTCTCTCCCTCGCTCTGTCTCTCTCTCTAACCCACACATACGTACACACTGAAATACATTGTGTCGTTGTCTCTCCTTCTCTGCTGGTGTTTGTGTCAGGGCTCCTCCTCCTCAGCCAGGCAAGATGTCTCCGTCTGGTCCCGGTGCCCCATCACGGGGCCCCGCCCCGCCAGCTCCTGTTCCCGCTCCTCAGGTTTCCAATAGCAACAGCAATGATGCTCTCGCTCAGATGGCTATCCGGCCCAGCCAAGTCGCCCCCTGCATTCCCAGGTGAAGTCCCCAGAGTGTGCAAATACACACACAAACACACACATTTGCGCATACTCTGACCTAGTGTGTTAAATAGCCAGACTAGTGTGTTTGGTTTTCCTATGGAAGAGACTTGTTGGCTATGGGCACAACATTGGTCATATCTAGTGCCTTCCCTTGAAACTGGATCTTCCTGCTTACATTTATAACTTCAATTCTGCGAAGAAGGTGAGGTTAGCTACTATAATGATATTAACTCAGAACTCCTGTCGCAACTCACCATGAATACATAACCCATACATGGTACCTACAGGCTTCTTTAAATAAACAAAAGTGGTGTATGGTGTATGTGCAGTATCCTTGTTACCCAGAACCTAGAAGTCCGATATGTAAGCCTTCACATGCACATTACCATTCGCGTTACTAACTGCACATTCATAGGCACGCACACACAGACAGGCACACGCACACACACACACAAATGTCTGCCACCACAGTAAAAGCGGAGGTTACTTGAGCTGGGTGGGGGGCTGCTAGAAAATGTGGTTTTCATATTCTCTTTCCCAGCATTCAGTGAGGAATCTTTTTCTTTTGCGTTGCTTTTCTCCCCTGATGGTGAAGTCTGTTCAGTACTGTCAGCAGATCATTCTGTACTGTATTTTATCTAGCTAGCTTGGCAATGTCAGTTTTTTTTTAAAGTATTGCCAGTATTAAATCCACAAACGTATATCTGTAAGGCAAGTCCCAGAAGAACAGCATCCATGTAACTGACTATGGATTTAACCCTCTGAACTTACTCTTTGCTTGCCAAGTTTATTTCAAAACCCAAAGGGTCTTTGTCTGTCTCTCTCTCTCCACCTCCACCTACTGTGATGCATTTACTTTTTACTTTTTCTCTTTTTGTCTCGTGATACCCCTCTTTTCTCTCGCTCCATTCGTCCCTCTCCCTCTTCTGGCCCGTCTCTCGTTTTCTTTCTGCCTCATTTCCTCCGTGCGCTGAAACAGTTCTGCACGAACCTCCACCCTCTTTTTCCCGCTCTCGCTCTCGCAACCAACCAACCCCCCAGCACTCCTTGCTCTGAGCCACCCCCTCTGTCATTCTCTTGGACTGTCCATTTCAGCTGTTTTATTTCCCCTTTATACCACCACCAGTCTTGTTTTTTTATGCATCTTATTTATCTATTTGTCTCGTTTCCAGTTTTTTCTTCTTTTCTTTGTTCCTGCCACTCCTTAAACCTTTTTAATGTGGTAAAGCGGTGCTCCACCAACTCCATACACCATCCACTTCTGATCTTTTTTACGCTTTTCTCCATCCTCCTGAGTACCTTTTTCTTCTCTTCCTGTGGCTCACCTCTCCTCCTCTCCCATGTCTGTTCACCCTGCATCTTTCTGCCTAACCCAAATCTCCTCTGTTGGGCGTCCTCTTCTTTCTGTCTTGCTCTCCTAATAAACCACTGGTATTTTGCGGCTGGATTTCTTTTTGGGGTCGCTGTGTTTCTCTCTCTCTCTCCCTCTCTGTCTCTCTCTCCCTGTCTCTCTCAGTCTTTTTTCACCTTTCTTTTCTGTCTCTGTCTCTGTAAAACCACAGCTCCACACTCATGGCGTCCCAGGAAAAATAAAAGCCACTTTCTCCTGTTTCCCATCACAGAAACACTTTTTCCTCTGCCAGCTCCATTAGAGAAACAGATTCCTGCGTCTCCGCAGGGATCTTTCCTGGAGCAGCGCTGCTGAAGAAACGCTCACATATTCCCCCGCACTCCCCCCTACACACACACACACACACACATGCATACACACACATGCACACACTCTCACACACACGTACACACACTCTTTCTAGCACACACCCACACACGCATGCACACCAGCCCACACACACATTATTTCAGGCACAAACTCCACATTCATCCACGCTCCAGAAAATCAAGGCTACAAAAGGCAACTACATCAAGCAAACCGCATGACTTAAGAACACAGATTAGTATCTTCATCACACTTGGAAAAGTTGCGATATCCATTTAAAAAAAAATCTTGTGCATCTTAACTGAGACTGGAGTCATTTACAAGTATGATAACATATTATGCCAGGTCTATGTGCTCTAGTGTGATCACTTCTTTACGTGCACTTAAAAATAGTTGTGCTCAACATCTCAGAATATTACAAGGGCTATATTAAAGGGCCTATGATCTCTTTGTGACCTGTTTTTCAGGAGGCAACCCCCAGCAGTCCCCTCTCGGCACCCAAACTGAGGACGATGACAACCATCCTACACACCAACCACAAATCTAAAGGCCATGCACATCATTTGGCCCTTCACTGCATACTGGATGACAAATAATCTGCCATAAGCATGAGCGAGTATTTATTTTCTCCTCTAGGCTTATCCGATTCAAAAAAAAAAAACATCAGACAGATGCCTGATCTCTAAGCCTTGTATGTTGAGGTTTTTACCTCATGAAAGAGACTAAAGTTTGCGAACTGCCTTTAGTCAAACTGGCTCTATGGTGGTGTTCTGCTAAACATTTTTTATGTTGTACATATATATTGTGAACTGCGCTAATGGAATTCATTTGTACTTCTGCACTGTGTGAGTGTGTATTCTTGGCATGTGCTAATGATTGATGCAGTGCTTCTTGTGTAAATACTTTGTCTGTCAAAAGTGAAAAAAAATATATACTGGTTTATGTTTTTATATACATATGTAAAAACAATTGTGTGTGTATTGGTAATTGTTGCAATTGTTTCTGTTCCTGAACTCGAAATTTTTAATTTGCAAAACGCGTTACAAAACTGTTACCACCACCAAAAATTACAACCACATGAGGGCATACTTCGCCACATGAGGAATTTACTAAAATAAATTTCGTCTAAGGCCAGATTTATTTACCTTGAACGCTGGTATGAGTTTCTGTATCAAAGTAGTAGTAGCCTACGAACAATGTTTTTACTACTTGATTTACGCTGGAGCAGGATCATTTTTATAATTGTCGACTTAAGTTGCCATAGAATTGCCTTATTACGAATTATTTATGGCGGGATGTAATGAACTGTATATAAGGAGGAGTTGGGGCTGCATGTGAACAGGTGTGGAGGAATTGATGGCAAGTCTCCCCTGTCCCGGTTTAACGTCGTTTAGAGCCGAGGGGTTAACATCATGGAGCGGGAGGGACGCAAGCATACAAGCCCCAGGAAACATTCTCCTTGGGCTAGAGAACATGAAGGTAGGCTGTCTTTTTTGCTGTCAAAACCGATGATGTTTGGTCAGGTTAATGTTAAACACTACCAATCTCTTTTGTTAGCTCGTATAACGTAAATACACGACCATAGGATTCCCCCCCCCTTTTCATGTTTGTTTGCAAATGTGTGAAATAGTCATCGTTTTTAGTCGTCGTAGTCATCGTCTTCAACTGGTACGCAAAATAGCTTTATTTTGTCAAGTTTGTAAAAAATATTATTATGTTAAAAACAATGTATTTCCATGATAAATACTGAAATCATTGACAATATTAACAAGATTTTCCATATCCTCATAGGAATACAAACATTAACTTCACTGACAGTGTCACTACAGAACAGTGGATAAAAACGGAAGAATAATATCCTCTTTTTCATGGGAATGTTCTTGGCTTATTCCTGAGAAATGAGATGGCATCAGTGCAACAACACTTCATAGACTTAAAACACATTATTCAGATTTTTTTTCTTCCCAAAAGGACAAATTAGTAACAGTCGTTTCGGTTAATAATCATGAGCCCTTTAGTGTGCCTCACGTGTGGCAGTTTGTCTTTCAACTCAGAAAGTGTGAAAGGTCTTCTCGTATCTCTGCCTCATCCCAGGGCCCATGAATGTTGTCCTTGTGCCTTTGTAAACGTACAAGCAGCAGTGGGCAGACCAGTGTAAGGGTAAAGAGCCCAAAGGAAAGCAACAGTGCACCTGTAGGCCACAGAGTGGCCAAGCCCGCAACTCCACCAAATGACACTAGGACAGCTATCCAGGGGAAAGTCCAAGGAGTCTGTTCCTTTAGTCGGTGCAGTAAGCATGGCCACAAAGCAAAGATGAGCAGGGCGCAAGTTAACATGGCAAATGTATGAAGCGCTCCTGGTAAACGCGATGCCAGGCAAACTGAGGCAAAAAGGGCTGCGTTGAGAGACAGGCTGCCCGGAGGACTGGGCTGAGCATAGGGGAAGGACACGAGGTGAGCCAAGAGCATCATTGCAGACATGGCGTATACTGTGTCTGTGCTGACGGATTCCGTGAGAGTCTTCAGCACAGGGGCGAAGCCAAACGTGAAGGCCAAAAATATTGCAGCGCTCTGGAGATCCGCCAATGATGTTCTGTCACCGGTTATGTTGCCACCTAGCACCTTGTACAGTCCATATCCCACCAGGGAACTCAGCAATCCGGCCCATAGTAGCGTAGAAGGGGAGAGGTCTCCTTGTTCCATGTAAGACCACAGCGTCACAAAGAGGGATACACATGACACCTGCTGGGATACCAGACCAGCTTCACGCACCACATTCCAGTAACGGTACTGACGAACACCGACATTTCGCTTTAGGTCCTCTAGGAAGCGAGGATCTACGTAGTTGTCAGGGTAAGGCTGGCGCTCATACAGCACTTTTCGCCAAGGGACGGCCGATGGGGCATCAGGACCACTATCGGCCCCCATCACCTGAGAAACCGGTCAGACATGTCATGCCACTTTCACCACGAATGCACAATAATTTGCTTTAGCACACAGGCTAAGACCAGCAACACTCTGGTTTATTTCAACAAATCAGCCTGACATCGTTACATTACATGTATAACATGTATAATACGGTTACAAAAGCAGTACAGTGCTTTGCAAGAGCTGTTCGCTGCTAAATGGCTAACTTAGCTGGCGACATATAATATCCTTACCCCTTTGGAAACGCTTGGCGAAGTAATTCACCCCGAACTCTTCGTGTCGATTACATACTCTTCTTTAACATAAGAGTGAAGACATTTTATTCAAAAGAACCAAACAGTAAAATTGCGATAGTATGATATTACCTGAGTGCTTGTTGTCCCTTGGTCATTCCCTACTGAAATCTCGTCACTAAACTGCGGAAGTGACAGTGAAATGAGACACAAAACTGAGTAATACAATATAGTGACCTCTGCTGTCAAGAGATGGGATTTCATACAAATTAATGCTTACGCTACAGTCTATGGCTATGGGGTTATACTGTTATGATCTTATATCTAATTATTTTTCATGAAGTTTTCCTCTTTTCCAGCTCTTAATGGTAGACATATGCTGTCCTGAAATGCAAAATGAAATATTCCAGCAGAGAAGCACTGCAGGTGGCAGGTAGTGTAAAGTAATTTTCACTGTTTCATTTCTACTTAATTCCTATCATTCCTTGCCTCATAGTGTCCTGGTGTGCACACAGGCCATACCCCACAAAGACACTGAAGACTTGGCCCAGCGCTTCTCATCTGATGGGTGCAGCATCACTTGCATCCCAACCCAAACACACAAACCATCAGCTACCTGCAATGGTTAACATTTTAATCAGTGTCATTTCCGTACTCTTTACCAAGCACCACTGATTTGAGAAAGAAAAGAAAAAGAAAATGGCAGACATCACAACACTTCATACCGCAGATATGTAAGCCTACAATTGACCAAGCATTGATCTGCAGTTTCTTTTGTAGACAGTGACCTCACAGAACAATATGCCACTGGGGTACAGACAATGGCTCACCATGCAACTGAGTACCATGGACACCTGTGCCGAGGCAGGTAGGAGGGAAGGAGCAGACAGATAACATGCACAAATTCTGCCTGTCAATGTCTCTGACTATATACTGGGATCTTCTCCTTTTGTAAGTTGCTTTGGATAAAAACGTCTGCTAAGTGTAATGTAATGTAAGGTCATCTTTGGTGTGTGCCTCTCGTAGGCTGAACCCCCTGATACTTGATGGTGTCTTTGACCCAACTGCACACCACTGTCAGGCTATCAGGCCAGACTTCAACCGAAGACATCCCAACACTCCCACTCCAGACCCCTCATGACAGGTCAGAGACTACACATGGGGTTATTCTTAAAATATGGAAACAGCATTCAAAACTACATCAGCTGTCAACTGTTCCAATATATTGCTTGTACATAAGTTTTTCAGTCCCAACATTTTGTCTGTTAATCAACAGCTGTACAGCCAACATACTATATGTGACTACAGTACATAGCCTAACTGTTTGACCAAGCTGCAGGAACTATTCCTTATTCACTCTGACCATAGCGTTGTGGCCAAACCCTGATTATAATCTAGTATGTTATGCTTGTGGTAGGATCCCATTAACTGGAAAGAAATGCCAATTCTGGAGACTGGTATAAAATGCCTTAAAAGGCCTTTATTAAGTTTTAATAGAGTTCAGGTGATGATGACTGAGCACACATTATTAATCTGTATGAAGTCCACAGGTGTTAATCCAGATTTTCCTCTGAGGCAGTGATATTTTCTCAGTAGCCACATTGTTCACAGCTCATAAGAAAAAAAAAAAAAGAAAAAAAAAAACACTGTTTTTGAAGATCTTGAGAAAATCAAGACAATTGTAGTGTAGTTTAAAATCTTTACATGTCAGACATTAATAATTGTTAACCTACTTATTCAATAAATGTCTGTTCTTGGCACAAGTAAAAATCTCACGTTTTTCTATGTTGCATCATGTTATGTCGGTTTCGCAGTAAAATAGCAGTGGCCAAGAGTGAAAATAAGACATCTGTGTCATGACATAAACAGTACTTTGATTTATGTTACTTAAAAGTAATGGATTTATCCTTAGACAAGTCATTAACAAGTCATCCTATGTTGAACTGCAGCTGCTTCACAATTTGCAGCAGAAACCCATCACTTCACAGCAATTATAGGGAAGACATTTGAATACTCATTCCACTACAACTACTATTACAAGGGCACTTGGGAATGGTTTCTTTTGAGTTCTCATATCCTACCACAGCTAAATTTAAATGAATCTCAAAAAGCCAAAATGACTGTATTGGTTTTATCACAAAGGGAAAACAAAAACATCCCTGGTTCATGTTCTCTGACCTGTACTTGTCTGTGCATGTCTCTTCTTTGCAGCGGCTAGGGTAGTTCTGCCTTTGATCCACAAGGTGGCAGCACGGAACAACATTTTATACATCAAAGCAAAAAGGAGGACAAAAAGTACAGAAGATCCTAATAAACTGCCCCTTCCATGTATCTGTCCCTACTGTACTGTATATGGTATGACCTCAACACCACACTCCACCACGGTGATCTACTACAAGTTAGTATTTTAAAGTTCATATTAATGGTACTGGTAATCTGTGTACATAGCTAACATTTTAAATTATATAGAGCAGCATTAAAATACTCAGCAGTTAAACTTAAAATATTTTCCTTTACATCCTTCATTGCTATGTTAGTGCTTGCGTGCCATCTTTTATGTTTAGGCAGACTTGCAACATTCATCCAATTGTCAACACTTGGCAAAAGTTAAAATCACAACTAATGAACAACATAAATTAAAGCACTAAGGTCTTGTTTAGAAAAAAAAGAGACAAAAAGTACATGAAGAACATTTTCAGGTTTGGTAACTAGGAAACTCTCAGCCCCTCCAACCCTACCACTCCTTCGCCCTCGCCGCAGCGTGGTGGCCCACGGATACAGACATAGGTACAGCCCTGGTGCAGAAACAGGCTGACTGCCGCAGACATGCTGGTAACTGAGGTTCCTGTGCCATCGAACCCGACACTCCTGTCAATGCACAGCGGGAGCAGACGCCTCGCATATGGGTCAGGCATGATGAGATTGGTGATTTACGATAGATGGAGCTCTCCACCTGCCCCACCACCCCACTCTGCCTGTCGGGCAGAGCTCTCCACCTGCCCAACCACCCCACTCTGCCCCGCAGGCAGTGCTGAGGGCCAGATGGACATGTCGGCGCAGCGGGAAGGGAACTGGTGCCAGCACAGGAGCGGAGGAGCTGGCAGGGTCGGGGAGATTCCAAGATGTCATGTGACATCTGGCAGACCAGAGGTGTCTGTGTGGCCCACGACTGCATTTGGTTAAAGTTACATGTAGAACACTGTGTGGGCTAAAACGTACAACCCTACAAAAGCTAATGTGGTGACAGGCTTTTCAGTTCTGATCTGTGGCGCAACACTGAAAGCTGTTCGGCAGGATCTGCAGTTCATTTTCTCTGACACGCCCAGCTAAAAGTCTTACAATGGTCTTCGGGGTTTGGCCTTTAAGGCAATGGCACAGAAACACAAAAACAGATTTATACCTCAGCACAGTGGCAGCAGCAATGGTCTGAATAAAACAAGGTGAGGTACAGAGAAGGCCCTTACTCTAAAAGAACAGAATGGGCCAGTGCCATAAACAGACATCAGTGCCACAAGAAACTACCCAAAATGTTCCCCACCAGTGAAAAAAAAACTTGTTCTGTAGTTTGCTTTGTGGTTTTCTAATTCACCAGGATAGGATGAATGGCTGAAAATTGGAGAGGAACCACTCCACTAAAGTTCCTCTCCCTTCACTGTTGCCAAGGTGTCACAACTGTGTGTGAACTGAAACACTGCCAACTCGGGTAGAGGTATATGAACCGGACTGATTGTCTTCATTAGGTGAGAGTGGGGTAGGAGAGAGGAGAAGAAGAGAAGGAGACAGGGAAAAGGGGGGGGGGGGGGTACGGGACGGGACCACAGGAGCAGACACCTGGTGACTGTATGTGTGCCTGTGCGGGTGTGTGTGTGTGTGTATATGTTACTTTTCATGTCTCTTGATGTGTCTTTCACAATGCCAAGCATGCTTCCCTGGCACAGGCAGTGCTCTGCGAGGACAGGCGGATTATGTCCGACTCTTCCTCTTGTCCTCGAAAAGGCTGCGCAGGACGTACACCTGGATGCCAGAGACCACCATCATGACCAGAAGGTTGGTGCAGGACCACAGGTTGACCCGCTCGTAGTTGCTCTCCTGCAGATTGCGGTCGCGTGCCTCAAAAGCTCGGAGCACGGTCTGGATCTGCAGGCTCTTCCCCAGCCGAGCTTTGACGCTGTTTATTGTGTCCTGGAGGACAAGAAGGAAAGACAAGGATAGTTAAGAAAGAATCGTAGTCTTACGTCTTGCCCCGTGCCCCTTTCCTAATACTCTTCCCCTATTTACTGCTTGCCTGCAGGCACACATGCTTTTTTCCCCTTAGTAGCGTCATAGTGGAACATTAGCTCTGGGGAGTTATGTAATACATACGCTGCAACGTACTAGTACAAACTGAAGCATGATCTCCTCAGCAGCTGCTACTGCTGTTTGCTTCCTGTCACCATTGTTTTCTTAAGACAATTGACTCTAAATCTAGAAATCGTGATGACTAGCTCTGGGGTGGCATGTAGTCTGTACAGTTCAGGTCAGAGCCCCTTGCCTTTGACAAAAGGCTGTGGTCTTGTCTGTTTGCATCAGTTAATCAAGGCCACAAATAGTCGGGTCACGCTGACACCATCCTTACCACTTAACATTCTTATGGGTGACATGCCAAAACGAGGTGGTCAAAACCTGACAGCTTGTTCAAGTAAACAATGTCGACCTTGGATATCCCTCAACTGACAGACACACACAGGTGCTGCTTCACATTATCCCCAGCCATCTGCAGCACACATGCTTAAAGGATGCAGTGATTCCATGGTATGGATTCTAGAGCATTCTCACCATAATGTCTTCCAGTTTCATGTCAAGCATGTCTGTGCCGTGGACATACTGTTTCCAGTCCTCGGCCTCGTTATTCTCGTCACCCATGTTGTCCAGAATCAGCTCAAAGAAAATGATCTTCTCTGACACAGTGCTGAAGGTGTTGTCAAAACAGAACATGTAGTCTCCGTCGTGTGTCTCCACTCTGCAGGGTAAGACAATGATCTGATTACTGATATACATGTACCTAAGTTGGAACTGCAGGTAAATATGTACAAGTGACATTTATTAAAAACAGTGCAGCAGACACATACGTGTGTACCCCATCAGATTTCCTGAAGTCGCTGGCTAGAATGTGCCCATCAGGTGAAGACAGGTAGAAGTCCACATCTAAACCTGCGCCGTCAAGCACCTGTGAAGCACCAACATGACATAGATACGCACTGAGTCACAAAATGCATCCCATCCCAGAATCAGGCACTACGGTCAGAGCAGATCACCACCTGATTACACTGATGAAGCCTGATGGTACCATTGAATAAACTAAACATACAAATAAAAATAAAAATAACCTCTATATGGCTTAGCCATTGGGTGGTTGTTAAATTTCATACAGTCAGGTGTGAACCGTCTTTCCTTCATCAGACTACACAATGACCAAGTGGGATAAAGCAACAGGGGTGGTGAAAACAATTCTGACATTTACCCTGATACACTTAAATACACATTGGCACGGCACAGAACCTGGTTCCATCACACATCTTGTCGCTTGTCATGGTTTCATGTATACTGCACTCTATAACACTAACGACAAGTATTAAGTTACAAGGAACAGTGACTGATACACACAACCCTGAGTGGCACACCTTTATGTGTAAAATATCACTTGTCAGTGAAGAGATCAGTTGTCAGACAATGAACAAAAGGGCCAAAGACCAACCAATCCAATTCATTTTGTTACTGTATTCATCCGCTCCGATGCCACTGGACTACAAGAAATGTTGTCTTGTGGTGATCTTGCCAACCTGTAAAGCACTTTGAGCTGCATCTTGTATGTATGAATTGTGCTATACAAGTAAAGATTATTATTATTATTACTTGCATGACCACCTCGCCTACGTTCATCTTCTCATAAAATCATATTTTCATAAACAACTTGAAGAACATGAGAACCTAAAAGCCAAGAAAAGCTTTTACACCATAAAATACAATTCCACAGAAGTGACATAATGACAGGAAAAGCAGAGGCTAAATCATATGAAGTTAGAGGGTAAGCAAAAAACAATCACTATCGAGATGCTTTCTATATTCCCAGTCACACAACGTGATTTAAGATGAGTGAAGGGGCCGGGGGAGAAAATGAACACGTTATGAGAAGCTTACCTGGTATTCTATTTCTAGAGACGCGTCCGATTTCATAGTTTGGTAGAAACATTCTTTGTGGCCGGCAGGAAGGGTGAATGTAAAGTCGCTGTCTAAAGATTGAGAAAATCCAGCCACCAAGGAGCGCCTCGCCACGAACACCGACAGGAACGTTACTAGTAAAAGCACCCTACTCCGTAGAAACATAGTCTCACACGGATATTACTCTAGCTAGTACACAAAAATACCACCGAACTCAAACTCGGAATTATAATAAAAGCTGATTTTAGAGACTGCCAACAAAAGTTGATGAGAAGGATTACTCTACACCAGTCAAAACTCCCTTGAACGGACAGCTCACCAAATGAGTGAGTAGAGATGTTGAAACGTAAGGACCCCGCGGAGTAGCATGAGCCATAGACAGTTAAACAATGTATGTTAACGTTGTATGACAAAAATGTTATGCAGCTTATGACAATTTTATTTAAAACATATTAGACTACTTTAAAATGTCGAAAAGTTTTAAATAAATAGTAACTTGTAACTTTTAGATGAATGCGCAGGCAACATAAAGGGCAACTACAAAGGGAGGTATTCTGGGAATTGATGTTTTTCATTCATTGTTTTCTATGTCAAAACTTCACAAGGTACATCACACATATATGAGGGATGAGAGATTGTTGGCTGTTTTATATAATGGGAAATAGACTCTGGGTATATGCTGTGTTATATTGCAATCTGTGTAGGGCTATCAAAATGACAGGGCTGTAGCCCATTCCAAGTCATTGCAATAAAATAAAAACTGTTAAGAGAAGTATTAGGAGGAGCCACAAATTATGGTTACAGCATGGCTATTGATATGGCACTGTCATTTCTCAGCACAGTTCATTTTGGAAAGAACTTCTGAGGTAGGAACAGCTGGGGAACACTGCCTGGCGAACTTTGGGGCAGTGACAAACAGGAATACGATCTTTATTGAAAGGAGTTATTATAACATAAAAAGATGCCTGTACTCTTGCATGATGAGGTATGCCTTAAGTTTCGAGTCCTGTCACACGAAGGTAAGGTAGGCTAACTATCCCCATCTACACTACAAATGCAAAGGTGCTACTCATCATCTGCCGATTGCACAATAATTTTAAGATAGATGGAGAAATTTGGCTTGCTTATCATATGCTGACGCGTCCCATGACTGAACCTCCAACTCATCTTGGATCGAGGAAATGGGCGTCTCTGATCTCAGAAACGTCACAGTCCGGCAGCCGCTGGCTTGTTCCATTGGCTGAAAGCACAACCGCAGCAGCAGTAAGCACAGGAGAGCTAGGGCAACCAGAGCAGTTTCAGAGGAACGCAAGCGAACGAGCTGTTGGGGGTCGATGTTGCAATATTCATACAAGCAGAATATTGCTTTTGTAAGGTGACACCCCGATTATAGTAATAATTTGTAACATTGGACGTGGATGTTGATAAAAAGCAGCCTGGTTGCGTTTCTTCTGTTTATACGCTGTTAAAGAGACAGAAATACACAAAAAAGCGAGGATGTTGGTCCCCGCGGGAAGATAATGAAGAGGCAGCGCGTTTTGTCGGTGTGCCTCATTGTAGCTCTCCTGTGCTGGTAAGTGATCAAACTTCCTGCTGTACCTCACTTGTAAGAAAAGGACACCTCACAACGCCAACACATGACAGCAATGCTTTTAAATACATTCAGATATTTTAGTAAAGCGTGCCCGGCTGAGTTATATGGAGTGGTGTTTGCCAATAGCCAGCTAGCGTTAGCCAGCCAACCGACTTGTGCGTTTGGAAGGGGGATGCGATTCAGTACAAAATGTACTACCAGTAGTGGGAGGATGGCGACTGGAATTGAACTGGAAGAGAGGACAATAATTCGAACTGGATTTTTCGGGATGAGGTTTTTCGATTTAAAGTTTTGTTTTCAGGCAGAGTTTAACACTTATAATATATTGACACAATTTGTAGCGACCTGACATGTTTGTCTTGTTTGTCACTGTCTTGTTTACCTGGTAGGCTACTGTCAGTTTTTTCTGTGCCAGTTCACACGATATTATACAATTTCTAAGCGGTTTAGTGTCATTATATCCCCTCAGTGTATCTTACATCAGTTTAATAAATTACCATTTAAACTGTTATCAACCAAGTGTGTCAAAAAAGGCCACTCGTGTTAGGAGAAAGAAACAAAGACAGCCCATCTCAGTTTGCCTACCTGAGTGTAAATTGCACATACTGCCTCACAAACACTTTTTTATCAGCAGCTGGAGAAGGCTATTAAAAATGTCCATTGTCTTGTGAACCTCATAGTTTAGGCCTAAGCCACCTGAACCACAAGTGTGTTTAATTAGGCTCGGCCTTAAGTGTATACAGGAGTGTACTGATGGCATGAGGTAGGTGGACAGGTGGTGGATTAACCCCAGTCCTGTGCTCTCAAAGGCAGCACAGGCACTGACGCAGGCCTCAATACCCAGGGTGAGCTGCAAGAAAGCGATTACGACCACCGCTAGCCAACACACACTTGCTGGGTCAGGGGGAGGGGGTGCAGGGCAAGTTGCGTTGTGCTGTTCTTATCCATCAGATCTGACTTCTGAAAAGTTGATAAGATTTTATTTATATTTCACTGCAGCCTGTGTCAAAGTGTCAATTTTCAGAGAAATTGATCTCTGAGCCCCTTGTCAGTTTGCAATGCTCCCCATAGTTGACCTTTCATTGTATGGTCAGGGTTAAATTTTGTCTTTTAACCTTAATGATCTTAGTCTGGTGTTTAATCAGGTCCTGAACTCATACAAAGCAACTGCATTACCACTCCAACATGGACACACAGTTTGACTGTATGCAGAAGCAGACACACACATATGAAAGTGGCTTTTGTTCACCGCATGTAGAGCTTGGTGAATGCAGTGTCTGCATGTGTTGCTGCTATTTATGCTAAAGTTCAACTTTAAAAGTTAAAACAAAATGCAGTTTTTAGACTTGAGATTCTTGTTTTGTTTTTTAAAATTCCAACTGTTTCTTTTTTATAGCTCGCCTACAAAAGGTAAATATGCGTGGAACCTACAGTGTGGGTTTTGCATGTCCAGTGAGGCGTAATTCCATGTGGATTCTCAGGTGCACTTTAGGTCTGAGATGATTCTTCTCCCTGACGCCCAGTAAAGAAGTAGGCTACATTATCCAAGGCCTATAACCTGAGGCTCTCCGTGGTCGCATTTGAACCCCAAATACCTGTAGAGACATGCTTGCTCGAGAGGAAGAAAGAGTTACACCGATTTTTCACTGTTGCCACATGCAGGAAAGTTACCATATGCATGTGGCCCTGAAATCGGCTGGTTCTGTGCTTGTGACTAAATAGTTACTTATTAGGGTATGAATCAACAAGTTTAGGCTTTTTAGGGAGCCTTGCAGGTGTGCAAACAGGCGTGGCACCCTCCTGAAATCCTCTGTCAATTTACACAAGTTATTAACGTTGCCTAAAGTCACTGTTGTGTGGTTCCTTGTAATGGCTGCTTAAAGTGTTTAGCTTTGTTGAAGTCTGAACAGAGAACTTAAAGCATTTGAAATGACAGTTTGCTCTGTACCACCCTGCTTTTTCTACACTGTTTGGCACCAAGCATACATTTCACCCAGTACCTTTACCGAGCTCTGTGTTTTGTTTACATGCCCTCTATTATGTGTGTGTTTATGTATTACTTCATATTCCTGTTTGTTTCATGCAGATTCCCTCCTCCCTGCCTCTGTGTCAGTGAGAGCTTGGTGAGGGTTAACGTCTTCAGAGCTGTCTGTGTGCCATTTATGGCTGTTGCCCCTGGCTGTACAGTGCAAAGTGGAGAGGAGCACAATGGCTGCTGTAATGTCCCTGACAGGGCACTGCTCAGCATTAATCTGAGCCATCACTACAAGCCCACTTCTCCTGTGTTAGCATAGGTGCTACCATGCCTCCATCTTCTGTTGCTATCTCTTCCTTTATCTGTATGGCTTTTTCTGTCCTTGTAAGCAAAGCAAAGTACTAGGTTTTCCATTTTTAAACCAACCCAAAAGAACACAAGTCTGATCAGTCCCTACCACTCTTCCCGCTCTGGTATAGGGGGTTGCGCCTAACCCCTCGGTTGCCATGGAGACAGGGGAAGGGCAGGGTTAATGGTTTCACGACAACCCCATTGACCCTGCATAGGTTCAGCCTCTTGTAGGACTGTTTTGGCATAATGGTCCAAATAAAGAACGCTTTTGTATAGAATGTTATCAGATAACACCTCTCGTTCATCTCAAACTGCTTCGGTACTCTACACAATGTAACCTAATCAATTCCTCTAACTTAGTTCAGTAGAAATTGACTGCAGATTTATGCTAAGCTAGCAAGTTCCTTCTTTGTTATTTTGTATGGAATTTTCCCATTCTTGTATATTGTGGGGTTTTTTTTACCTTCTCGCTCATGGCATGTTATTATTTTGGACTTTGTCCTTTTTTACCTTGTGCTGTACAGCATGTAAATTGAACTGTTTGATTTTCTCAGTGACATATCTAAAGATGGAGGAGGTGGGCCTATATGTCCCCCCACTGAGTAAACATGCTATACCCACACCCTCGCCTCCCCTGACCTCGCATCTGGGGGCAAGGGCTTAATGAGTAGTCAGGTTTCAAGACCATCGGAAAGGACCCCTGCATGCCATCTCGAGTGTTTATCCATGAGTTGAACTATGCACGTCCCGCGACCGGTTTGATGATTATCAGTCTCAGCTATATAGTGAGGAGATGTAAGGAACACAGTGTTCTTTTCAGCTCCCAGCACAGCAAAGCACAGCGCTGACGAGGCAAGGAAGTGAAGGCACTCAGGCCCCCCCGCCCCCCCCAGATGGCCACATCTCCCTATTTGTTTGTAAACGTGTGACACAGAGTTGGCCAAATCCACATGATGTGTTTCAATCGCTAATACTCCTGAATTGTATAAGGTGTCTTTTTTGGTCTGATGGAGCAAGAGAAGTATTGAACGCGTACATTTCACCCAGTGTCTTTACTGAGCTCTCCGATTTGTTTACATCTCTTCTTCCGTGTATTTATGTATCCCTTCATATCCGCATTTACTTCATACACACTGAGCTCTGAATGGTAAAACATGTTTTCCTCTTTTTTGTCTTGCTCTAAATAAGGGAGCAACAGAAGGGGGTATAGATAAAGGGGATGGAAGCCATTTTGTCAGGTTCGGCCGGAGTGAAGTATTTTCTTTGGCCGAGGTGTTAAGGGCATATGGCCGGAGCACACTGGTGTGCGAGAGGCAGGTAATCATACCCTAATGCTCTCAGCCCAAGCACGACTTTCTGCTAAGATGGTGAACTAATGCCATCATGCCAAGCTCTGTGGTATAAAAATTATGGTACTGATTTTGGACAAACGTTGTGGCGTGGAGACCTTGGCTGCTGGGCAAAACTCACATTTTGTTTGTTTGCCGGTGGCAATGCTGCGAATGGCACCACATTTGAAGGCTGCACCCAGTCATAATCTCTTTGGTTTAAAGATTTCTGTAGTATGGTTATATGAGCAGTATTCCAAGTAAATGTCCTTTCTAACACCAAGCAGTCTTTCTAAAAGCAAATGTTATGCTGATAATTGCCGAAGTTTGTTGCCTGTTATTGGGACATGCACAAGACGGGAGATGGGTAAGTTAAAGTAAACTTAAGTAATGATGATTGCCAAGATAAGGCAAGGAGTATGTTTTTACATGGTATTTCGGTCAGGGTTTAAAAGCCACTCTTGTACTAGTTCTTAAGAAAAAGGAGATCACACGGCAATGGAGCTACACCCCCACAACTTCATCACCATGCACTGTTATTTATATTTCATTTTTTTTTAGGTTTAATTTAATTAGCTGATTTTACTACGTAAAAGCACAACAGTTGGCTAATATCAAGAGCACAGTATGTGAATGGATGAATTGTTTGTTGATAGCCAAAATGAAATGGGAGTTAACTCAGTTACTGCCTGTGTAAGGCTATGCGTTTCTCCAGACTAGTGAAGCCTGTAATAGTGTGACTGTTTGGACTAGCATGTTAAAGACCCCGAATTCAACACTCATTGCCAAAGCAACAGAGAGACCCTGTCTGTATGCACATGCGTGTGTGTTTGTGTATGAGGCTCACTGCCGTCATCTGGGGGCCCTCTGCAGTGGAAAGCACATCCATAAAAAAGCAGTTTTGACAAACCTGTTACATAAGCCTGCTTCTCGTATTTCTGAATTCCATCAGGTTCTTGTGTGTGTGTGTGTGTGTGTGTGTGTAATGTGTGTTGTAGTAGGTTAATAGGAGTAGTCTCTTCACAGAAACCAGCAGTAAAAAAAAAAATCAAACTTTACCGAACCAAACTGACGGATCATGTTGGGTCAGGGACTTTTTAGATAGCTACCTATGCTACACATGGGCTCATAAAGCACATTTACCATTCAGGGTTGAGGTGTTTTGGAAGCAAGCAAGCAGAAATATGTTTTTTTTTTTTTTTTTTTTTTTTTTTTAAAGCAAGTAGTTTTCGTCTTCGGTCACCCTACAGGTTGGAAGCTGAATTGTCTAACATTTGAGAGAGACGGCCCACAGGGCTGAAAGATCTGATAAAATCAGGCACGGGGCAGTGGGGTGCATTTGACATTTGCTAGTAGAAACATTTTGATGATTTCAGAAATAGAATTATTTCAGGCTTTCTGCCCTGACGGCCAACTTCTCCAAACTTGGAGAGCAGCAAGGCAAATTCAAAAGTGCCTTTCACCCAGTTACAAGTTGATGAACCACTGAAACGATTTTGGAAACATTATTTGAAGGTTGAAAAAAACTACTTGGTGTTGCTTTAAGCAGTCTTCTGTGCTTCCTGGTGTGTGGAGTCCTGGTGTTTTTGTCGCTGCCTGCCTGGTGGTGCCTGGTATCCCTGCTGACTGACATGGCATCCCTGAGATGGCCTGGCATTTCCTCATGTCTTTGCCATGCTGACACTACAATGTCACAGCGCATTGTCGGAACACTCGGTGCCATATTATCTTTGGCTGTTGAAGGGCAGATAAAAGCGAAGAGCTCCTGACTTATAATGGAACAATAGTCAGGCTAGAAAGTTGCTATCTTGTCCATTGATATGTTTCTGTAAACTGGATGAATGCAGATTCCTGGTATTGGAGACCATATAATGAGGGATCCTTGCATTCGTCCATTGTCCTTAAATGTTTGTCTGGCTATGAATGTAATAGACTCACGCATCAAAACAATGACTTTGAGATGGGTGCTGGTTATGTCTATTGCTGTGTATTTCAAATGATAAATATTCTTGTGTTTCCTGGTTTTGGTTAGTCTGTTTGACCCCGCTGTCTTCCTCCTTGCTGATGAGCTTCATGTAAACTTTCATAACATATTTCCTGTGTAGGGATGCTGTGTTTCTACTTCGGTTCATCCTGTTGGCCTATTGTAGTGGTTTCAGGCCTATGACTGTGTGTGTGTGTGTGTGTGTGTGTGTGTGAGAGTGTGTGAGAGCAAGAGAGAGCAAGCGACAGCGAGTGAGCGAGAGAGAGCGAGCTAGGAGAAGAAAGGGAGAGAAGGGAAATTATCATTTGCCATTTTATGTCATGAACCATAGTCTTGCGTCCTAGTCTAATGGTCCATCAGATTTTGCTAAGGTAAGCAATTACAAAATGGCTGGTTTAACATGCAAATTTGCAGAAACTCACTTTGAATTAGTGTGGCTGTTGCTTTCAGTTTGTTTATTCAAATAGTCCTAGTCCTTTTATTTGCTTATAAAATCACCCTTTCCTCCATATTACATTTGTTTTCTGTCTCTCTGCCTCTTTCTCTCTCTCTGTCATTCACTTCATCCCAGTAGGCCCCCTCTTATTGGGTTGGCCACTAGTGTCCAGACATTTACAGTACGATTAGTCTGATCATGTGCGACAGTGCCGGATGGATGGCGCACCGACCCGCATTGTTTGTGCGCCGCCAACCATGGGGAACATCTGAGCCCTGTCTGCCAGAACGACACAAGCGGCCCCCAGTCAGTCCAACAACCCTGAGGACCTGCCACCCAGGACACCTCAGGGACAACCGGACACAGATGCTAATGCCCTGACAGTCAAAGAGACCAGGGATAAGAACGAGAGAGCGAGATGAACAGAGGAAAACATGTACATTTAACAGCTGAAGTCCCAGTCCCAAAGCTGTAAAATTGGATGGAAGCAGAAGCTATTGGTATAATTTAAAAAATCTGTGACCCAACATTCAGTGTACTGTTGACATTTCTTTCCTGAGAGTCACAGTCATGCTGTCAGTTGTTTCAGATGTGCTGTGTGGTGTGAGAGAGTAAATCATACAGCGTCCTCTATCTTCTTGCTCTCTCTGACTATCCACAGAAACCTCAGAGAGCTAGTCGATTCATACACAAGTTGAGTCATGTTTGGAAATTGGTGCCTGTCTAAAGTTTGTGTAAAGGGTGAAATGTTGTACCTGACGCCTGGGTTCCCAAATCTGTTTCATAACAGATTGCACACATACTTATTTGGTACTGGTATTTGGGGCTTAGAAGTTATCCTTGGAATGAATAAACGTCAGGATTTTTTGGATTTATTAGATTAGGTTTTTTTAAGTTTTGAGAAACATTGACGCATTCTTCTTTCTCTGTTCCTGGAGAGAGCTACACATTGACTTTAAACACTGGAAGTAAGGAGTTACTGTGTAAACAAGATTGACCAGAGATTGACTCTGTGGTTATAATGACTTAAAAATAACTCCTTATTATGTAAACGGCATACAAAAGATTTGGTAAATCTTAATATAAACATCAGTAAAGTTAGTCCCTAACTGTGGAATTATATTTAGTTGAGTGGCTGAGAGTAGAAAAGGCAAAACAGGCATTATGGTTATTTGAAAATGACAGCGCACAGCTGGGCCTGCCTTGTTTTTCTGACATGCAAGACATTCTACTGCTAAGCACTTGCAAGGTCCTGTACAGAGATCCAGCAGCAGTGTTAAGGGGACCCTTCCTTCTAATGCCTTTGCTTACTCACACCTAGAGAGGTCTCCCATTAAGCTGTTAATGATTATCATCAAGCTAGAGAATTGATAATGCCCTGCAGTAAAATGCAACATGAAGTTGTTCTGACTGAGACACTCAAAGAAAAAAAAAATCAGCTGTAACTATACAAAGGTACCAAAACACTTAAATGTGTTGAGAGGCAGTATGTTTTAGACTAGGGATATTAGCCAGTGGAAGAAAAGGCATCTCCATGTTATTGTGTCTAAGTTCGCCTTGAACACATTCATTTACATCAGCTGTTCCTGTTCGTGGGTTATTTCAAATGCACCGCAATATACAAACTATAAATAGACCTGTTACTTTCAAAAAGCAAAGCTAGTGTGCATCGTGTATAACAACTTAATGTCAAACTATGTGACATCCCTGTTGTGCTATGCAAACTGTCCCACAGATATTGTTCCGCCCTTGTGGCTATCTCCACTGTCGGCTCTGGGGTGGAACAACAATGTCCCAATGTCACTCACACACACACACAGCCGAATGCAGCCACAATATTCCTGCTTTTAAAATACTGTATGAAAAGTCAGTCTGGGTGGTACTAGTTCAGCTGCCTGGTATGCAAATACACTCAGAGCTGATAACATGTTTTTCTGTCCTGTGCAACTCAGTGTCGACTAGTTTGTGTTTTAAAGCCACATAGACATAGTCGATAAAGCTGATGTGTACATTAGTTTTATAATGCAAGACTTTGCTAAATCTCTTGCATTGCTGAATGCATTTAGCTAAATGTGATGCAGTGCATCAACAACATAATCAAATGCGATCAATCAAATGCAAATGCATTTAAAGGTGAGTGTGTGACATGGCTTAAATATTGTATAGTGGATGTGACATGTGCGAGAGCGAAGAAGGCAGGGCACAGGCACACTGTGGCTCCTGATGGCAGCCACGAGGTCCCACCAGTGTAAATGTTTAATGTGTTTATGTTCCCCCACTGAGCTCACACAGGTAGCCAGGGCACTCTCTACATCGGCTCCCATTAGATCCAATGACCGCCTCTCTCCCACAGCCCCCCAATCCTCTCCATGCTTCCACTATCTCTGTTTAACCCTCCAGCCCTCGCGGCCATGTTTTCCTATGTGCTTCTCCATGTTCCCAGAATTCCACAGCGCTTCCTCAGCCTTGATGCCCTTTGTCGCAGGCGTCCATGTGGCTGCCTGTAGTTAAATCTTCTCTTGATCCCAGCTCTCTGTACTGGGTTGTCGCAGGCACACAGTGCAGGAAACGGCAGCGGATCAACACAATAGGCCCTTTCACACTGCCAAAATTACCGGTAATTTCAGCTGAAATTAGTGGGTCGTCTGTTGCGTTCACACTGCCGACACGGGGTGGCATGTCCAAACGACACGCCAATTCGACCCACCTCACCCTACACTTTTTTGCAACCCGGGGCATATGTGAACACGAACTGAGGTGAGACGGGGTACGGGGTGTGGTATGGTGACGTTTCACAACTGCCACCACCCACCGTCGGGACTTTTAAAACAGTGGAAACAGCTGAGCATTACTACAAAAACACCGACAAGGAGTTCAGAGGCAAACTGCAAACTGTCTTTCGAAATATGCTGTTTATTTGGCTTAAATCTTATATAACACACCCAACGTGAGTTCGTAATTTGTTTTTAATTTAAATGCTGTACATGTTTGTTGGCCAACAGCTTTATCATGTTAATGTGCAAGGAACAACATCGCCCATTTCGGTGTTGTTTGGAATGTGTTTTAACGAAAAGGCTTAGCAAAAGTCCAAGTGCATAATTTTGAATAAAAAAAATTGCGAGTTCACTTCCTGTTACCCCGGTAGTCGTAGCGTAATTTTAAACCCTGTGGTCGCGGGAAACATTTTTTTAGAAACACAAAACAATAATATGACAATGGACACGGTAGGGTAAATGCTATGCCGAAAATTTTATGTTAAATAAACAGCATATTTTGAGAGAGAAATTATTGTGTTGTGTGCTTTTTACCCATGAGAGTAAAATGTTTGAAAACTGTAGGGTAATGTTGATGTTTGATGATAGCGCTACTGTTTTGTTTAGCAAGCATATGTCCAGAGCGCATCCATCAATATATCTTGATATATTGTGAATATCCCGAAATATGTGACTGCAAATATCCCCACAAAGACCCCTTTCACCCAGTGCATCTTCACCCTAAGTGTTGTGGGCTTTTTCACCGGTGGCGAAAATGTGTGGATGAAGTAAATTATGAAATAATAGCGCTATAGTTTACCATATGTTGATGGTACCGTGTACAAATAGCTACAGTAATTTGGCATCAAATGTATTCTTTGCATATATTTGCAATCCCATGTAAGCATCCAGGTGCAGTACAGTACCATGTCATTTGCCCTTGAACAGTTGTGCAAAGAGCCAGCAGCAACTCTGTGTGTCCCGCCATGATTGTTTTGAAAAACTGAATGAAAACTTTGCAGACAGGTACACGCCCAGCAATATCCTTGGCGTAATGTTACAGTGCCACTGGGCTAAGCCTCCTCAACCCACCTTTTCAGAAGAGGGGTCAAAAACACGCCGTGCTTTCACACTGCGGTCCCGGGTTAAATTAGCGTGTCGTACCGTGTCGCCACCCCGTGTCGTGCAGTGTGAAAGGGGCTAATGTGTATAAAGGTGTTTACTGTTCCTTGCTGTGTCAGTAAGCCGGCCTGTGTCAGGCTAAGGGCTCATTAACACCGACTTGAGCGTGTACAGCACGTAACTGTGTATAGTATGTTTCAGTATGATCACGTGTGCGGTGTGAATAGTCTAATTTGTTAACATGCATTCTAAACAAATACGGACAGAATATATATGGAGCTGTATATAGAGAGTGTTTGGTGTGAATGAGCCCCAAGAGCCTACCTGGGGTCAGCTCAAACCTGATTTAATGTGATGTGGGAAGGCAAATGAAGAACGAGAGAACCCTGTGGTTAGTCCAAGCTTATTTCTCTGTAATTTTAGAACGGAGCCCAATGAATTAATTCAATCAAACGTTTACATTTCTTAATGGCTATGTACACTGTTTCACAGTTGAGCTGTTGGCCAAACTAGTTTTTTGGACAGACTTCCTTGAGTTATTCCACCCCCGGATTTCCTACTGCCTCAGGTAGATGTTGGCTCTGTATCCTGCTCAAGGCTTTAACACGTGGCAGAAAAGTTGGCTCTGTGCATGTGTGTGTAAACTCGTCCAGCTTTACCTGGGGTATTTTGCAGACACCGCTCCAGGACCGCTCCAAGCCCTGCTAATGACGTCATTGTTGCTCAGGTAGCTAGCAGTATTGCGTCAGCACCAGTGGCGACTGGTGGTCATAAAAATAGGGGAGGACAGAGGGTGAAGTGGTCAGGTGGGTGAATGAGCGGGTAAAGGGGAATAGATAAGTGGATGTTTAGGAGAGAGAAAGAATTACAAAACTAGGAAGATGTCTTGGTGCTTTCTCTGTGTGGTTTTGTAAAGCAAAGCTCTGTAAAAAGACCTGAGGTGTATGTTACAGCACTAAATGAAATTTATTTGATTTTTGAGGACACATGTCAACATGGGAAATATGGAGGGCCAACAATGACATAATTAATAATAAATACGTATGTAAAAATATGTAGCACAAATAAATAAAATAACTAAAAAATGCACCAAAAATGTGCTTAGGAAAGCATTTGAAAAATATATCACACATACAACTGGACATAAATGGGAAAGAAGTCATTTTTATTTACTGCTGTATTTATTTACATTTACATTAATTCCATAATGTATTTATTTCCCATTTTCTCTTTCTATTTATTTACAGATATTTTTCCCTGTAATATTTTCTACATACTGTTTTATATACCCTGCATTTCTTTCTGGCATATATTAATTTGTCACTTAATTTGCCCCCGAGGCAGAAATGTAGGCATAAATGTAGGCATCAATGTAAATGTAGGACAAAGAAATGTAAAAAGGAGTGACAATAAATAAATACGCCGGAAAGAAATCCAGGGCATATAAAACAGTATGTAGAAAATATTACAGGGAAAAATATCTGTAAATAAATAGAAAGAGAAAATGGAAAATAAATTATGGAATTAATGTAAATGTAAATAAATGCAGCAGTAAATGAAAATTACTTCTTTCCCATTTTTTTTTTTGTCATTTTATTTATTTATGCTACATATTTTTACATACGTATTTATTATTAATTATGTCATTTTTGCCCCTCCATAGGGAAACACCATACAGTGTAATAAGTATAGTTTGTTTGTAGTAATGTCAGTTGTCTTTAGTGCTTTACACTGCAATATTGTAAAAGTGGCAGAAATGATTTTGCAGATGACAGTAAGTGCTAGATTTGACAAACTGGTGAATTTAGTGGTTGAACGGGCTGTGCCAAATTTAAGGTATTTAAATAAACACTGAAATTAATTTAAAAAAGAAGTGAAGTCTCCTGGATGTCTGGGTGGCAAATTGATCAATAACTTGCTCATACCATTGGGGATCTTGTTGGAAAGATTTCAGAATCCTCCTTTCAATCAAAATGATCGCTAAATTTTTCAATCTCTCCTGTCCATGGTGTTTCTGGTAAAACTTTTTATGCGGTTCAGACATGAGAAGCTCCTCTCGACTCCTTCTGAGGTGGCACCAATGGTGGCAATCAGACACATTAGTCTGTATACCTCAGACATTGCGTCATCAAGCCTGTTTGACTTCATGAAGCTGATGGCATCTCACAGAGTTTTCGGGAAGTGTGGATCTCTGCATCACTATAAAAATGCTGCAGTTCCACCTTCAATTTAGCCTCATCAAAGAAATTGCCATATGTCTCTGACAAGTTGGACAATGCATGGCTAGGGAATTCTGTTTTAAATTACTCAAATTTTTCTAAAAGTCTGCCTAAAGCACTGTGTGAGTTGGGCCCTGATGCTGTCATGCACTGAGTGATACAGAGTTTTGTACATCTGGCGTTAGTCTTGCTCACCCTGGCTTCTCTTTCTACTATGACCTAATTCAGGGTCTTCTGTGAGACTGGCAGCTTTGCTGTACGTTTTTTCAAAAGCCCCGTCTGACCTCAGCTCATCAAGTGGTTTCATTATCCATTGAAGGATGTTCTACGACTCGGGTGAACGTGTCAACTAGTTTCTCATGATTACCGGCGACGGTATTCACGACCCTGGATGAGAAATTCCTACGCGTCGGAGTGTTCTTGGGCATTTTCGCGCAATCAGATTCCTTAAGTAGCGCCACTCCCTTGCTTGATTTTGAAAAGAACGACGTGAACCCACCCAGATGAGCAAAAAAGACTTGTGCTTTTGGGCCTGACTTAACACCCTGACTCAGGACCAGATTCAGGCGGTGCGCGTAGCAGTGAACAAATGTTGCAGCCGGAGCAGTCTCTCTCACTTTAGCCTGCAGACCATTAAGAGCCAAGGTCATCACTGCAGCACCACCGTACATTTGTGCAACTAACTTCTCAGCAAAGTTGTACCCCTACATCTCTGATTGCACAAACTCGAACAAGGACTGTGCATTTCGCCCACACGACACATCAAAAAACCCCAGAAAACGTTTTTGAATCACGCCCTGATAGTCAACGAACCTCATCATAATTGAGAGCTGGGAATGACAGCTTACATCAGTGGTCTCATCTATTTGCCAGGAAAAGAATGGAGCCATGTCTAATTCCTCAGCAATTTTGTCTTTGATGGAGGTGGCTATTGCACTGATCAAGTCATTCTGAATGCCACTGGACATGCCACTGAAAACACCAGAAGACTGCAACTGCTCTGTAAGCAAATTGTCGTATAGTGCTATCAGTTCAGCCAACTCCCTATAGTTACCCTTGTTATCTGAATTTGGCCCTTCATCCCGCCCCCTAAAAGCCAGCTCCTGCATGCCCAAATACACTGTCGCATCAATCAAACGCTTTAGTGTATCCCTATTACGACGCACTTTAACATTGTGCTGAACCACTTGCAACCGGGCACCCTCGTCCACAAGTTGATCAACTGGCACGCTACCTAGCAATTTTAGGCGAATAGCTGCACCAACGTGGTAGTTGCACTTGTCGTGACGCTTGGTGACCCTGTCCAAAATTTTAAGGTCACTAAATCCCTGCACAGACCATGTTTGAGATTTCCCTACCAACAGGCAAGGCCAGCAGTATAGACGATTGGTCGTAACACTAGCAGTTAGCCATGGGTATCTTTGATACCATGTGGTGTTAAACACACTGACCTTACCATTTGGTTTTTCAATATCAATTTTTGGAACTGGTCTCCCCTCTGTTTTGATTTTCACCTTCTCATTGTACTCCAGTGTGTGAAATGGCGTATTTAACATCATGAATACAATGTCTTGATTTTCCATCTTTTTTTGAGTAAAGGAGGACAATATTTTGGTGCCTTTTTTCTGTTTTCAAAGTGATGAAATAGAATTATTCCAGCTGTTTTTTTTATTGTTTATCTATTAAATATCTGTGATTTTTATAAATTTATCCTGGAAGTTCTTTCTTTAAAAATTTTAAGGGAGGATCTTCCTCAATGGAGGAGTCGCCTCTGGCCAGCACAGTGACTCAGGGCTATAGCCTGAGGCCCATAGTATAGGGCCTGCTAGTACTGTTAGCCTCAGTCATGTGTGTAGTGGGAGGGAACATGTCTTTCAGTCTATGAATCAATCACTATGACTGCTTACTGGGCCTATATAATAACCTCCAGAATGAATACCGGCTATTGAGTCATGGTCTTGCTGTGCAAATACCAGGCCCTGCCACAGGATAAGGCGCTTGATGTTTGTACAAAGGTTCAGGTAAATGAGCCTGTCATCAAACATGTCATGTGGGAAGGGGAGAGGAGGCACTGAGGAGATATTGAGTATCTTATTGTGGTTTGGCAGGTAGAGCAGGGTTCTAACCATACCAAGATAAAGATCATGGGGTTCCATTTCCAGGAATAGGCCGTACTGATAGAATGTGTGTGTCACCTGTACTCTACGTCACCAGATACACCTGCGGAAGAAAATACATGTGAATGAAATATAATGCGAGTGTTCCGGCAGTCATGGGTATTCTAAAAAAGCCATGGGAATTATGAAATTCCATTATCTAAGTCTGTTGAGGTGGTGAAATATATTGGAAGTTGTAGAAAAGTAATGAAATTCAATTTTATGGTGATGGTTTTAAGGTAAACATTGTTTTTTGTAGTCCTTTATATATGATATTTTGCTGTCAGAATTTCTTCAGCATGATGAGTTTCTTTTAAAAAAGTGGCTTAATGTAATTAAAGGAGAACTTCGGTGTAAAATGAAAGTTGGCATGTTAAAGGAGAACTTTGGTGTAAAATGAAAATTGGCATGTTAAAACATCATAACGAGTTGGTATGTGTACTGAGGATCAAAATTGATTTAGCCTGTTGCATTCAGAGTTTAGCTATTTTTTATCGTTTCTCCCAGAAGGCTAACAATGGAAGTGGTAGGTGCCCTTAGACGAAGCATGACGACTACGCTATTTTTAAACCATTAAAACAGCTCGAAGAAACTCCACACTCCATCGGTAGTACAACAAAGGCCCTGACATTAAAAACGAGGCACTGAGAACTTTGTAAGTGTACACAACATTTATTAAGTCATTGAGTGCCAGCCATTTTCAAAGTTGGTCACGTCCCAGTGCCAGGATTTTTTGAACATTTCAGTGTTTTTTCAAGACCCACAGAAAATTGAGTTCTATGTCTGTGTCAACAAAAAACATACCAAAAGAAACTCCAGACTTTCCTTTATCATCAGAAAAAAAAATTGTTTGTACCTCTTTCCATTCCTTAGCAATTGTCTGAAGAACATGGGTGGGTGTAACTAAAAATGCTGATTTCTGACCAAAATACTGAGAAAAATGGCTTTTTGTAACGAGCAACATTTCAAGCAGAAAATGTCTTTGATTACAATTGTTTTTGCTTCAGAGACATCTCAAACATTATGAAAAGTGATCCCATTGTATACTGCACCAAAAGTAACGCTGGCAACATTATTTATAAATAAAAAAAAATACAAATTTATTTATAAAATCATGTAGGCACATTTCATAGACTCTTTGAAGCACAGCTAAAAGCAACACTTCATGGGAAACACTTTGTGCGTAAACATTTCAAAGGCAAAAATTAGACTTTCTAGCAGCTATTTATGTACAGCACACTATGTTATAACTGTAGTGCTTCTAGCTCTCCCCCTGTGTGTGCGCGCGTGTGTATGCATGTGTGTGTACAGCAGAGAAGACCTATAAACACGATCTAAAATACCGGTCCATACATCTAGTATCGGAGTAAGCTATGCAATTAGACTACTGCTCCATGCTTGTAAATGTAATATTTCTGAACGTCACCAAACACGATATAAAACATTGTAACATTTAAGTGTGGGAACTTGGCTCAGAGAGGGGATAGGCAAACCGGAACCGAACTAAATATACAACGCCTTCAGAGCAAAATAACATCGTATTCCACAGGATCCGCACACAGAACAACTAGATTAACACATGAGAATGATAGCACAGGAAATTATGATGTTGGGAGAGTGCAGTGAATCCGTGCGCTTTACCAAATGTAGAGACCTGGGTCGTCAGTGACTTGCTGTCGGCGCAGACGGGTCAGTCAAGTGCAGGTGTAGCTATCTATGAAACAGCGCGACAGGCTGCTCATTATGCATTACCTAAAGTGAAATTAATCTATTGGTGGCTTGCAGAAGCTAAACGTGAGATGTTGCTAGGAAAACAGTAGCTTCAACATACGTGCTGACAGGATTTATTTTGATCAAGCTAGCAGTGTGCAAAACTGCGAGCAATTGAGCAAGCCAGGTCCAGTGTCTCTTCTTTGAGACAATGTTAGATGATCACATATCCACACTGATACTGGTACTACCCACAGAATGGGTTCCCTTGTGATTACAACTTTGATTTTTTTACACAAGCTAGATCAGATGATTACCCCACCTCCCCTGTAAAAAAACGAAATTGACTCGATAACGCGTCATTGGCACTGGGCGTTACTATCGTAAAAGACGCGTTTTCGCGTCATTGGCATCGAATGAGTTAATAAAACAGTTTTGACAGGCAGTACCTTGCTGTAGTTTCTCGTCGCCGCCACGATGAAAGTCCGCACAGGTCGATTGACGAACACGAACCAGCAGGAAGAATAGGAGGAGAGATAATACAATCGACTTGTTTGGACTTTTATCATGGCGGCGACGAGAAACAACTGCAAACTACTGCATGTAAGGACAGTTTTTTAAATAAACGTTGTGTAGATTTAGAATATTCTCAGTGCTTTGTTTTGAATGCCAGAGCCTTTGTTGTACTACCGATGGAGTGTGGAGTTTCTTCAAGCTGTTTTAATGGTTTAAAAATAGCGTAGTAGTTATGCTTCGTCTAAGGGCACCTACCACTTCCATTGTTAGCCTTCTGGGACAAACTATAAAAAATAGTTAAACTCTGAATGCAACAGACTAAATCAATTTTGCTCCTCAGTACACATTCCAACTCGGTATGATATTTTAACATACCAATTTTCATTTTACACCGAAGTTCTCCTTTAACCTAAAAATTAAGAAAAGGAAAAGATGGATGTTTAATTTTTTTCAGTAGGCAGCCTCTACCTGGTGGGTAAAGTACAAATAAGTTGTAGAAGGTCAGACAAATTAAAGAGAATTGTAAAAACATAGTAAAGGTTTAAAAGGTTGATGCTGAAAATAGCTTGAAAGGAACTCTGAGTAGCTGCACCTGAGCTGTGTTTGGATGGTGGGGCTGTGCTGATAAATGTATTTGGCAGAGCTCTAAGTGAAACCTGTCGGCGCTTATCAGCATCTCAATCAGATGTGCTCCTTCCTGTCTTCACAGAGCGCTTATGCTTTATTGGACCGATTAGTGTCGGCGATACGGCCATATTTCTGTAGCTGACGCTGCTGGTGCTGTGCAGCCAGAGCCAGTGTGGGAATATGGCAGAGGGTGAGACTGGCAGGCAGATTGCAGTGGCAGATCTGTGCCCACACTGCCAGCGGGGAATTCAGCCTGTTAAACTGAGGCCATCCTCTGTGCCAGGACTCAAGTTGCGTCTGTGTGTGTGTGTGTATGTGTTTGTCTGTGTGTGTGTGTGAGACAGCTGTTCCAAGTTCTTCCACTTGAGCATTATTTTGCATTGGTCTGTCTCTTGTCTTAATTACACCCCTAGGTCCCCCAGTACAGTGTCTTGTCATGAGACATCACACTTGGCATAGGTCGTTTGCGTGCGGTCGGCCATATTGTCTGGTCCGTGGTCTGTTTGTCCTATGGAAGGAAGGAGGATCCTCTAAAGCTCCTTTGGCATCCGGCCCACTGACACTTGCCAGGGACACATGTCTCTATCCAAGTGGGACGACCCAGAGCTCCCGCTGCCTTTGTTTACCTCTGAGCTTAATCTGCATGTTTGCAAGAGTGGAGGCCTGGATGAGCCTCATTTGTGCACAGGTGTGTGTTTGTGGTGCAGTGTGTCGAGTTCGGAGCTTGGTCTGCATGGTAGATTTGAAGGCTTGTGCTGACCTTGTTCGTGTACATGTGTGTTTGTGTGTGTGTGATATTTTAAAGGGTCTGGAGCTAGGCTTATGTGTGTCTCAAAACAAAAGCAGTTGTCAAAGAAGATTAACCTTAACCTTTATACTGAATCCTGTACTTTATACAGAATCTATGGCTATGTAATATACTGGTACTCAGAGGTGTCAGTGCTTCTCTTGAGAAACATGCGTTCTGTCACTTTCAGAACTACTCTGTTACTGACTCAGGACATTTAGCAACATACGCTGTCAGGGAGTACAGGGAAGCTCATGGGTCCAATTAATACTTTTGGCCAGAGAGTCTTCAGCGGCACCAGCTGCTCAGAGACCCTTGTTATTTTAAGGTTGAAAAAACTACTTAGTGTTGCACAGTGCTTCTCAATTATTTTCTTTTACGCCCCTTCAGGAAGAAGAAAACATTTTGCGCCCCCCCCCCCCCCACTCTCTGCCACGACTATAGTATCATTTGTCTATAAAACTGTTATAAGTGCACCCCTGCATAACATTGTATCCTTATTAACATTAAAGAACACAAAAAAAAATAACAAAACAAAATATAGTCACACGCGTCCCCCTGGCATCGCACCGCGCCCCCCCCAGGGCGGCCCGCCCGACTATTTGAGAAGCACTGCTTTAACATGAGTGAGTACCCCCGTCAAAGGTCATTACACCCCATCATTCTGTGTGCTTCCCATCCCCCACCCTCTGACACTTTCCATGTCTCAGAGACCCCCGTTCTTGACCTGAGTGTCCAGCAGGGGAGAGATCATGTGTCAAGCAAGCGTACAGGAGCATAAGATGGCTTTGGCATTTGAGCACAGAACACTTTGTTCTCTGAGTCAGCACTGGAGAAGCATCCACAAAAAAATCGATGACAAGCACATTTGATAAGTGCAACCCTGGTCCATTTATGGTCCTTTTGGGACGCTCATTAGAGCTTTAATGTAGGCTCATTACCGGCTGCCCAGCTCCTGCCTTGCTGCCATTCCCACAAGTGCACGGGTGGATGCCTACAGTATAATGGGGACGTAATGGTCCAACTGGTCTGTTGGTGGTGAGATCCGCAGCAGCATCACCATCTTCTCTCCTCCACTGGCCACTTCCTGTGCACAATGTCGTGCATCACAGCTGCTGATTGCAGTGAGATGTTGGCACACCCAGCCATCTTTTGACTGATGTGTTCTGGTTTAATAGGCTTGGGGGGCATATCACTTTTTTTTTTTTTTTTTTTTTTTAAGATTTGTCAAACTTGTACAAGCATCAGCTGGCTAGCTAACACAGCTTGCTCCAAGTGAATACTGAAACAAAATGAGAGAGATCTAAATACAAAAGAAAGATGGAGGCAGAAGACATGTGGATGGACAACACAGGAACACCTCTCATCGACCACCATCGGTATGCTAGCATAGCACGCCTTGCTTTAAATCAGTGGGAACAAGCAAACATCCATCTGCTCACAGCCAAGGTCCTCCAACACTGCTTATTGGAATGTGACCTGTAGAGTAGGAACCATCTCCCCCTTCCAATGAGCACCGCTGACCTTTCATTGAGCAGCTGGGTCATAGTTCGATAAGGTAGGTCTGATAAAAGTGACTCCCATTTGTCATTGTGATCACACAGCACCACAGTGCACACAATGAAATTCAACCTTTGCATTTAACCCATCACACGTGTGAGCAGGGGGCAGCCATGACAACGGTGCCCGGGGAGCAGTGTGTGGGGACAGTGCACATGCTCAGGACACCTCCGTCACGGTGGAGGATGGAGGACAACACTGGTCATTCACTCCCCCCACTCACCACAACAGAGGTGTTTTAAGAAGGGCACTTGCAATACTGGGTTTTGCCTTGATTGGCGTTCTTTCTAGGAGATTACCTAGAGAGCACTGACCTGTGCAGTTTCCTTAGGCAGTGTTTTACTTTCTCACACCAGCAAAAAAATCACATTGCTTTACCCAGTCTGAGAGGGTTTTGATTTATTTTTGTGTTTTCACTATCAATTAATTCAATTGAGACATTTTGTAAAGTTACTAAACAGGTTGTTGATTCAGAACCATACAACTAGGACATTTAAAAATGTCATCACCATCCATCCTTCGAAACTATTCCTGCTCAGGAGAATAGGTAGTTGTATATTTGAATTGAGCTGTATCGAGATTAAAATATCCATTATGCAAAAATAAAGTTGTTTTAATAATAATTTCCAAGTAATCTGTGAAGCTGCAATTTACATATTATCAAGTAAAAACACAACAAGCCAAAACAATTCAATTGGAGGTGGACTGATAAACTATATTATCACTTGTATAAATATATTTCTGTAAATGTATTCTATAAATTTATTGCAAATAGACTTGGTTCTTACATCTGAACTCTTCATATTAGGGATGCAAATTATCGATTAATTCATTAATCGTTAGTTGATTGGCCTTGTCGATCGATTAACGATTAATTGATAAGTGGCGATTTCTCCCTGAATTTCAGTGTCTATAAGAATATAAGCTAAACATAGTTAAAATACTGAATTCAAAAAAAGATATATATTTCTTAATGAAAGATTTATTTTACTATTAGGAACACAGTGCAGACAAATGCATTTATGTTGTATAACAAAATACATTCTTTATATAAATTACAGCTACTTTAACATGAAACTAAATTGTGAACTGGCTCATTTGTTGCATTTGAAACATTTATTTATTAGAAGCATAAAAAGAAACAGAGGACATTCTAAATAGAGAGCTAAACAGAATATTATGTAGCTTTATACCACAGCTTCCTTCAATTTCACATTGTGAATTATTCTTTAGAACAGTTATTAATTTTCTATATAGGCACACCTATGAAGTAGCCCCTGCTCTCAAACCATATCACATTTATGTATCAATGTGTCAAGTTCGTGGTGAACTGTAAACAAACAGTAAAGATGTGACAGCTATAGCAAATGACGAGCAGATGGAAGAACACAGAGTTGCAATGTTATATGCCTCTGAAATCGTTTTTAGTGTTGTCACGCTGCATTTGGACTCTCTACGAATGTGATTTTGCTAAGCAAGGCTTAACAGAACTTTCGAGTAGCTAGCTTGACTACCAAAGGCATGAAACTAACGACTGGGTCATGGCCATAGCAATCATGGTGCATATCCTTTCAGTAATGCCCTCTGCTCACCTATCAACAGTCCTGTGATTGTAGGTTGTTCTGATGCACTCGTTCCATGAAGCACAGCTGCATGAACGCTGTTGAGGTGGTAACTCAGTGAAGTAGTTCAACTGTTGTATTTAAACGTAGCACGACACAGAGTGCATTTGGCTTCTTTTCGTCTTGACCGCTTCATGTTTTTTGAGCTGGGTCTCTCACATTAGCATTTCACGTTGCGCTCAGCGGCGCCCTCTATTAGCGATACCACTAGTGAAAAGGACAACTGACAGTTAATTTAATTTATTCGACCAAATTCTTATCGACAATTAATCGATAGTCGATTAATTGTTTGCATCCCTACTTCATATATATCTATTTCTTGTAAATATCAGCATGGATTACCACAGACTACTGACACCATGGCCGCCTCTGCTTGATGTTTGTTCCCTTTTCTGCCGTGGCTGGGCCCAGAGGGGATGCTGATTGGCGACAGGGATTATGGAGGGATAAGCAGGATTTGATGCCGATGGAGGTCTTTTCTATCAGGAGGGTTTCTCTGCCTCTCTCTCTCTACTGTCAGGCAGATAAGGGGTGCGTGCATGCGTGTACGCTGCCTGGCCTCGCTTTGCCTCGCCTCTCTTTGCTCTCCTCCCCCCGTGTTCGGTAGCAGAATGTTTTTGTCTGCCTGATGCGCTGCCCTACTTTATTGAAAAGTGAGTGAGCAAACGCTGGCAAGCCGCCCTCCCCTTTCCTTCCCTTTCCCTGCCTGCCTTTCTCCCTCTCTCCTGGCCACGTGGCTCTATCCACTCATAAAGCCTCTGAGTCACTTTTTTTTTTTCGTCTCTCTTCCATCTCTCCCCAGCTTTATTGCTACTGGTTTTCACTCTTCCGTTGGTGTCAGCAAGCCTTGTGTCTCTCCTTCCCCAAGTAATTGGATAGTTTTCCTTCCTATTACTGTAAAGCCCCGAGGGGACAGTGCATTAGTCAGTCAGTCACTCCTGTTTCCTAGTTTAATAGTTTTGGTTGGTTACTCATTTCAACTTTATTGGTAAGTCATTCTGACTCGAGTGTGGGAGACAATGATTGAAAGCGTTGCTATTTAAAGTATGTGAAGCGGAGCTGCTATGACTGGGCAGCATCGTCTCCCATCTGGGCTACAGCAGTGACTTGATAGCCACTCCAGATAGGCTGACACATTGAAGGTTTAGGTGTCAGCCAAGGCACAGCAGGGCACTTGCCTGTTATATCATAGGAGAATTACAAATAAGGTATTTATAGGAATCCATTTTGGGTAGCATACAACCCTATTGACTACATGTGCTCAGTCACTGGGTTCACAGCAGAAGACTGCTGAAGCTGTTGGAGGTTTATTCTTCAGTCTGGAGTTGAGGACAATTTAGTAGACACATTTTTTTTACTTTGTTTTGCCTGCCTTTGTTGACACTGAAAATAAATCCACACTGTATACAATTTTGATACATTTAGGAAATGATCGTGAATCTCAACTTTTGTTTTCTCAACTGTCCACATCACAACATCCAGTCAGAGACAGAAAATGGTCACCTCTTTTAACTTGTGGCCAAAGTGAATTAGTGTATCCAACTCTAACGTGATAAAGGCATTAATCTGATTCATCCCAAGCAAGCCTGAACGTGACCAAACATTTTTAGTGTCCTGGCTATTAGATTCCGCTCCGAAATGCTGTGCCACGTGCCTGTGTATGTGTGCCCAGAGACCTTAGAGTAAACAGGAAGGGAAGAAAAAAAATCACTCATCATTATTTATTATTATTCTTCCAGTAGCACAATCCATTAAAATCCATTAGCCCCTCCAGCGTCATAAAGCCTAGTACGTCAGCACACACTTGCTCCATGTTTCAAAGCGAGCGCATCCTCGGAATAGGTCCTGTACCATGCGAAGCGGCAGGCTAATTAACCCTCCCAATCTACCTACATTGGCAAGCCTCTTCTAAGTAGCGTTACTCACGACACTATCATACAAGACTTGGACTGGCTAAGATGGGCCACTAATGAGATTTGCACAGAGAAGATGAATGCCACAAGTGCTTGTGCTATGGTGAGTTGGTTTGTACTTGCTATAGTTAGCAGATGGGTCATTTTAACTCTCTCAATTAAGCCAAGGGGATTAGCTTATTTAGCGCTGGCCTTTAGCTTGAATGACTGCACCATCATGGTTTCTAACAAAGCACAGTTTTGTAGATGCCAGGCAACCAACCGACACTTTTGTGTGTGCTCATCAAGGCTCGAGGGGTCAACATGCTAGGCGGGCGGGGGGCGTCAGCCATGGTCATGCCACAGTTGAGACACACCATCCCTGCGTCCGAAACCTTAGTAGGCACTGCGTTCTATGCAGTGCTTACCACTTGACCGTTACAGTAGTAGCTTCTATGTAGCAAACTAGCCAGTAGCAGGCACAATTCGGACGCACTACGACATCGCCATCTTGCCCGTCCTCTGACCCGGATGTTTACATTAACGTCATGATTTTGCCAGCTTGTAGCAAACGGTTAGCTGCATTTTATCAGGTAACCTCAACATTTATGTGCATTTGTGACGTGAACAACTATTTACATGGCTTTTATTTACTGAAGTGCACATTTGTACACTGTCAGACAAGCGACCGGAGTCTCCGCCATCTTAGTTACTTTTAACGAGCGGGAAGTTTTTGGTTCTTCTTCTACGGTTTTCAACCTCCCGGTGACTTCTGGGATAGCGTAGTGTAGTTCGCTTGCACACTGCAAAATATTACCAGAAATAGCAAGCCATCCGGGTACTTTTGGCCCGGCTTCGCCTACTACTGAAAGCTTACTAAGGTATTCGGATGTTCTAGGTCGTGGCTTCCTCATTTTTGGCTACTATGCAGGCGGCTAGTAAGGGTATTCGGATGCAGGGCATGAGCTGGCTCATGTGTTTGCTGACCTCATTAGCCACATAGCTGCTGCCCTCTGACCCTGCTGAGCTCATCTTCAGTGATATTTCAGAACAGGCCCAGCTATGATAATCACATTTTTACACACACACATGCATACACATACATACACACACACGTGTATACACACACACACACACACATATATACACATACATACACGCACACAGGAAGTCTAGTTTTAGACACTTTCTTAAGCATGTTATGTTGTGAACTTGTCAGTGGAAATTTGTCAGTTTCAGTTGTGGTCACAGTACAAAAGTTGTGTGTGTGTGTGTGGGTGTGTTGTTTGTGTGTGTGTGTGTGTGTGCCTCTGCCAGTGTACATTTTGCCAGCTGGAGCCCCACTGTAACTGAACAGCGCTAATAGGATATCTCAGGGGGACTTTGCCAGCCCTCTATTCCAAACTGATCTATTGAGTGGAGCCATGAAGTGAGAGAATTGACCTGGCACGCAATCCAATGATGTGCTCGTTCAAAAGGAACACTAGCTGGAGTTTAATGATGCCGGCTTTTTGCCCAGCTTGCACCCAGTAACCACTCAGTACTTGTCCAGTTGTCTCAGTATCTATGCTGTGCTTTTAGACCAACTCAGTGTTTTACGCCTCACTGTTTTGCCTTTAGTGTGGTGTCACTAGTGTCAGATGTACTTTCCCTTTTGATGCAGTCAGCAGTTTAAGATTGCAAATATTGATGTGTTGCGTGTTACAATACAAGGAGTCGTCACACTTCATTACCCTCACTGAGAAGCTGTTGCAGTTAATGGCTTTGGCGAGTTGGTGTAAAACAAAGCCTCCTGCTGTAATGCCTTTTTCTTGCTTGACAGGATGAGATGTGGGTCCATCCCTGTTTTTCCTTTAGCTGGAAAGTATTCTTGAGTGCTAACCTCCTTGTGCACTGCTGACCTCCCATGCAATGTAATTACCTATGTGAGTGGTGAGTTTATGTGAGTAAGTGTGTGTGTGGGTTTCTGTGAGTGTGTGCTAACAGCAGCAGTAACTCATCTGTCCATCAGTCATGTTGACTGCGTCCAAGACGACCCCCACCCCACCCCCCACCCCCCCAACCACTGAGACGGGAAGCTCAGGTGCACGGCTCATCTGCTGAGTCAGAAGCCTTCAAGCCTTTAGCTGCTTTGGTCTCTAAGCCAATCATTCACCTTCCTTTACTGGATTGGAGCACAAGTGCTATGGCGTATGCTTCTCCTGGTCACACAAACACACACACACACTCTCTCTCATCAACACAAACATACACACTCAGTCTCTCACACACAATCTCTATCTCTCTTACTAGAGATGGAGGCCCACATACTCACTTATGCAACAACATGAAGTAGGTCAAACTCCCCCGTCATCACCATAGAGAAACCAGGAAAAGTCAGCCAGCCCCTTAAGCTTGTGGAGGTGATCGTCTTTTCCCTGCTTTGCCTTTTGTGAACAAATGTAAACATTTATTCCATGTGGGGGAGGGCAAGCTGACGAATCCTTGTGGGGCCTTTTTGGAGCCTTGTGGCTTCTGAACCTTTCCTATTTTTTAACTTGGAGGGTTTTCATCTCTCTGCTACCAGAATGGTATTGTTTGTGTTGCAACTTAAAATCATTTGCAACTTTGAGATGAATATTTTGAATCTTATTTTGAAATTGTCAATAACACTGCCCAAAACTGCAACCTTTCCATTTCCGCAGCACACTCCGCTTCAGATGCTGACTCAAAACTTTATACATCGGCTTGTGACAAGTTGTCATCTGTAGAGATGGATCAGGTTCCTGCACTAGATCTAGTTCCTTTTTTAATCTCATCAGTTCAATTGCCTTCAACCATTTCAGTCACTTTTTCAGTGATTGCTTAGGCTATTACATGGGCTAAAATAGTGGCACGGTGACCTGATTTGAAGTTGTCATCGTGTGCTGTTGGTGGTGGCGCACCAGTAATCCTAAACCTATATAGGATGCCGGCTTGGAGGATATCATTTTTGCAAAGGCGAGGCCTTGAACAGAGTTTCCATACTGTTTAGGGTCATAGACCAGAGTGATGAGCCTGAGTGGTCCCATCATTGGAGGTAACCAAGTGTACAACTTTCATCAGCCTTCACTTTTTTTGTACTGCTTACTCAACTATTGACTTATCAGACTTCTAAACTCTCTTATGTAAAGATAATTAAGTCTTAAGACAAAAGATGTCAACATTTGTCAACGTCTAGGTGGCATAAATGTGTCATATTAGATTTTTTTTCTTTAAAAATGCGTGTTGCTGAGAGCTTATTACAGCCGAGACTGCTGGTGACAGGACATTTTTTATAAGATTTCACAATCCTGATTATTTACCGATATTGCTGGCTGTGGCAGTGTCATGCAGACAAAGCATGATTCTGTTGTCTTGCTAAAGCCCCAGCCAAACCTCCAGAAATGTTGCAAATGGACTCATACATGAACTGATCAGTATAACTGAGAGAATGAAGGTTAGCTGTGGGCACCCACATCTGTAGACTTTTTACATGCACTTTTTGTCTTAGAAAATTTCAGGTTTTGGCCTAAAAAAGGACTAAAAGCAGCTTTAGAGAGTTTAGAGTGACAGCCTGCAGAGTAGGGCTGCAGCTATCGATTATTTTTGTAATCAAGAAAGTGACGTCACCGATGTGCCAGGCCATTCACACTCGATACACACACACACACACACTAATCTTCTCCTCGTCAGAGGTGTTAAATGCCACAGTTTAACAGTTCGGAAAAACTTGCATGTCAGAGGAGTGAAACATGACTGAATTACAGGTTTACATCTTGATTTGGGAATTAAACTGGATAAATCCGAAAATTTTGAGTCAGTGTGTATATTTACTGTGTATAAATTGTATTACAGTGGTCCCTCGCTATATCGCGGTTTACCTTTCGCGGCCTCGCTGTTTCACAGATTTTTTTAGTGCATGCTGCAAGTACTCCATTTGCTGGACCCGCATGATCCGTATGCGCATGCGCAAGATGTTCGCCATGTGCAGATGATGCTTGTTTTCTTACGACGTTTCACGACCCTGCACGATCTGTTGCACGCCTGTGCACTTTTGGGTATGAGCGGAAAAAAGAGAGAGAAAACGTGCAGCAACTGAGTTCTGGCAGATGGTAGGGATTTTCTGCAGCAGACCAATATCCCCAGAATGGCAAGCAGGAGACCCAAGAGCCAAAAGAGAGCGAGGGAGAGCAGCCAGCCTTCTTATGCAGGTACCAATTAGGAGTCACACCTGTACGCCCAGATCCACACTGGCAGGCTGCAGCCTGCTGGACGAACATATGAACCAGAAAATGGGTAATCAACTTTATTACCATTGCTTTATTACCAAGGTTGGAATGCATTTTCCAACAAATAACATGTCCACAGTTGTACACAATCCAAAACCAAACACATTGAAAAACAGTGGCAGGTCAAAAGGCTTGTCACTACTTCAGCATTCAATACATCCACAGGAAACATGGAAATATGTTCAACTTCTTTCTCAGGTTGAGGGTGACATACACTTATATGATATGCAATCATTTGCTAATGTGAGTTGTATGTTTTTGAAACGATTAGTATGCCTTGCAACTCTCTTAGCCCTTTGGAGACTGAGCCGAACATTCAATTTTTTCAGACATGATGCACTCCTTTCACAAAAAGGCTTGTTGTGTGGTTATATTACATGGCAGAGAATTCACCCACCAAATTAATCAGGGGAAATAGACCTTTCAAATGATATAACATGTCATGAATACATTTAAATGTAACACACATTATTCAGAATTTTGTGATCTGCACAAAGAAAAAATCTGAATAAAATTGTGATGTTTTATTCAAAAGTTATCATAAATTTACTGATAACAGTACCTTTTGCCCTAGCAAACAGAATGTTATGAAAACCGAATGAGTCATTAAAACCATCTGGCATTTTTTACCTACTGTACATAGATATGGAGGGCCAAAAATGGCATAATTAATAATAAATACATATGTAAAAATATGTAGCATAAATAAATAAAATGACAAAAAATGGGAAAGAAGTCATTTTCATTTACTGCTGCATTTATTTACATTTACATTAATTCCATAATTTATTTATTTTCCATTTTCTCTTTCTATTTATTTACAGATATTTTTCCCTGTAATATTTTCTACATACTGTTTTATATGCCCTGCATTTCTTTCTGGCATATTTATTTATTGTCACTCCTTTTTACATTTCTTTGTCCTACATTTACATTGATGCCTACATTTATGCCTACATTTCTGCCTCGGTGTGCAAATGAATTGGGCGTCACCCTCTTGCCCATTGGTTTTTAAGCAGGCTAACGCAGGTTGGTAGATACTGGCCAGAGACGGCAGCCTGGCTGGCCAACAGAAGCTATCCAGCAAGATAACCTACATCTAACGGCAATCTTGCACAGAACTACTTCAGGATTGCGAACTGCAGGGTCTACATGGGCTTATTATGACCGCCGCTAGCGAAGCTAGCGAAAGCGGTCATTATAGAGTTGCCGTGACTTTTTTCCCTTTTTTTTTTTTTTTTTCAGTGAATGTCCGTCAACGATTCCCGGGACACTGAAACTCGGGGGGACATGAATCTTTGTAGGCATGTAGCCCTAGAACATTTCGAGCGAATAGAAGCTTTTGGTCCCCCGGGGCCACCCCCCCGCTGTGCCAGCGTACGTCAAAGAGGGGGAGACCGGCAAAAGTTTTTGCTGAATAGCTCAGTGAACGTTTCACCCAACAACATAAATGTTTTGTGATATGTCGGTGTTACAGAGATGTATCGACCCAGCCCATAAACTCTCACTTGAAGCATAGCGCCACCTAGTGATATGGGTAAATGTAAAAATTGGGATTTTGAGTTGCCAATATCTTGGACCGAGAAGGTGGGAACTGCACAAAATACGTCATGCACGATCACAACAAAGACCTCTAACACCACAGAACATGCCATAAAATGTAGTCCATAGGGGGTGCTGTAATTGTAGAAAATGTCATTTTGCCTATTATCTAGAGAATGCTTATGTTTACAACAATTTTTTTTTTTATCGTGAAATCTATTGACCCTCACGCATTGAAAACACTGGTCGACGCCCACTTCCAACGAAAACAATTTCTGTCAAATTTTAATATTGCGAAAACGAATCTGAACGAACTCGTCATAGGCCGTTCATGTGAATCTCACCAAATTTGGTATATGTCATCTACAGACAATGCTGACAAAAAGTTATCAAAGGATTTATCTTGAGATAAACCGTTCCGAAGATACACGTCAATGAACATTTAACACGTAGCTTAAAATTCTTCAAATGGCCGTATCTTGGCTTTTTATTGCTCAAATTTGATCAAAGTTGACATGCCATCTCTAAATAGCTTTCTTTTCATGTGTACTAAATTTTGTGACATTTTGTCATAGGGGGCGATGTTTATTGGCGAAGCTAGGTGTCAAAAAACAGTTTTTGTTAAAAAACTTGTCAACAATTTTGCCCAAGACAACGATTTTGTGTTAGTATGTCGGTGTTACAGAGATGTATCGACCCAGCCCATAAACTCTCACTTGAAGCATAGCGCCACCTAGTTATATGGGTAAATGCAAAAATTGGGATTTTGAGTTGCCAATATCTTGGACCGAGAAGGTGGGAACTGCACAAAATACATCATGCACGATCACCACAAAGACCTCTAACACCACAGAACATGCCATAAAATTTGGTCCATAGGGGGCGCTGTAATTGTACAAAATCTCATTTTGCCGATTCCTTGCCTTCACAAATCAGTCCTACACACTACACATTCAAAACCCACATCCATGCCCACTTCCAGGAAATCATTTCCACAGAAATTCTCACCTCACAACACTGCTCTACCACACACTCATCACACCAACAGTTCCCACATTTCAATATACTGCGGCGGTCATACCATGTACCGCTATGCGGTACATCTAGTTTACCTACACAGCCTGCTGATATGACCACTCGCGGTCATATCATTGACTGTATGGGTCATATAATCAAACTATTAAAAAATGAGTAAGGACTGCCGTTTTTCAAGTAATATATGATGAAGACTCTTTTACCTCAGTTGATCCGATGTCTTTTCCCTTGAATGATGTAAAGTTGAAGAATAACAGATGACCGCTGACATGTCCGTGGCACTCCTCCTCCCGATGCAGCAGTTTCTCTTCACGTAGCAAAAGCAAAATAGTTCTCGTGATTATTTCACTTTTTCACCGATTACCGTTTTCTAACAACAAAAAACACAGATTTTTTTGTAAAAGTTAATAAACAGACTCTCTGAAATAAATAGGTTAAAAGAACCATAAATATAGATGTATACAGTAACTATATCTATAAAATAAACCTCCAGAGGTTTTGGTTAGCCGTCAAGCATTTCAGTGCCGTATGTCTGGTACAGATCGTGCAGGGCTTCTTGCAGATACGTCATTGTGAGCATGCGCGTACTGATCGTGCCGGTTGCGCGAATGGTGATACATCATTATACGCATGCGCATACGAATGGAGTACTTACACATGCAATCTCCTTAAGCAATATAACACGAGTGGGAGTGAGGTTGTTGTGGAATACCCTCACGGGTGTGATTCGCTGCAGGCACGAAGCCGCAGGCTGAGTGCCGTAGGCAGAGATGGGTGTAACGCGTTACTAAGTAACACGTTACTGTACTCACATTACATTTGTCGGTAATGTAGTAGTGTAACGCGTTACTGTTATAAGTTCATTAATCACACTACAGTTACTAATAGTGCATATGCTGATTACTGAACATCCCCAGTGAACAGTCTGATCACAGATATCTGAGACGGATTCCCGGACCCTCCCCCAAAATCCTCAGGTGCACGCTTGCACAAAAGTCGGGAGACATGTCCACACGCAACTGTCCTTGATTGTTAAATTCGGGGAAATGGCTAAGCCGTTCGGGGTGTGGCGATAAGCTCATTGTTTTTAATATGTTGGGAGACGTTGTCGAAGTTAAAGTGCAATGGTTTAGGAAAGAGGAGAAGGGAGAAGCATTGAGTATTTTTTTGTGTCGTGTTTTGCACCGTGATGGGGGACTGGTTGCGCAGCAGAGTCAGAAACCTGCACCATATAGCACTGTCGCTGAGAAGGAGAATTGCTTTTGATGAGAATGAGGAATATACAGCTTCCTTCAACTTTGACACTAAAGCAACAGAGTATTTGAAGTCGGAGTCAGACATTGAAGACCTTAACTGTTTCCCTCATATATAAAAAGTATATGAAAATCAACACAGCTACCCCATCTAGCGCGCCAGTCAAGAGGCTATTCCGACTAGACGGTCTCGTGCTGAAGCCTAATAGAAATCGGTTGTCCGATGCAAGATTTGAAAGACTTCTCATGCAGTATGACCATCGTTTTAGTGGGGAGCACCCCCAATGACTTAAGAAAGTGCCTTTGCCCTAGAGTCTAGACCATACCATGCCAATGAAATGTGTTTACCCTGACATCATCTAATGTGGTTAAATGTCCAGAGTTATTTTATTTAGTAGCACGTTTTATTTAAATGGTCTAGTTTGTTAAGGGATTTATGTTGTAGCCTATATGCCTATATGTGGAAAGGGGTACTGCTGATCAATCCAACTCCATGGAATTACTGACATTTTTTTCTCAAACATCATATCTCAATAAAGAGGCTCAGCAACAAATCCAAATTTTGGACAAATGATCCTCACCTACAGGATGATTGTGGAAAAATGTTTAAAAAATCCTGTGAACTGTCCACATGGTGAAATGACAAGATGAAAACAGCCTTTTTGAAAATCAAGCCTAACTTCAAGAAAATACACTGACCATATGAAAACAATATCAACAAAGGTTAATGCATAGGCATGACATTATAATCCGTATATGACTGGGAAAAATAATCTGAGAAATTTGTGTGCCATACTTTTTGAACGAGAAGCCCTCAAAAGTGGTGGTGTCATTTCACATATTGAATCTATAGCCATTTTCACAGCTTTGGAGAGGAAGAATTACACAAGGTACATTTGATCTGATTTGATTTTTGAATTCTACAGGAAAATGCATTTCTTTTCACATAGTTACACTAATGTGTGTGGAATACTAAAAGAGCCAGCAATGTCGGAAGTTGAGCAAAAGGCTTGTTTACCAGAATTCCCAAAATGACCTGAAATTTCAAAGGGCTGTAGTTTTGGAGCTATTAGTGATACAGACTTAATATTTAAGATTTATACATAGGTTGGATGTACAAACAGCTGTGATTTTTTTTCAGATTTTTTGGAGAGGGTGACTGTCGGCCGTCGTTCGATTTGACACGGAATGACCCAATAGGAATTTATGTGTTTTGCTCAAGGCCGTTGATGAGTAACGCAAAGTAATGTAACGAGTTACTTTCCATAAGGAGTAAAGAAGTAAAGTAATGCATTACATTTTTTAACAGTAGCGAGTAATGTGTAATGGATTACTTTTTTTGAGTAACGACCCCAACACTGGCCGTAGGTAATCACACCGTGAGGGTATTCCACAACAACCTCACGACCACAAGTGTTGGACAGAAGGGTTGACTGGGCAGTAAACGTGTCAGTTCATGTAGAACTTGTTCCTTGTAAAACAGTGTTAACACAATACTTAAGGTATCAAAAGCCGATGATTGAAGCAGACTACATATTATGACTTGTTTTTGCTGCTGTTAAAGTATCATGTGACGATAATGATCAGATTGGCTGTCCCACTGAATAGTTCACTTTTGTTTGGCAGCAGGCAGTTTTTCTTCATAATGTTCCTCAGGTATAATGGTATGATGTGCTGTGAGCTTAACTGCCATTTGTTTAATGGTGACAAGTTCACATCCACCAAGTCATTAGACGCCCTCAGTAAAAGGATCACATTTTTGGAATTGTTAACAGGAACCTCAGTGGAAAGCTGCCTGTCAGTGCATCAAACGTTCCTGTCCTTGGCTATACTGTACCCCCATGTCTCCTTACTTGTTTCGCACACAAGCCATGAGCTTGTGACATTTGAGGAAGAACATACCTTAAAGCTATGGACCTATGTTTAACTTTAGGCCATGCTAACCTGCGGCTTGTATGATGTGGGAGATTGAGAGGCTCAAGTTTCCACGCGTCAATAACTCAGGGTGGCCATATCATATGTGCTGTATGCACACAAGCATGGCGGTGATGCCTTGGCCTCCCAGAGACCAGCCTCCCAGTTTATCAGATATGCCCTATAGAACGAACGTGGTATCCCCAAATAGACATGCTATGCATCAGACAAGGACATCACAGTCATTCAGGGTGAAGTGGTATGTTACTCTTGACCTCACCATAGTGTTAGTGATAAATTTAGCTACATAGCTACATGGGGTTGTGGTTAGGGAATGGTAAGCAAGTGTGCCCCTTTTAATTGTTGGGCTGCCTGTGGCTAAGTCTTGTTACATGTGTATAGTACGCTTCCTACCAGCTAGCTCAATTGATCATTAGTGCTGAGGCAAAATGTAAGTTAACATTTAATTAGGTGAGTTTTTGAGTATTCTATAAAACAACTTGTTCACCATCAACCTGAAAATAGCGCTATCTTCAAGCTGTCTTTGTCCCCTTAGTACTACCATTATTAGTATTTTCGGCCAATAGTGTAGTTCTAAATGGTTAGGACAGTTTTGCAATCATACCAAATCAGTTGCTGATTTGCATTGCATGCTCATTTTACACCGGAGTATTCCTTTAACCCATAAGAGTAAGACAAAAATGTATGAAGGAATTTTGAGTGTCCACAGAATATAATATAGACTTGGAAAGCTCTCAAAAACTACCTTCAACCGGACCAAGATTCAGTAGGTGTGAAGGAGACCCTCACACATGGAGGGTGCTGACAGCAGGCTACCATGTAGCAGCATGTGCTCGCATCCAGGACCTGACATTGATTGAACATTAGTCAAGGTGAAGAGCTCGCATTTCTGTCAGAGCATATGTGGGGGCTAAGGTGAAAATGACCAGGCCCAGCTGTTGCTTATAGTCAGCTGCATTACTGACAGAATTCTTGGGTGTTGGTTGGGTCAGTTCTGTAATGTCATTGTCCGCACAGCCACCATTTGTGTGTGTGCATGCGTGTGTGTGCAGACACATGTTTGTTTGCTGTGTACTCCTAATTGTGAAGATTAGGCCTGACGATTTCTGTAACCTGAATGAAAACACAGTAACGTAGTAAACTTAGCCTTTGTGAGTGATCATGTTTATGTCTTCATATATGCTAACAGCTGTTTGCTGTGCATGTGAAACCCCCAGTCAGGTCAGGGATATTTAAAACAGTGTTAACACAACAAGCATAGTATGAGGAGCCTAATGTTATAGGCTCTTATTATGGATAGCGGTTAGCCTCACTTCTGTTGCTGTTGATAGCATTGCATAGAAGCATTTGTGGTGACTCTTTGATTAATTACTTTCTCATATGAGATATATTAATACCACAAAATATGGTGCTGCAGATGTGCAGTGTGTTGTCAAAAATTACACAATACTATACTGTATTAGTCTTTTTGCCCATCTGTAACACAGAGGAGATTACAGTAATGCCTTGGTCTGAGCCGAGGAATACAAAGTTTGCTCTATACATAGTACACTCCTATTGAAAAACACCCGCAGAGCAGGTGAACATTCCAATTGTTTTTGATTGAGTGCCAAAACACTCTACTTTTGGTAGAGCTCCAACCACCTGTCAGTCAACAAAGCCCATTTTCTTTTTTGAAAATTTCATTACATTAGCACTGTAATGCTTTGTAAAATTCCTTTAAAATGACATTAAAATTACCTGTCGACCTAAAAGCTGGGCCGGCCAGCCAGCCAGTCTGTACATTGGAGTCTTTCTCTGACACACAAGCCATAGGGAAAAACAGATGGTAAGGTTGGCCGTGTTCTCCCTCCATGCCTTCCCCTATGAGTGAGCTTCATACACGTACAGTCCAGGTCCAGTTCCAGGAATACTATGTATACTGTTGTTGGAAAGGGCCTAGTAAAGTCAGTGGGTACGCTCGCTGTGTGTGTATGTGTGTGTGTGTGTGTGTGTGCGCGCGTGTGTGCGCGCGTGTGTGTGCGCGTGTGCGTGTGCGTGTGTGTATGTGGGTGTGTGTGCGCGTGTGCGTGTGTATGTGGGTGTGTGTGCGCGTGTGCGTGTGTATGTGGGTGGGTGTGGGTGTGTGTGTGTGTGCGTGTGTATGTGGGTGTGTGTGTGTGTGTATGTGGGTGTGTGAAGGGTGTTTGTCCTCTCCCCAGCCTAAGGACACGAAGCGAGTGCATGTACATGTGCAGGCCAGTTCCTCAGCCCTCCTCCGTCCCCATGCCCCCAACCACTCACAAAGACAGGCTTATTAGCCTACAAATGAGTCAGTTTTACCACCCTTCACTGACTATTGTTAAGTTGGTAAAGCTGGAAATACAATATCACTAAAGCAATTATTCGTCAATTAACTCTCAGTCTGCTGAAAATGTAATTGTGTGACTTTCCTCAAAGTTGTGATTTAATGTTTCACACTCTTGTGTACACTTGTGTTTGTTTCATCTTGTCTACTGTGTCCTTGACATTTGTGAATGCTTGCCAGTAATTTGGTCCAGCCTCACATGACAGGGCCCAGTGGTTGCCTGAACCTGAACCGGTCCCCTGAAGCCCTTTGTGACACTTTGTTTGTTTGTTTGTTTGTTTGTTTGTTTGTTTGTGTGTTACAGGTCCCCCGGTTGTTATGTCCATTGTTCAGAACAGAGCTCCTCTGGCCTGGTACACTCCGCACAGGATGGCAGCCCCCAGGCCCCGCAGCAGCAGGAGGAAGCCGCTCACGACAAGGTACAGCACGCAAACGAGCGAGTGAGTGGAAAAAAACGGCTCAGCGGCCCACTCGACACCCTCTTGCACACTAATCAGGACAATGCATCATCTTATGAATCAATCAATCAATAAATTAATCAATCAACAGGGCTCATACCTATACAGACACCTCACATATACCACCCACCAAACCTTTATGCAGATATTTTAGATTAGCGAAGTAAATAAATTAATTCTTGAAACGCAGCAGGAGGAAGCCACTAACGACAAGGTACAACAAGCAAGCGGAACGACCAGCTCCTCAGCCCCCCCAACACCCACTTACACACTAATCGATCATGACAAAACATCACCTTATGAATCAATCAGTCAATCAATGAAGAGGGCTCATGTATACCCATACATACACCCCACATATACCACCTACCAAACCTTTATCCATACATTTTGGATTAGTTAAGTAAATAAATTAATTGTTGAAATGCTCAGTCAGGTTAATCCTTCTTCAAAGGTCTTTATTAGTGAAAAGCAACAGAAATTAGTTCCTTGGTGCGAAGTGGCCTTTTTAAGCCTTTGGCTTTTGCCTCTCTGGTTGGACTAGACATTGCGAGCCACTGAGACATACCAAGCAGTCTGAAGAGGGAAAGGTCACGTACGTTGCTGACCTGTGATCCAGAGGCAGAGAGCAAACTCTGTGTGGCTGTGTGTGTGAGGGTGTGTGTGCGCGGAGGTGTGTGTGAGATGTTACATGTTACATAAGGTTCCCTTTCTGTAGTGAGGGCCTCCTACAAAGGCGCTCAGTGAGGTTGAGCAACAAAACAGGTTTCTCTTACAGGCTGCATAGCTTTTCCAATGGGCCAGAAAGCTTCAGTTTGCAATTTATGGTGGAGATGGCCTTAGTAGTCCCTACATAGCTTTGCATGTAACTAAAGGGTCAAGGATTACTGGGGTACCACTTGACAGCATTAGTAACCCACTAACTAATCCACCTTTAAAATATCTGGGAAAAAAATCTCTCTTAAGTGTAACGGTAAGCTGGACTTCAATACAACCACTACAAGAAGTCACATTTGGTGTTTGAACAACTACATGCTCTGTGTCGCTCCAAGATTGTACAGGATATGATTTCTTTCAGAGAACTGTGTCTAGCAGGCTTTTACTTAGACTTCTTCCAATTGGGCTGTCTTTGCATATCTTAACAAGCCTTGCTGCCATCATTTGCATCCACCCACACACACACTGTCCCTGTTTCGCAAAGTCTACAACACAGCAAAGTACAAGTAGACATGCTCAGTTATCTCATATCCCAGCTGTCTATTGTAAGAATAACTGTGGCTCTAAAAACTGGGTTTTTGTGGTATGTCTACACACAGGCATATTTAAGATGAACAGTCAAATAGTTAGCATAATTGATTAAATATGTCAAAAGCACTGCCCTTTAGTAAGTTATACTTTAGTAAGTTGTTTTGCCGGCCATTGGTAAAGTCCTGAGATCTTTGTTGGTTTGGCCTTGCATAACTTCCTTACCCCTTTATCAGACATCGCATACCATCATTTAGCAAGTCCACAAAAAGAAGTCTGTGGCACTATTCTAAGTATGACTGTAGAAAGTCCCTGTGGTTTGAAACAGTGTTGTATCACATTTCCTGGTCCCCAGATCAGCTGAGATCCCATACATATTCTCCTGGAGTACAATGCACAGTATACTCAAGTCGGGTTTATTTGTACAGCACAATTCATATCACAAGCATAGACTGATGTTAGGGCTGGGTGATTAATTGATCACCTATCCTGTTTGTGATAAATTTCAAGCCAATCACCATGGTCAGCATTGACCATCAATCACATGGCAGAAATTGCACAGCAACTGCCAATCAATTGACCTTTCCTGCTCCACTGCCATTTGTGAGTTGCTGGGAAAGGTAAGGCTAGCAAAGAGCAGAATGAGCAAAAGTGGAGCTGGGTGGCAGAGAAAGTGATGTTGGACATGACATGGAAATGTCCCCCCAAGCTGTAAAAAAGGTTACATAATGTCAGTTGCCATGGCCAAACTGACGTGGAACAAATAAAGTCAGTATGTGAGATATGTCAGTGTCTTCAAAGACTAGTTTCAATCAAGATGTCCTCAAACTGTCAGGGTAAACAAATCCTGATGAAAATCAATAAAAATATATCATGATTGTTTTTTTGCCATATCACCCAACCTTACTTGATGTGCTTTCTATACTATCCTTTAGAATTCCACTACTACGCTACTTTTAGCACTAAAGATTTCGGGTTTGTTGTCTAGTGTAACAATAGTTGGCAGGTGGTGGTTGTTTGGGAAGTTTGAGTGAAGGCCGTTTTTACTCCTCCGAATGGCTCTGTAGTTAAGGTGGAGCAGGGTGGCTAATGTGACCTGATGGCTGTTTTTAAGGTGGAAGAGGCCTGGCGGACGGCCTCTGAGCCATCGAACGATGTGGGGCTGGAGGCAGAGGGAGTAGCAGTAGAGGAGCAGAACCTTGCAGACTCCTCTCAGCAGCACGAGCACAAACAGGTAAGCTCATCACTCACATCGATTTATTGATCATTAAAGTACAAAATCACAATGCGAAATGGGGGTCAATACTCTTAAACAATAAAATCAGTAGACCAAATATATGAATACATTTCATACACATACATTTTACCTCAAAGGCACATTTACTATGACCTAATTTTACTTTGTCGACACATGATATATGAAGAATAATGTTTTTACAAACACTTTTTTATCACACTGGATAAATGGCATTAGAACACGACCACTGTCTAGCTGAAGTTGTTGTAATGGTGGTGGTTGTTTGTGCAGACTGTGAATCAAGAGGAGCCCATGGTGGTGTTGGAGCAGGACCAAGAAGAGGATGAGGATGAAGAGTTGGTGGTAGCGGTTGTGGAGGAGGTCCGGTTGGAGCCAGAGCAGCCTGCTACTGAACCAGAACCAGCCCCAGAGCCCCAGCAAACCCAGTCCCCTCCAGTGGCCTCCCATGCGCAGCCAGAGCCTGAGGCCCATGCCGAGCTGCATCCCTTAGCCTCCCCGGACCAGGCCACAGCCCCCTCCTCCTCCACTTCCTCCTCCTCCACCACCACCTCTACTGCTGCAGTTCCTAAAGAGCCCAGCCTAGAAGCCCAGGCAGAGCCCCAGGCGGATAGTCACGGCGACGCTCCTGCGAGCCCCGAGCGCACCGCTGAAGTCCCTGGCGAAGCACCTACCTCAGACCCCTCTCCCGACTCCCCATCCAGGTAAGGTGGTGACCGCCTGCCACAGTCACTGCCCCAGGCGGTGACCTGCCAGCCCTTTTGAGTCACATTGGTCCAGTCAGCTGCATTGAGTCAGTGCATGTCCCCAGTGTTGCTTTCATTTGCTCATTTTTATTCATTCATTCATTCATTCGTTCAGTCATTTACCAGTCGTTTGTCTTACCAATCTGCCTCCCTCCTTCAGCTTTCTTTTCAGATTTGCCCCCTCAACCCCACCCCCAATCCCCCCAATTTTACATGGGAATTTCACATTGTTGTTATGAACTTTCATGCTTGCTGTCTTCTTGCCACTGTTGTTGGCCGCTCAGCATTCCTCTCTAGTGACTCGCCGGAAGGTCTCTGGTGTTGGACTTTAGCTTGCTGCAGCCCGCTGCAGCGAAGAAACATGTCTCTGTTCTGTATTGCTGTGTTAATGGGACGTTTTTATCACGAGTGCAAGGCTCGTCTGCCCAGTCTGAAGGAGCTTTTTGCCAGTGTTCAGCCTTTAGGCCGGCGCCCAAGCCTTCCTGGTGGAGACCCTCATGACCACACTAATCACAAAGCCAACCCTGGACAACTCTCCACAAGGCGGTTCATGTGCTCTTTCTCTTTCTCTCTCTCAGTATCTATGTATCTTGGTCTGTCTACCTATCCATCTCATTCTCTACCTATCTCTCTCTTTCTCTCTGCTTCTCTCCATCTATCTGTCTTTACACACAATCATGCACTCACTCTGCCTAACACCCCTAGCCCCCCACCCCCTCTGTCTCTGTCTCTGTCCCTGTCCCTGTCCTCCTCTGTCCCAGTGCACCCTGGGTAAACGGCCTATTATTTCTTCTCCTCAGTACACTAGAGGTTCCCAGTGCTGCTTTCCCCGTAGAGAGCTCTAGTGCCAGTGAGTGTGTGGTGGGTGCCCCCGCCACTGGGGTGCCCCCTTCCAGCGAACCCCTTGACTTTGGCAGCACACTCACCAGGTGAGTACCACCCCCCCGGGCACTGCCCACTCCAAAAACAACAACAACAACAACAAAAATAAAACAAGCAAACAAAAGTACGTTCTGACAACAGTAATGTGGGCACACGACTGGTACACATCGGACACAGAGCCTCTCCCTGCCCACATGCAGCCCAGCAAGGCTGGAGTACCAGCTGCCCTCCTGCCTGCCCCGCCAGTTTAGTTGTCCTGGTTTATGTCACTCATTTCATTTGTTATGGTTCCCATTCCCCATTGTCATTGCATGTTGTCACCCAAAGTGATGATGACATTTAAAATGATTTAAGTTGCATTTATTTTGTTTTTTTTATTTTTTATTTTTTTTAACCTCAGGTCATTATCCAACAGTTGGCTTATTGTCCCCTCCATTGCATGTGGTCTTGCTTTGCAGTGATCTGGAGAACATGTCCATCACACTGGGAAGGGGGACAGGAACCAATGCTGACCTCCCTGCCTCTCTGGTCCCCAAGGACCTTGTTGTGCCAGAGCCGGACCTGACTGGAAATGCCTCTGCGAAGCCTCAGGAGACCCAGGTGAGTGACGGGGAGCAGGAGAGAAGGCCCTCTCCACAATTCATCCTTTTATCCTCAGTAATGAATAGGAGCGACAGCTTGCTAATGTCCTGCAGTTTTCAGGGGGCGGCTTACTGCAGATAACTTTGTGTCAGTGATACAGGACTTTTGAGTGATTCATCCTTAATGCTGCATAACAATTGGCAGCAATGGCAGCAAAACTGTCTTTTTTTTTTTAATATTTGTTTGATGGCTATCTTCATAATCACATTTAACTGGTAAAGGGTACAAGTTACTGGTTGATTTTCATGTGGTTAACATCATTTTTATATCACTTAGCCCTTGATGAGTGCCTGTATGAAATTTGGTATCAGAAAGTAAGGGATTCAGCTAAAATGTGCAGTTAACTGCCTCGCTGTTTAGCTTATCTAGTGGCTAAGTACAGGAGCTGTAATTTTCCAAAGGGCTTTAATCAGTGCTTGATAAATGGGTTTCTAAGATGTTTCTAAGATTCTAAGATGTTTATTTTATCTTCTATAATAAAGTAAATTTGATGCCTTATAAATGAAACTGAACACAAAGTTTTTTTTATTCCTTTTTATACCTTTCTTTTAAATGGAGGTCTTCTTGGCATTACAAATTTAAATCTCCTTTGACATCCAGCAGTGCAGCAGCGATCCTATCCCACAGTCCCTCGGGGCATGAAGGCTTCACTGTGAGCCTGTGACAAGAAAGTGAACACAATCACGCCTCTATTTTCTTTTCTCCCTTTTGTGTGGCAGCGAATGAAATTCAGAGTTCTTTGCATTCCAGTGGGCAGAATGGACTGGGCACACTTTCTTTAGATTAGGTGAATTTATGAGAATGTTTCTACACCTTGTATATTGTCCTTTTCAAAACATGAAATTCTTACGGTTGGAACGGCTTTGTTTGGCGTGGAGAGAGCACAGAAAACAAGCCAGTGAAATGTTGTAAGGGAGGGTTGCTGCTCTGTTGTTCAGGGGCTTTGTTCACTGCTCTGGTCTCATAAAAGTTTAATTTAGTGAGTGCTCTCCAAATGAGAGAGAAAGAAGTGAAGCATTGAACGAGGAGAGGAAGAGGAACACATGGGTTTCAGAGGGTGTGTGTGTGTGTGTGTATACAGAGGTGACATAAACTGACGTTAGGAAAAGGAGCAGATTAGAAGAAAAAGAAACAGATCTAATTTTTTACCTCTGCCAGCAGAGGTTATTTAATCAACATCGTTTGTTTGTTACTTTGTTAGTTAGCAACATAACTGAAAAAGTTATGGATGGATTTTGATGAAATTTTCAGGGTAGGTAAAACTTAAACGTTATTAGATTTTGTTGGTGATCTGAGCTGCACTGGCAGATGTCTGCGCTCTCTGGGTGCTTTTCTAGTTTTCTTCTAAATACAATGTAAATGTTGATTTTTGTCATGTCAGTGGCTGCACTCAAACACTGTCCAGGCAGACTAGCCAAACATGTTTGCCTGTGTCATTTCTAAAGAGGAGTGAGGAGTTGTGCACTCATTATGTTTGGGGTACTGTACGGCATGCTGGCAGGCCTACAGCTACTGTTTCATATTTTCATTACATAAGATTCATTACATAAGATTCATTACAGAGGATTCGCTGCTCAGGATCTCCCATAGTCCATGTGTGTGTGGGTGGGTGTGTCGGTGTCACATGTGATGTGAGCTTTCGCAGATGCTAATGTGTGTGTGTCTGTCTGTGTGTGTATCTGAGCAGGTGGCAGACTCCTCTGGCTCCAGGGAGACCGACCCCTCTGTGCCCAGCAAAGACGACATCCCCACTTTTGACGAGTGGAAGAAGAAAGTGATGGAGGTGGAGAAGGAGAAAAGTAAGTTAAAGGGAGATGCTGGTGGTGAAAGCCACAAGGAAAATACACTCCTGATCAAAATCTTAAGACAAGTTGAAAAATTGCAAGAATTCACATTTTGCACTGTTGGATGTTAAGAAGGTTCTAGGTAGTGCTTCAAAATGCAAAAAGAAGAAATGGGAGTGAGACAAGAAAAACATTTGAGTAAGCAATTTATTGCAAACAACCATTAAACTGAAATAGGCTGTTCATCAGCTGATCAAAAGTTTAAGACCACAGCCTATAAAAGCCCAAATTGCCACAAAAATGAGGATTCAGTCCACATCGTCATGACTTCCTGATGGCAAAGGCAAAAAAGCTTTGTCTTTGAACACGGTCGGGTTGTTAAGATGCATCAGCAAGGCCTCTCGCAGTAAACTCCTGAAGGGTTATGGAAAAAAAATCCTGAGGGTTATGGAAAAAAAAGTCAAGTGGTAGACCCCAAAAAAAATTCACCAGCCCTGAGCCAGAGGATCGGATTTGCTGTCCGTCAAGACCCGGGACGATCCCCGGCCCAAATTAAGCTTGTCACTGGTGCCAACTGCAGTTCCAAAACCATCAGACGGCATCTGCGAGAAAAGGGTTTTAACTCATTCGATGCCAATGACGCGAAAACGCGTCTTTTACGATAGTAACGCCCAGTGCCAACGACACGTTATCGAGTCAATTTCGTTTTTTTACAGGGGAGGTGGGGTAATCATCTGATCTAGCTTGTGTAAAAAAATCAAAGTTGTAATCACAAGGGAACCCATTCTGTGGGTAGTACCAGTATCAGTGTGGATATGTGATCATCTAACATTGTCTCAAAGAAGAGACACTGGACCTGGCTTGCTCAATTGCTCGCAGTTTTGCACACTGCTAGCTTGATCAAAATAAATCCTGTCAGCACGTATGTTGAAGCTACTGTTTTCCTAGCAACATCTCACGTTTAGCTTCTGCAAGCCACCAATAGATTAATTTCACTTTAGGTAATGCATAATGAGCAGCCTGTCACGCTGTTTCATAGATAGCTACACCTGCACTTGACTGACCCGTCTGCGCCGACAGCAAGTCACTGACGACCCAGGTCTCTACATTTGGTAAAGCGCACGGATTCACTGCACTCTCCCAACATCATAATTTCCTGTGCTATCATTCTCATGTGTTAATCTAATTGTTCTGTGTGCGGATCCTGTGGAATACGATGTTATTTTGCTCTGAAGGCGTTGTATAGTTCGGTTTCGGTTTGCCTATCCCCTCTCTGAGCCAAGTTCCCACGCTAAAATGTTACAATGTTTTATATCGTGTTTGGTGACGTTCAGAAATATTACATTTACAAGCATGGAGCAGTAGTCTAATTGCATAGCTTACTCCGATGCTAGATGTATGGACCGGTATTTTAGATCGTGTTTATAGGTCTTCTCTGCTGTACACACACATGCATACACACGCGCGCACACACAGGGGGAGAGCTAGAAGCACTACAGTTACAGTATAACATAGTGTGCTGTACATAAATAGCTGCTAAATAATGTTGCCAGCGTTATTTTTGGTGCAGTATACAATGGGATCACTTTTCATAATGTTTGAGATGTCTCTGAAGCAAAAACAATTGTAATCAAAGACATTTTCTGCTTGAAATGTTGCTCGTTACAAAAAGCCGTTTTTCTCAGTATTTTGGTCAGAAATCAGCATTTTTAGTTACACCCACCCATGTTCTCCAGACAATTGCTAAGGAATGGAAAGAGGTACAAACACATTTTTTTTTTCTGATGATAAAGGAAAGTCTGGAGTTTCTTTTGGTATGTTTTTTGTTGACACAGACATAGAACTCAATTTTCTGTGGGTCTTGAAAAAACACTGAAATGTTCAAAAAATCCTGGCACTGGGACGTGACCAACTTTGAAAATGGCTGGCACTCAATGAGTTAAGAACAAAAAACGTCTTCAAAGACCTCGTCTCCTTCAATGGCACAAAATTGCCCGTTTGGAGTTTGCACAAGAGCACCAAACATGGGACACTGAAAGGTGGAAGGAAGTTTTATTCTCTGATGAGAAAAAAATTACCTTGACGGTCCTGATGGCTTCTAACATTACTGGCATGACAAGGAGATCCCACCTGAGATGTTTTCTACACGGCACAGTGGAGGGGGCGCCATAATGATCTGGGGGGGGGGGGTTTCCTTCAATGGAACAATGACGCTTCAGGTTGTGCAGGGCCGTCAAATGGCAGCTGACTATGTGGAGATGTTGCAGAGGGTATCCCTCATGACTGAAGGCCATCGTCTGGGTGGTAATGACTGGGTTTTTCAACAGGACAGTGCTGCAGTTCACAATTCCCGCCTGACAAAGAACCTCTTCCAGAGAAATAACATCACTTTTAAAGCATCCAGCATGTTCCCCTGATCTAAATCCAATTGAGAACATTTGGGGTTGGATGGCAAGTGAAGTTTACAAAAAATGCACACCAGTTCCAGACAGTGGATGCCCTTCATGAAGCCATCTTCACCAGCATTCCCTCTAGCCTCCTGAAAACACTAGCATCAAGCATGCCAAATCGAATTTTTGAGATTATTAACAAGAACTGCGCAGTTACTCATTACTGAGTCCTTTTTTGAACATTTTATTTCTATTTTAGGGGGTTTTCTGAGATGTGGTCTTAAACTTTTGATCAGCTGATGAACAGCGTATTTCAGTTGAATGGTTGTTTGCAATAAATCGCTTACCCAAATTTTTTTCTTGTCTCACTCCTATTTCTTCTTTTTGCATTTTGAAGCACTACCTAGAACCTTCTTAACATCCAACAGTGCAAAATGTGAATTCTTGCAATTTTTCAACTGGTCTTAAGATTTTGATCAGGAGTGTGTTTGTGCCGTTTCTACTGATGCATAAACACACAGTCTGCTTCTATTGTACGTGCCTGTATACACACACCCACACATAGACACACACACACTGTCACACACACACCTTACCACAATGGGCATTTGGGTTGCGAGCTCTTGGTTCACTGTACATGTACACAAAGTCAGGCCTCTTCATGTTCCTTTGAGATTCCATTAAGGTTGTGCTCCACTGTGCTCTGTAGAGGCTAAGTGCTTTTAGAGTGGCCACACCATGCCGGACTATGTGGCAAACGGCTAATCCTTTCAAGACATCATACTTTCTCTCTCATTCATTCCCTCTATGCCACATGGAGGGCCAAACTTTGCTTATAGCCATGAGCCTGTTTTAAGAAGTAGAGAGTGCACAGTAAACATTGTATAACCTCTCTTTCTTTCTCTTTATCTCTCTTGCTCTCTCTCTCTCTCTCTCTCTCTCTCTCTCTCTCTCTCTCTCTCTCTCTTTTTTGTTGTTTTGTGTCACACACACACACACACACACACACACACACACACACATATTTACCCCTGTGTTTCAGTTTTCAATCAGCCCGGTTGCTTGAAGCAGAACTAACACTAGTTTTAGATCATGTTGTATCTTGCTGTGTGTGCGTGCTTGTGTTAACCTTTGGGGTCAGTACCATGTCAAGAAGTATGTGTGTGTACATGTGCACTCAACACAAATGGGATGTTTCCCCCAAGGCCCCTCCTGTGAAAGAGTAAATGAACCTTTCGTACTAGTCGTTAGACTGTGGTTCATTTTTATTTTTCCCTCTTTTTTTCTCTTCTTTCTTACCACGCAAGTGTAAGTCTTTCAAACCCGGTGTGCCTGATGCAGGGGACTCTACTGAATGAGTGATTTGTGATGAAAGAGTGGACCTGGGAGGAGTGCTCAAAAGCCCAGGGAAAAAGGGATGCAATTAGCGAGTGCAGACTCTATCTCCCAAGTCAGCCAGAATGACTTTGCCCTTGTTCATATTCAAAGTGAAGAAAAAAAGGGAGAGAGTGAGAGTGCTTTCATCTTGTCATTTCTGCTGTTTAATAGGCCATATGTTGTCAAAGATTAATGAAAGTCTGTGTTTCCCAGAGGTGCTGTGGTGTCTTTAGGACATAGAGAGTGTCTGAATACACTGTGATGCCAGGTGCATACACAGGAGTGTCTGAAGTCTATACCCTAAGTAGGTTATCAGTCAGAGATAGCGTATACATACAGCGTGTTCCCTACAGTGCACACAGGTGATAAGTTGTTCCTATAATTTCAGAAAAAGAACAAGGACTCTGGCACATGGCCACACACATGTGTGTACACACACACACACACACACACACGTGTACACACACATGCACACACACCACTACTGTGTTATCCCTTATGTAATGGAGATGTGCCGTTTTTGCTAACCAATGTCCCCTGTGTTCTAGGTCAGTCCCTGCACACCTCCACCAACGGAAGTCCACACCCGGTGAAGAAGGTCCAGAAGAACTTCAAGAACAACTACGCCTCTGTAGAGTGCGGGGCCAAAATCCTCTCTGCCAACAGCGAGGCCAAGGTACAGCACAGCTCCAGCGACAGAGCAGAGGGGTCCCACATATCACACCAATCACCAAAGCACCAATGTTTACAGTCTCTCCTCCAATCACCAAGGACTTTATACAGTCTCTCCACCAATCACCAAGGACTGTATACAGTGTCTGCACCAAATACCAATGTGGCTCTGACCATAAATGTCAATGACCATATTCAATTCACGTGCATCAGTTAAGTTTACTGTGAGTGGCTGTGATTTAGTCTGTCTCACAGCTTTTGTTCAATAGCTGCTGTAATATTATGGGTGGATTTTAGGTCAACTTGATAGCTTCCCTGCTACATAAAAGATAGATAGAGAATAGGTGAGTTGTAGAATGTTTTGATCAAACTGTGCCTGTCCCCTCCAGAGCACGTCGGCCATCCTGATGGAAAACATGGACATCTACATGTTAAACCCCTGTAGCAACAAGATCTGGTGAGTTTGCTACAGTGTCACAGTGCCATGGGGTTCATGTCTTTGTACTCCTGTCTCTATACTGTTAACACTGTTGAAGGTGCATCAGACAGCAATGGCCAGCGGGTTTTCCACCATACTGTATGATGTTCTGTGTGTGTGAGTGTTGTTCAAAAGTGTATATTATATGTTCACCAGCTTCTGTTTCTTTGCCTCAGGTAAAAATCTCCCCTCGGTCTCTGTGTCCGTTTCTGCGCTTCATGTTTTTTTGTGTTTCCGCTTCTGTTTTCGGCACCCCTCATCTCTAATGTCATCGGTTTTGTCTGATTCCTTTTCTTTTCTGCTTATGTTCTCTCTTCTCCCTCTATCTTTGGCCTTGATGATGTCACTGAGCCTACACTGCTGTGACTCACACCATTAGTCGTAACATTTGCACTCATGCTTTCTTCCTCCTCATTACTCCACTCCAGGCACTGCAGGATGGCATGCCCTGACTGTCCCCTCCCTCTCTCTTTCTTTCTCTCTTTCTTTGTCTCTTTCTCTTTCTTTATTTCATTTTCTTTCCCTCCCTCTCTTTCCATCTCTCCCCCCTCACTCTCTCCACCCTGTCTGTTCTCTCTTTCTCTTTATTTGTCTGTCTCTCTCTTTCTTTCCCTCTCCATCTCTCTCTGTCTCTCTCTCTCCCCCTCCCTCTCTCCACCCTGGTGCTGCTCTAACATGTCATGGGGTGGAGAAGGAGAAATGTGTGGTGACCCGTTGCAGTTGTCAGACTTTTAAAATTAGCCACCCAGCTGACTCACCAGGCTTACCAGTTTTTCTTTCTTTTTTTATATCTCATCTTCCCCTGCTCTGAATCTGTCCATCCAGGTTCGTCATTGAGCTCTGTGAGCCCATCCAGGTAAAGCAGCTGGATATCGCCAACTTTGAGCTCTTCTCGTCCACGCCAAAAGACTTCCTGGTGTCCATTAGTGACAGGTACGCCTGGCTGCACACACCAGCACACCTTTTCATATGTACACACATATATCTCACTCACTATCTCTCGCACTGTCTTTTTTTACGCACACACACACACACACACACACTTGCTAAGTCTGTCAGGTGTGCGATAGAAGTTATATGAAGCTTTACTTACAGTGTGGCCTCTACTAATTGTGGTCAATTATACAACCTGTTTTCTCTTTAGGTACCCAACCAACAAGTGGATAAAACTGGGGACGTTCCATGCCCGCGATGAGCGTAACGTCCAGAGCTTCCCATTGGACGAGCAGCTCTACGCTAAATATGTCAAGGTAAAAGAAAAGAGGATGTGGTCATTACTGGCGTTTCGCCAGCCACCACAAACATGATCAGGGGTCTTCCATGGCTTCTAAGGAGACCATGTGATTTGTTTTCAACATGCAAGGCCCTACAGTGTGGAACACAAGATAACATGGCCTATTGGCCTGTTGAAGGCTTTTAGTTTTACATGTCCTCAGGACGATGCCATGGCTATGGTAGGTCATAACTGTCCCCTGAGTCTTCAGTGGCAGTCAGCACCTCAAGGGGGACATTCCGATGACCTTCAGCAGAACAGAACGGATAATCCTCTTCAGTTATCCTTACCACAGAATTGTGTGTGTGTGTGAGAGAGAAAGTAACTGTAGATGATTTCAGGGACAGGGTGTGAGATAACATGACGAGTGTTGTTGGGGATGGGATCTGAAAGTCACTTTTAGCCTGGGGTTGGGTGGCGACAGAGCAGCACAGAACATCATTGTGTGAGAGACACAGGAAGACACAGGCCATTCTTTATGAGGGGCCTAAAGGGCACAGCAATGTCATGTCTCATTTACCTCTGCATTATTTACAGTCGGAGAGAGTGCATTTATAGGCACCGTTCAGAAAGCTCTGCTCAATTTAAAGTGCATTCTTTTAGGTGCTTCTGAGCAGTCAGCATTTGAACTCTCAACTTATTATATGAAAAATTGAAATATGAGATATGAAAAAACAAACTCTTGCCATTATTGTCCTCCCTTTTCCTTTGTTCTTTCCATTTCTTCTCCTTTCTGCTTTGATGCCCTCTGTCGCTTTTCTTGTTCTGTCATGTGGTTGTTTTGCCCCGTGGGCTAATTATATCTCCTGAGGCCATTAGATGGGTTTTGTGGGCTGCTCGTTATTAGACCGGTTTCAATAACGGCCGTGATTTATGTGTGCGTGCGAAATCAACAGCCATGTGTTTTATAACCAGTGCCAGTTGAGGTTTTAGAGAAGTTCATTGTACTCTACGACCAATTTAGGATCCCTTCCAGTTCTTGTCTCTTGTGCCTTTCCAAGGCCTTTGTTATCTCGTCTCAAATGTGGAGACTGCTTATCTCGCTGTTTTTCTTATTCCCCTATCTCTTTCAGACTCTTTGTATGCTCTTTCCTCTCTTCCAAAGCTTTGCTAGTTTTGCTTTTGTTGTTTTATACTGGTCATGCAGCTTCTTTGTAGAGCAAGTGTCCCTACCTCTGAATAAAGCTGTTTTGTAACGGCTTGTAACGGGGGAAAAAAGAATCAAACAAAAAAAGCAAATGAATAAAAAAAATGCTTGACTTGCTTGTGGCATGAATCAAGTCTCTATTTTACTGATTTCTCTCTCTTTTTCTCTCCCTCTCTCACCTGTCTTCCTCTTGCATCAGATGTTCATCAAGTACATAAAGGTTAGCACTCTCCTCTTTTAGTCTGGACGCACGGTACAAGGGGGCTTTTTGGTGGCAGTGCTCAGTACCCGTAGTGCATGACCCACACATTTTCCTTTTTTGTCGCTCACACACACACACACACACACACACACACACACACACACCAAACACACCCACACACACCCCAAACACACCCACACACACCCCAAACCCACACACACACCAAACACACTCTAATAACCAACTTACACTCACCCAGAGCTTTGCAAATGCCTCACTGCTGTTGATTTTTACTGCAATTAAGAACTTTTATTTTACTTTTCAAACAAAATTATAGTCATTGGTTTGGCTCTTTTTTTGTTGAGGGTTCTTTGTCTTCATGTCTGTAGGTGGAACTTCTCTCCCATTTTGGATCGGAGCATTTCTGCCCACTCAGTCTGTTCAGGTGAGAAATGCTCTTCAATACACTTCATCATCATAGTCTGGCTGTTGACATCACAGTGCACACAGACATAGCAGTCTCTTCAGAGCATGAATTGCCCCTCCATAATTGAGGGGTACTACTTTTTTACAGGGGGTACGACCTTTTACATTTTACATTTTTTACATGATTTGTCTCTGTAGCGTGGAAGACGCAAGACTATATCATTTCAAAATGAATGACAAATTTTCAATGTTTGTAATTTGAGATGGACCCAGAAGACATGGAAAACTGTCCTGTGAATTTTTCATTCATTTTGAAATAATGGAGTCTTGCATCTTCCAAGATACAGAGGAGACAATCATCATTCTTGTTTTAGTGGTAAGTTCAAAAGACAGCATCTATGATGGTATGGGGGTGCAGTAGTGCCTTGGTTATGGTGTGCTTATTCACTTGGAAAGTTCAAATTAATGCTGAATGATATATATAGAAGTTTTGAACTGCACAAGATGGCACTCAGACATTATATTTTGAGGGTAGACCTTAAATATTACCAGATAATGAGGTCAAACTACATTCTATACAAAATTCCAACAGTGTGGGCTCCATCATAAGGGCAACCAGATGCTAAAATGGCCAGCATGCTGTCCAGATCTGTCACATTTTAAGCATAATAAAAAGGAAAACATGATGCAGAAGACACCTACCAGCTGCTGAAATCATGTCAAGGATAAAAAAAGCCCTATTTTATACAAAATCATCAGTCATGTCAGTTAACAATTGTTTTGGGAAGTGTCCTCCGTTGTTTTTTCTTGTCTTACTCAACTTTTCCTGCCTTTTATTGACACCGTCTCAACTTTTTTGTGACACCTTTTGTGGCCTAAAATTTCAATAACTGATATATTGTCTTTGGACTATTCTCAAACACATATATTGCTTGTATGATTTGAGAAGTATAGCATTTCTTTTTTATTTACATCTAACACAACGTCCCAACTTCATCGGAATTGGGGTTATATATTGATTACAGTAATATGTTGGTTAACCCCCCCCCCCCCCCCCCCCGCTATTTTGTGTCTTTGAGGGGTACTGCATCTTGATCAGGGAGTAAAAGTACCCCAGTACCTATGTATGTATTGGTATTGACGTATATGCTGTTATACGATACTTCTATTTAGAGCCTCATAGCTAGGAAAGGATATGTTCCCGCAGTGTTACCCAAGCTTTTTGGAAATTGCCACACACCCCCTGGGCCTTGCTATCTTCCACTAGTGAAGCTTCAGGAGTTCTTTTAACTCCTTTGTCCCCTCCACTCACATGCCACCCTTCAGACATAGGCCCACCCAGCCTGCGCATAAGGCTCCCTCCCTGTCTTAAGGGGGGCTGAGTTGTGGTCTGCTCGACACTGGCTCCGAGAACTGAAAGGAGGTTTATGAGGCCCGATGAGGGGGCCCGAGCTCCTCTCCTCTCTTCAGTACTGTATGTGTACTGCAGCGGCAGCAGCTCTCGCATCCACAAGGAAATTCTTTACATTCAGCCTAACGTGAGCCCAGGCTGGATCGTGGCCAGACCCAGACATCGGGGAGAGGGAGCGAAATGCAGAACATGCAGGCAGCAGCCTCCCTCAGATGACCCCATTCCATCTGCTCCTAATCCTTCATTGAAGGTCTGCTGATTCTTACAGTTGCGTGAAAAACATAGAATTCATATTGTAGGTATTGCACACACCCATTCCCCCGTTCGCCCAAGGAAGCATCCACAAGTCATAAAAGCCTGTTCTCTAACTGCTGCTCAAAGCACCTCAGTACTGGGGCAAAGTTCAGGACAGAATACCTGCAGTGTGTAATCCATAGATAAGTTGTACTGATGACACCAACTGTATTCACCCTCTTTATATTCGAATTCTGAGACCCCGCCAGTGCTGCAGACGGGTTTGTTATCGTCCCCAAAGCTTGGTGTCGCAATGGCCGACTTGTTTGTTTAAGATAATGTCATGAATGTTATATAATGTGCTCTTTCTGTTTTTTTTCCTCTCACTCTGTGTTCCCTTCATACTGTCCCCTTTTTTCTCTCCTTTTTTGTCCTTCTGCCCTTTGCCCTTGTTTCTCTGTTGTTTTTTTTTTTTTGCCTAAATGTGTTCGCACCCCCTAGGGTGTTCGGGACCAGCATGGTGGAGGAGATCGATGAGCTGGCCGAGTCCCAGTATCCCCCGGAGAGGCTGGAGTACCCAGACGAGGAATTCGGTCAGCAACACCACCTCCTCTGCATTTGTGGTCATGGAAGTGTGTGTGTGTGTGTGTGTAATAGAGAGAGAGGAGGTGGGATGCAAAGTGATAGATTGGAAGAAAGTAGTGAACCCTTGCTCTCTCTCAAGGGCTGTTTGTGTTGTGCTGGTGGTAGTGTTTTTTTTTATTTATCTGCAGCCCATGACTGTCCACTAGCACACTGTAGTTCACACTTAACTGCATTCTGAGATACCTGTTTACTCTTGGCAGATGATGTTCCTGGCTACCTACCAACCGAAGACAAGTCCTCTAAGAACCTTCTGGGATCAGCAACAAGTACGTGCACACACACACGCCTTGCTTCCCATGTTAGACTTGTCTATAGGGATAATCATGCCTGGCACCAGCACACAAGTCATTTGGAGAGCATAAGCCACCAGCTTCAGTGTAGGAGGCTTCTGCTCCAAGCAGCACAGACAAGAATCATAGTCGAGTATGAACAGAGCAGAGCAGAATATGCCTATAGGCTTGCACCGTTAGTATGATGTAATTTAAACTTGTGGGAAAAATAGAGACCACTTCAGATGGTGGTGTCTCAATTTTTACCAGAGCTGTACATGTACATTATACTTGCATAATGTACAATAAACCTTCACTGTCATTACAAATTCTTTTAAAGTCAATAGTTTTCTCTTTCTTGTTTTAAGTCTTGCAAGTTTATGCAGCATAGCAGAAGTCTGTACTGAGCACAGTAGCTGCTCTTAGACTCCATTTGGGAATAGCACAGCACACAGCACCTTTACTGGCATAAACACTGGGAAAGTGGTTACTTAAGTGTCCATTTATTCCCCCATGATGCAACATCCATTTCCGCGCACACACCCCACTCTGTGCTCAGAAGTTGTCATTGGCCAGGGGGAGGTTTCGGGCCGGAGCTCATTGGGGCAACCTGATTGGCTGAGAGGACCCCATGCCTCCCCCTTAGCTTAAGAAAACACACAGCCACACACACTATTGCCCACACATGGCTGTGCACACACACACACTCTCACACACACATATACACAGTCTTACACGAAGTCACACAACTAAGTGGGCGGACAGATTGTCTTGCCTAACTTGTTGTAAAGATTTGGTAGGCCAATGGTTAGACCTGTACCAAGGCCTCTTCCTGTGGAACCCTGGCTGAGACTCTTACAAAAAGGGTGTCTGAGCAACCAATGACTGAGAATAATGACTCTGAGTTGTGTTGGGCTGTGAGATAATAAGATGGGGAGGGGGGGTTGACAGGCATCCAATTCTGCAGACATTTTAATGTTGTGTGTGTGTGTGTTGCAGATGTCATTCTGGACATAGTGAATAACATTGCTGCAAATGTGCTGGGGCAGAAACCAGAGCTGGAAGGTGGAGTTCACATGGAAGGTACTGAGAATCTAATCCCTCTGCCCCCTTTCCCACCATGCCACACCAGTGTGTATGAACACACGTCCCTTTAGCTTTGTGCTTGTTATCCCGTACAGTCACTCTTTCACACACCCACACACACATTTACACACACCCACACACACATTTGCACACACTCACATGGCCTATTGTGCGACGGTTGGCAAAGGAAGCCAGTGTAATTGGCTCTGTTTGTCAATAACCCTGGCAAGCAGCTGTGTGTGACTTGCAAGGTTTGTCGCCATGCCAACCCACTGAGAGGTAGGGTCTGAGTAGACACAGGGCAGTGCCAAGTTGCCTTCTTTTGCTCTCTCTCTCTCTCTCTCTCTCTCTCTCTCTCTCTCTAGCACTCTGTCTTTCTCATGCACTCTCTCTTTCTTTTTCTGTCTCTCTCCCTCGGTCTCACTCTCTTTCGCACTCTTTCTTTCTTCTCGCTCTCTCTCTCTCTCTCTCGCTCGCTCGTTATCAATCTCTCTCTCTCTCTCTCTCTCTCTCTCTCTCTCTCTCTCTCTCTCTCTCTCTCTCTCTCTCTCTCTCTCTCTCCCTCCCTCCATATTTCTCTCTCTCCCTCTTCAAGCTGTTTCAATTTTTCTTTTTTTTCTCCTTCACTCTATCCCATAATTTCATTTCTTTAGTCCCTCTGTCCCTCTCAAGGTCAACTTCCTTTGCATTCCTCTCAGTATTTGTCACTCCATTTGCTGTTGAGCCTCCAGGAACAGACAGAACTACCACAGGCAAATCACACTGTCTTACTGTAGCATTGCCAGCCAGTGCTCTGACCCTCTCAATCCTTCATAAACATTCCATCCCTTATTTTTTAAACAAAGATTGTGTCTCAGTATTCCTCATTGGCACTACCACTTGGACCTACACCTCCATTTTGTTTACTCCCCCGATTGGTCAGAGTGCCCCGTCTCTTGTGTGGAATAGGAACTAAATAAACAAACTAGAATCAGTTCCAAGCAGAACATCAGGAAAAGGGTTTGTAAGACACCAGAGATGTCTTGAATAGTTTATTCATCAAACTGGGTGTAATGATTGCATTACACACTTGACTGGCGTTACAATACCTCACTGCTGGTGTGTAATGTATACCAGCATCAGCTATGGCTGACGTAATGAATGATTTCAGCCCTTGTCCCTTTAGGCTTCTTTGCAAAGGGACACTGCCCAGTCTAGGGCACTCCAAAGCTATGGAAACTGTAACTTTGGCCAATGGAAGGGAAATGGGACTGAGGCCAAGTTCATGTGGGCAGCCCTTCTCTCTCTCCATGGCACCAGTTTGTGTGAGCTTTCATAAGATAGGGGTATGCTTGTGCCATGTGTGTATTACATTCTAGAATGTAGATTTATGTACATTATGTACACTCTAGAATGTAGAATGTTTTTGACTAGAGGCTAGTAAGCAGAGAGTCTTTCAACTTTGTAACATCCTGAAAAGAACTCTCTTTTCTCTCAATAAAAGTAAACCAGGAAATATGTGTGTCAGTTATGTGACAGTTGAAAAAACCAACTTGTTTATACCGCCCATTGTTATCATTAGCAACCCAATGTCAGCTGCCAAGTCCCTGCGGATTGATTTGCCTAACATTGGATTTTGACCAATTTGTTTTGAGGGCTTGCCAGCCTTTGTGTGGTGCAGGCCTTAGCCCGCCTTCAATCTGTGACATAATAATCGGTTTGCTCAGGTACTGAGGCTGATTGTAACCATGACATTTAAGTAATGCATAAATATCAGTAAGTCCTTAAATGGTCCCCCAACAGTTACCACAGAAGGGATTGGCTTGCATACCCCACAGTTTTTTTTTGGATGTCCTGAATGAGCTGGCCATGGCCATGTATTTCTGCCATCTTTATTTGATTATGTGGTTCAGGCAACCTTGGACCACATTTTCTTCCCTTCAGTGTGTACAGTGTTTGTGTTCCAGATGTGTGTGTATGTCTGAATCCATTGGCACAGAGGGTAGCAATCAGGAACAATGAGCCTCTTTGTGTTCCAGAAAGAGATGTGGGGGGTGGAACATCGAAGATAGGTTTCTAACTTTCAGTCTGCCCACCGCCAGTCTCTATGGTGTTTAAGTTACCCCAGCAAAGGTCCTTTTGTGAATCTGTTTCTGTTCCTCTGTCTCCTCCTCAGGGGATGCATCATCCGGCACTGAGAACATCACACAGACAGCACCAGAGATCACCCTCAGCCCCACTCCAACCCCCACTAGCCTGCATGTGTAAGTGCTCACACACGCAATCTCACTACACACATTCACACCACACACACAATTACACCACACGCATACACAAACGCACACACTGTATATATCTCTACACACATACACTTCATGTGTGTATGTACAAACAGATACTTGGGACATGTGGTCATCATTTGGGAATTACATTTTTGGTAACTCTTCTTTTTCCTATGAGTTCAGGCCGGGTCTGTAAATAGCTCTGAGCTGGTCATGTTATTACTTCAGATGCACAGGGCCTGATCCCTCCAGTCCTTCTTCTCCACCCTCTCGTTCCCAGGCTGGAGGTCTCGGAGTCAGAACCGGCACTTCCCAAAGAGGATCCGTCTGGCTCTCCTGAGACCCCCACGGCCTCCGCGCTCCCCGACGGGGGTCAGATCGTGACCCTGGTGGAGGAGGAAGAAGAAGAGTCGACGACGCAGTCCACGGTCACGCTGCTGGAGGAGGAAGAGGAGGAGAAGGAGGACGGGGCAGAGGAGACATCGTCGTCTGCACCTCCCGAGTCGGAGGAGGAGCGCCGGAGGCGCGAGGCGGCACAGCGTGAGAGCCTTTTCTACTGTGCCCACTTCTCCACGCTCTCATGCCTGGCCTCGCTGCAGGAGAAGCTGTTCCGCTGGTGCTCCGTCAACCTGGCCATACAGAGGCAGCGCAAGGACCAGCAACGGACCCAAGACGGGCAGTCGGCCTCGCACTCACACTCGCACAAGCCCTCTCCGGCAGAGGAGGCAACCCCTGCCCAAGTCCCAACCCCAGCCCCTACCCCTGCCCATACCTCCACCCTCACGCAGGAGCCGCAGCCCCTGCTGGCATCCAAGAGGCTGCAGGATGACAAGAGGCCCAGCCAGGTGCAGGGGGAGCGGATCAGCCCCACAGGGTCAGACGTAGCCTCCTCCAGGCACAGCCAGGGCCAGGCCCACCGGCAGGGCGAGGCGGTCGGTGCAGAGCGCCTGTCCGACCCCATCCTGCTGGAGCCCAGCCGCACCTCCACGCTGCCCCCCCACAGCTTCTCCGACACCTCCCTGGCCAAGCCCACCCCCACACAGGAGATCCCCCCGCGCCTCACGGGCGAGCCTAGGGACCAGCAGCAGAGACCGGTCTACCTGGAGCACATCCCCGAGACACAGGCTGAAGCCTGGCGAACTAGCACGAGCACTAGCAGCAGCAGCAGCCTGCCTCTCCACCCCGCCCCCACAGGCACCTCTGCCCTGCTCACGCCCACCATGGACACCCTGAGGCCTGATACAGACACCTCCAGGCCAGAGGTGCTCCCACCCAGCAGCACAGAGCAGCTTCTCCAACCCCCCCTCCCCACCCACACGCAGCCTACAGACATCCCCCCTCCCACGGAGCTCCCTGCCCCCCCGGCCCCAGCAGACCCCCCCGCAGATTCGGGCAGGCAGGCGGCCGAGGAGCTGCCCCATCACCGGCCTCTGAGCCCTGCAGCCCCACAGCAGCAGCAACATCAGCCCCAGGAGCTCCCGGAGGCCCCGGCGCCACTGGCGGACCAGAGGGTGGAGGAGGCAGTGGAGGAGCTGCTCCTGAGCGTGCCCTCGGCCAGCGGCAACGGCGGCCACCAGCGCACCGCCACAGACTTCTACGCCGAGCTGCAGAACTCTGCCGACCTGCCGCACCTCGGCAACGGTGGCCACAGCAACGGCAACCAGGTGCACGGCTCCAACCAGAAGGAGTCGGTGTTCATGCGCCTCAACAACCGCATCAAGGCACTGGAGATGAACATGTCGCTCAGCAGCAGGTACCTGGAGGAGCTCAGCCAGAGGTGAGATTTTGGGAAAACACAACATACTTGCACCTTTGGAGAAGAGATTTAAGCTATCCTGACTACAAACCTTATTGTAACATACTATTGTTTGGCAGAAAACTCTGTTATTATTCTATTATTTCAGTCAGTCAGTCATTATTTCAGTCAGTTAGTCAGTCATCCTGTTGTTGGGTTGGTTTGTTAATTTGCAGTGTCTGGTTGGTCTGTTAAAATTTCCAGGGCACTTCATCAGGATAAATGGGTGTTTCGAGCTTTAGTCACTATATATATACCTTCCTATCAAAGCAGACACAGATACATGCAAACACACACACAAATATATGCAAGCACACATACATGCAAAAACATACACATATGTACACACACACACACAGCGATTTGCATGTCCATACATCTTTGAAGGGCCTTGAACAACGCACACACACACAAACTCTTAAAGGTTACATTAGCACACATACATGAATGCAAAACAAAAAACAGTAGCACAAGGGACAAGGTCTCCTTCCACATGCTCATAAAAATCAATCTTGGAAATATATCTTGTTTACAACACAGATACTGGAATCTTATCTTCAAAACTGTATAACACTACATAATATTTTACAAACTAGTACTGTATATGTTTACAAGCCTTTGAGAACAGTTATGTGAATAAAAACAGATGTCAGATTTATTGGGTAAAACTGACATCTGTGGCCTTTGGTGTTGTCCAGGTACCGTAAGCAGATGGAGGAGATGCAGAGGGCCTTCAACAAGACCATCATCAAGCTGCAGAACACGTCCCGCATTGCCGAGGAGCAGGTCAGCACAACAGCCCCGTGCCCTTTCACTTCCACTCACACACAGCCTGGGGCCGCATTGTAGCCCTCGCATACAGAGCTGTCCAGGCCTTTGTGTTCATTACGGGTGGTCACCTCCAGTCTTTGCTGCTTTGCTCTTTACACAGGACCAGAAACAGACCGAGTCCATTCAGATCCTGCAGAGCCAGCTGGAGAACGTCACCAAGCTAATGCTCAATCTGTCTGCCACAGTTATCCAGCTGCAGAGAGAGGTAAACACACTTACACACACTCTCTCTCTCTCACACACAAACGCACACACACACACACACACACACACATACGCACACAAACACACTTACGGCATGGTCTCAAACCTCCTTGATTTTGTCAACCAGCAAATATAATTTATGGCATAAAGTAAATTACATTATGTAGAGTGTGATCTCAGCAGTAATGTATTCTGTGTGTGTGTGTACTGTGCAGGTGTCGGACAGGCAGAGCTATCTGGTGGTGTCTCTGGTGCTCTGTGTGCTGCTGGGGCTACTGCTGTGTTTGCAGTGCTGTCGAGGCTTCTGCAGTAACAAACGCCCCAGCCCAGTTGTGCCCGTCAACAGCCATTACCCCAGCCCAAAGAGGTATTAACATGCACATGCATACAGTCGCTTAAATGTATACTTTTACAAGCTTTATATGTATTGCCCACTACAGCGTAGATAAGTTAATGTACAGCAATTGTGGCAGTTTAGAGAGACTAAAGTGAGTAACCTTCCCCTCATACTTTTTGGGATATCCAGGGCCATGCTTAATGTCTGAAAATTGTACAGCATTGTTGAGATCAGCTGGATCCAGACATACTTGATTCTTTCTGGTGAAGACCTTATACTCCCTGTAGACCTATTTAACAGTAGAACCTTTCTGAATTAGGAGATACATTTAGTTCACAATGTGAGGAACACTTTGTATAATAGAATGTAATATCAGGTATGACACAGTGCTTAAGTGGTTCTGGTTGTCGTTAACGACGCCTCTTCTCCACTCTCTCCTCCTGTGCAGGTGTTTCTCCTCATATGATGACATGAGTCTGAAGCGCAGGGTATCCTGTCCTCTGGTGCGCTCCAAGTCTTTTCAGATACCGACCACAGATGGTAATGAATCTCTGATGACCGGTAAAAAAAAAACACACACACACACACAGACACACACACAGGCACTTTTTCTCACAGAGAAACTGTTACAGTTCCACACACTAAAACCAAGACATTGACAAGCACACATTTCATTATGTCAATTGTGACATATACAATGGTGCAAACACACACACACAGGTTCCCAGGGGGTAAAACCTTTGCTTTGTTCCTTGTGTGTCCTTGTTGTCTCGCACACCTCTTTAATTCCATTCTCATTCGCCCCTACGAGCCTCAGCTAGCTAGGGCCAGACAAAGGCTCCGTGACGACATGGTTTTTCAGGGGAGGTGGCGGCGCTCTTAGAGGCTCATGTTACTGTATCATAAAGCCCCAGCCATCTGGCTCGGAAACAGGTGCAGGTGGTGTTGTGCTGGCCTCTTATCTAGTGTTGATATGCTGGCCTCCTACCTAATGATGTTACAGTCCTCTAGGCCAGAGGCTACTGCTGCTGGAGCCATGGCTACTGCTGTTGCTGCTGCTCTCTCACTCCTTCAGCTCCTCACCCTGCTGGCCCAGCCCTGCCCACCCCACACCACACCGCCCAACCCCACACCGCACCACACTGGAGACAGAGCCAAAAGCCAATGACCTTCTGTCATTTCCCACCACCCAGTACTTCATAGTTACCGATGCCGGCCATTTGCCCTGCCCCCTTTTTTTCCCCAACCCCCTCTTCCCTTCGCCCTTCTCTTGTCATCTTTTCTTTGCTTTTCTTCTCTCTTATTTTGTTTTTGTTTTGTGCTCCCATATTTTGCCTCTGCATGTGTGCCTTGGGCGTCGCACAGCTGTCATGAGCTAGCTCTTTCACACTGAGGCAGTCATGAGCTAACTCTTTCACACTGGGGCAGTAGGAAAAACATGGCGGTTATTTTTACCACATGATGCTTTTGGCTGGCACTTGTTAGACATTTGCAAGTAGTAACATGAAAGACAAAGGGGTCCACTATTTTTAATGAGAGGTCAGACACATGAGCTTATCAAATTTGCTATTTTGTGCCCAGCGAATGCAGAATGCACGGAATACTACTTGCAAGTGCAGTCCATGCTTATATGCGAGTGTGTCAGTTTGTTTGTCTGTGTGTGTGTCTGTACGTGTGTGTGTGGTGTTTGTTTCCCATTGCCATCGTTTAACCTGGCCCCTTCTCTCCCTTCTCTGTAGTAGGTCCTGATGACTTGTACATTGTAGAACCTCTAAGGTTTTCTCCAGAGAAAAAGGTACAGTGGCTGCTCCGCCGGCTCTGCCTGACGGGGCTTAACAAACTCTGTGCTGTTTAGTGCTGTGTAGTGCTGTGCTCGGCTGGCCAGGCCTGTGCCACCACGTGCCCACCGCTTCTCATGCCCCCCACCCCCTCCTTCCCTAGTGTGGGCTAGTATGCAGTGTGTATGTATAGCATGCATACTTACGGGAGGGATATCGGTGTGCTGTGGAACACAGTCCTGGGAGTCGTGTGGTGTGGTTAAGTACTACTCTGCTGAGATGTTTAGTGTGGCCACTGAACAGGCCTTAGGTTGTTTTCTTGTTAGAAGTCATACGGGGATCATTCAATCAGCCCTCCAGCCATTTGTATTCATCTTTTGGCCTGTGTTGCGCCACTCAAAACTGACCCAAGCACTGTATACTGATTCGATCGAAATTTCTGAGCAGTTGATTGGAATATGTTAACCAATGACTCACAGGTCTCAGCACAGTGGTGGTTAATGTGTCCTAGAGCTGTAGGTGTTTTAACATTCCTGTAAGGTGTACACGTTGCTCTTGACTCAAGCTGTCTTCCTCTCCCTCTTCTTCTTCCTCTTCCTCTCGTCCTCCCTCTGTAGAAAAAGCGCTGCAAGGTCAAGGCCAGCGACAGGACGGCGGAGACCCTAAGGTCGTCGGCCGTGTTGCCCACGGCGACCATTTCTAACGGCGGGCCCAAGTGCAACGGTTCCGCCTACCACGGCCTGCCCTTCCTGCCGTCGCCCGACGCCGAGCTCTCCACCGGCTCCTCCAGGGACACCGCCTGGTCCGAGATCAGCTCGGAGGGCTCCTCCACCGTGTCGGAACGGGAAGAGCTGAACGGGATTGCCTGGTCGTACGCACCGCCAGTGCCCCCGCCCCCCTCCTCCTCCTCCACCTGCGTGGGTCTCTGCAACGGGGGCCATCTGCCCCACCTACACCACCCTCCACAGACCCCGCTGCCCCCGCCAGCACGCAGCAAGGCGGAGAAGAGGTCCTTCAAGCGCCGGCGCTCCAAGCAGGCCGACCTGCAGCAGCAGCAGCACAGCTGGAACAGCTACGCGCACGACGACATGGAGCTGCTGCCCATGACCATCCCCGTGTCCTCAGGCGCCCTGCCCACACTGGAGGAGCTGATCAAGGGCAAGCAGGAGCTGGGTGTGGGCACCTTCAGGGCACACACGGCAGTCACGGGACACGTCTGAGCCTCTCACCCCTGCGTGCTGTCCCTCGCCACACACACCAATGTGTGTGCTCACACACACACGTACTCATACACACACACGCACACAGGCATGCCCAAGAGCACACTGTGCTAACATGAACAGGGGTGAGGTCAGATCCCTTTACCAAACACTTGTTTGACCATCAAACCTTTAACTATCCCATGAAGCCACAGTGTGGGAGAGGACGATCTTTTTTTTTTCTTTCACCACACTCATGACCTGAGATTTTGGTTTATACTTGTCTACTTGTTTCTCTCCCTTTTCTCTAGCACTTTCTCTTATGATTTCCCTCTCTCTCTCTGTCTCTCTCTCTGATGGCTGTGTCTGCTAAAACTTGCCTGCCATGTCACTCTGAAGCAGAGTGGAACTGACTCCATGGTAACAGTCGCTGGGCAACAAACACACACATACACCTCCCTCACCCCCTAACCTCCACTACTCTCATCTCCTGGAGATGTGCCTTTTTTGTCCTTTTTACAGAACACAAGGTGTACACAAACCACCAACCAAAATGTGAACTTCTTCCCCTTGGCTCTGTTGCTTGGAGAGATACTTGATGTGGAACGGGGCACAAAGACATAAATGACAATTTAATACTGGATTTCGCTCTCTTCTGATTCCATGCTTCATGTGTTATCTCTCTCTCTCTCTTGCTCTGTCTTGGTCACAGTCCCCCTCCTCTCTCTCTCTCTCTCTCGCTCTTTCTATCACTCTCGTTCTCTCCTTTGGAACAAGCACATGGCTCCAGCTGTGTAGATGACAGCAGAATGGGTATCAACAGACAGCATTCCACCTGGGAACCCCAGACAGACTTAATTACACTGGGAAATGCCCCCTACCCCCTACCCAAGTCCCACCCACAATGTATCATATGAACAAGCAGAAATACACAGGAGCCAGAAATGCTTACGGCTCCGAGCATTAACTCAGAACTCTGCAGTTGGACCAGAAATATGATTCACTCCCTACCCCCAACCCTTTCAACAGAAACAGCCGGAAGTTCACATGCATTCACATGCATCTTTACGACTGTGGTACTAACACCATGACTTCGCTGCCTTTCTTTTTAAAAAAGACAAACATCCTCTCTGCTTCTCTCACTAATGTGTAACACTAGTCTTGCTGCAGTAGGGGGTTTATTGGGACCAGAGAGTTGACCAGAGTTGACCTTCTTCCTTCAGCACTGAGCCCCAGGTCTTTCAGATGTTTCATGAGCAGAATGAGCTGAATGAAGAACCTATCCAGTCAGTTGTGTGTGTACTCCTGTGTATGTCCCTAATGTCTGTCTGTCTGTCTGTCTGTCTGTCTGTCTGTCTACTACTAGTGTTGTATGAAGGGCCATAAAGGCTTGCAGGTGTCCAACAGTTGAGTGTGTTCATGCATTTTAGTCCAGGCTGGGCCTGTACGTGACATGCACACTCACACACACACACACACACACACACACACACACACACACACACATTAAACAATGCCTCTCTCACACACAACACTTTGTAAACAAAACACTCATGCGGCACAAACACTGAGGTGAGGGACTCCATACCCCTCTTAGGACCAAGTGGCACCCTTGTGTCACGCGCAGAATCCAGAGCTCTCCCTCATAAGCTGTTTTTTTTTTTTTTTTCCTTGGTCACATTATTGCATTTTAATCAGGAGAGGTGTCTGCCAAAGACAGGAGGCGTTGGAGCATTTAGCTTTAGCGGACCGGTCTATTCATGTCCAAAAACCGCAGCAGTTGTAAAGCCCTATTTGTAACACACACATATACTTGCATACACACCCTGCATGGGACCCTGGGCAAGCCGTTTTATTTATCTATTTATTTATTTAAATGCATCTCGACCTGACTGCACTTAGTGATCTGATTGGTCTTGGCCAAGCAGAGTGCCACGTCCCCTGCAATGTGTTATGAAGTTTGCGCACATTCGCCGTACCCACTTGGGTCTTGGTCCTCACAGCGCAGGCAAAACCAGTATACACAGACACACACACACACACACCATACACACGCACACTATTGCCCATCATGATGGTACATAGTTTACCACTCAGTATCACGTTCCCACATGATCCACCTATTTATTTTATTTATATTTTTTCATATGTGGTTCTGAAAGAGATGGATTCTGTGGTCTTGGGTGAAGATGAACGATAATGCTGCTGCTCCTTTCTACATAATCATGAACAGTTCTTTTTTTTCTTTGTGGTTTATATTTGCTTGAATCAGGCAGATCTCAGACATTGATTTAAAGAGGTCTGCCTCTTACAGCCCTACAAGGGCGCAAGAGGAGGAGGAGGGCTGTTTGTCCAAGCGCTAGTTTATCTTCATGGTTTTTTGTCGCTGGATATCGTTTTGATGAGCTCTATGCATCGGGCCTGGGGCTCCTTCTTTCTTTCTTTCCAGATTTCTAACTACTCTTTGCTTCACCTCTCGCTTCCCTGCTGTGCTTCTAACCCAGACTTAACACACCTGCCTGCTTGCTGCAAACCCTTCAGCTGTCATACACTCCAGCTCTACTCAACCCATTTCTTCTACATGTGTGTGAATGTATTTCCCCCAAGAACACATTTCCAGAATAAGGCTGTTGATTTTTTACTGTGAATACACCCATTTTGACCACTTTTTCCCCTCACTAGACAGAACACACTGTATGAATCGTCATGTGATTCAGTACAAGTTGCATTGAAATAATCTGTAGACCCCACCACCCCATTTCTTTGAAGCTGATGGTACCTCCTTATATAAACACAGTAGATTAATAATTCCCGTGTATATCCATGAAAGGGAAGGATAGGGATGGGATTTGAATGTACCACTCTGTGATCGCATGAGAGCAATTCCAGTCAGAGGGGACTTTTGACTTGTTCTTCAGTTGTCGTGCTTTTTTTCTGGCTGTATTGACTGAGGCAATTTGAGCTACCTGGTGTTTATGTGTACGTATGGCTGTGTCTGTGTGTATGTGTATGAGTGGCAGATTATATGAAAGCTCGTCTGTCCCCCTAACCTGAACGAATAGACATTTGCCCCGCATCAGTGGGATGTCGGGCCCAGTGCGCACTTTTAAATTACTCTTTATGCCTTTTTTGTTGGTTTTGTTTTTCTACACTACACCTTGTGCATCAAGCGCTTTTCTTTCCAAGGTTTTCTCCCTGTGTGGCTCCCCCTGGTGGCTGTAAGCTCATGTTTTTTTATGCCAGCAGTGGGCATGAAATACATGCCAGATTGCTGCGAGGGCAAGCTGCACAGTATTGTGGAACAAGAGCAACTGTAACTACCAAGATGTAGTGCCATTAGAAACTGTGAATTTCTAAATAAAGTCTTTGTTGTCTTTCATCTGTCTTTGAATCACCTTAATGTCAGCAAAAATGGGAATAGGTAAAGCTGGCTGATTTTCAGTGGTTTAACAACTTGGGTGACAGTAGTTAGTGGTTCAAGTTTACTGGATCTATCAAACATCTTACATCTCTTAAAAATGTGGGTTCTGCTTCCTTGTCATTTGACATATGACATTTTCTCATTTTGAGTATCATTTTAAACTAAATGTGACCCACTCAAACAGTGCAAGTAAAACTTAAAACTTCAGTCTACTGAAGTGTGAAATGGAAGCTGAAAGAAACGCTGTTCAGAGTAAAATGGAGACTGAATGCCAAGTTCAATAATACCTGCACTCAGATATTCTCAGTGTCTTCCAATATTATTGCGTATCCCTGAAACTTTCCCAATTACTTACATAAATGAATACATAAACACAATTTGTATACTACAATTTTTATAAACTTCCATGTTCAGATTTGCAAATAAGATTATCCAACACATTTCATCAGCTTGTTTACAGTTTTTCTCAAATGCTAAAACACAATTTCCGAAACCATGCACGATTTTCTCCAAACTGTAAACACAAACTCCAGTTGTCCAAAACCATTTCCCAAAACTTCGGATTCTTGTTGCAAAAGCAAACTATTGCCTCAAAACAGTTTTTTGTGTGCTCAAAACCAAACTCCATTCTCAAATCAGAAACAACAGTCAAATGAAATCACAACTGAAGCAGTTAGTAAACACTGCACAAAAAAATGGAAAGCACAACTCTCAGATGTATACATGTCATTTTTTACGGCACTAAACATGCATTTTCAACTGAAAAAGCAAAACTACTGATGTATATGTATTGTACATAGACTAAAATACATAAAGTGGAAGAATTACATGTTACAGTTTTTCTCAGTTGTTTACACACAAATCATTGTGCTTAGGACACAATGACCACAACATGGAACTCATGCACTAACCCCCTGATCCAATTCTGCTGAACTACAAGCGCAATTACTGCTTTACACTCAAATTGCAGTTCTAAAACACAATTTTTTTTCAAAACACTACTTACAATTCTCTGCATTTGGTGCAATTTTCTTGAAGAAAATCTCTTGTTTTCACAAGGAACACACTGTCATTCAAAATTCTAAAGTCAATTGCCCTCCTATGTACACTGACTCACATCATAAATCATATGGGCAAACACCTGTCTCACAGTTTTACAATTAGCAATCAGAGCTATGGAAGATGCATGTGGAGATATAGCAACTGATAATTTTCATGGATGGATTTGCCATGCTAGACACTATTTCACCCACTACTTGCCAGAAAACATTGGATGCGACGCTGTGGCCAGACCAAAACAAATGAGAGGTTCTTTTTTGTTCTTATAAATATCTATTCATATGATGGTTTGTATGTGTCATTTGACAACAAAATAGAATTTTGAGAATAAATAACATTGTTATTGAAGGACTTTGCCCATTGTGTGTGTGTGTTGTATTTTGTGTATAGAGTTCTGAGAGTATGAGGCATGCTCTCAGAAAATGTGTGTAAACAATTGAGAAAAACTGTAAATTATAGCGATACAGCACAAATGAAAACTACATGTGATGTATACAGTGCTGCAAACAAGAGATCACTGGGCTTTATTTGGGCTGGGTAAGGCTGGGTGATATCCCTTGCCAGGCAACGGGGAAAGAACCCCCTAGTGTGTCATATCCATCCTTGACACTGTTCCTCACCACAGGGATATTCCATGGCCTCCAAAAAATTACAGATTCAATTCTGACTCCTTTGTCATCAACCCATGGACAAGAACATGATATATAATGCTGGCTGGAAATGACCACTCTTCCCTTTCCTTTACCTCCTCTTCCTCTTCTTTACCACCCCCCTCACATTTGGACTCTCTGTCCTCCTTGGGTCTGATTGGCATCCATTTGCAAGCTGCAACCCTCAAAAACCTGGTTGCTCTTCCAATTGGCTTGTATTGGTGGTGTCAGCTCATTTGAAATGAAGTAAAGTCAATTTTGACCCATTGTGCTTAGTGTATGGCATTTGTGCTTTATTTGTGGTGAAAAGGTGAAATGTATGTTCACCATTTTGCATTGCATGTATCTAAGAATGCAACATGTGTTTTAACAATGAGATTGTGCTTAGAGTTTTGCAAAGACGCATCCATGGGTTTTGCAAATTGTGTTCTACTATGTGAAAATTGTTCAAGGTATTGACAAAAGGGTGAAGAGTTCTGAGAAATAATTCAAGCAATTGGGAAAGTTGTTCAACCAGTAGGTGTTTGTTTTAGCAATTGAGAAAAACTGTAAACTGATTCAACTAATGTTAAATGTGTCGCGTAGAAGCCAATTTATGATCAGAGGTATTTATTGCCAAGTCTGCACAAACAAACAATGCTTATCTTGGTGTCATTCTCTTGGTAGCACAGGTTTTACAAATAATAGTTTAACAATAATAATAATAATAATGATAATATTGCAGAGCAGAGACACCGCTATTATTGCCAGTTACCCACAAATGTCAGACAGCAGGAGCTAGGCTTCACTGATTCTTACCGCTATTAAGGACATGATGATCAGCACACAGATACAGCTTGTTGCTACACGACAGAACAGGAAGTCGTGGGCAGGCATTTACTTTCAGGACTGTAAAGAGAAGTGAGCCATCTGACCAACACATGAAGTTTCGTTTGAATATGTCCGTTAAAAAGCATGTTGCTTATTCAGCAAAGACCTCTATTACAAGTAAAAAAGGATGACCAGTAGTATTACAACACAGCATCACGTCTCCTTTTTCATATACAACAGTCACTAATGTTTGGGGTTTGCAGGCACACACTGCACTTCACAGACATATTGTCTACCCTTTTTCTAACCACTGTAAACATACTGCATATGGAAATGTTTTGTTGTGGTGTTCTGTCTGTAAATATGATGCATATTGTATGGCTTGAAGATACACCAACAGCCAGAGACAAATTCCTTATGTGTGCCAACAGGGGGTTGAATGTGTTTCTGAACTCATAAACTGACTGTAAAGGAAAAGCCATTTTCTGCAAAACAAAAAGAAACCACCCAGCACATCTTTATAAGCTGTGGAAATTTTGCATCAATGCATCTAGCGTCCACTCCACTGATCTATGCTGCCCTAAAAAAGCAAAGCGCGGTAACTACGCAAACCCTGAAAATGAGAAAAATGTCTTCAAAGTTGTCATAGTACTCAATGAAACATGTAGGTATAATGGGGATGATGCTTTAATGTATTTTCTTTACAGGAAGAAGCAAAAGACTTAGTCACCAGACAAAAGAGGTGTTATAAAGTCAATTTTACAGTCCAAACTCAGTTTTCACAAAATATGTAGTTATCACCTTTTGGCTTTGTTGGGCAGTATGGCCCACACGCAGTCAGTCACGCCCGCTCCCGTGCGTTCGTCTCTCCCTTTGAACACGCACACTGGGTCAAAGGAATGATTTTATTTAAGAATCAATCCAGTGCAGATTGTCAAGTATTTTAAAGTGTAGTTTATATATTTCCCACAGATTCCTGAAGTCCTGCTCAGCAGTCTTGATTCCCTCATTATAGTTCCTTTTCACAAAAATAGTGTCAGTGCTAGTTTTAGGCTGACAGTGATTTCCACACAGAGGAAATGGAAAGCTGACAGCTTTTTGATATCAAACATGTCACTGTCGTCTCCTAAACCTAATTCTGGTCAGTTTCCCTTTAAAATAAAATAAAATAATAATACATTTCATGATTATGAACAAAGACACTGAACAAAGAAATCAATGTATAAAAAACAATACTAAAATAAACTGTGGCTATAGTCCAGTAAAAAAACAGAACATTCTGAAAAGATGCACTGCATGTATGAACACAAAAACAGGCTTTTGGTTCCCAAAAAAGTGTCCCTTGCTCCCTTAGTGGCTCCAGCTCATCAGTGTTAGTTCACAGAGGCCTGATCTAAAGTGTCATCAATGTCCTGATCCTCCGTCCCTATCAGGCCATTAATGACAGGCAGTCCTGCGAGATCAGAAAAGAACACCACACCTCATAATTCGTTTTTAACTAGCATACTACCTAACATCTACCAGCATATTGTCGCGCTACGATACAAAACATGCATCCTCACATGACATCTGACATAATGGTGAACCTTGAACTACTTTACGTTCAACTTATATGAATCCACTTTAAATGTGGATATTTCAAACATTTTCTGCGGACATCCAAACAGGCCTTCTGCTGCCCTTTTCGGGAGTCTGCAGAATAGTGCCTGGAACCAATAATTATGTACACTGGAAAACAGATCAATATTATGTCAAAAAAGATGTTGTCAAAAGTGGCATGCATTCAAGTAATAGCATTCCAAAAAATCCATCCTAATTCTTGTCAATCAAAGTGAACTTAAAAATGATCTTCACATATTGATGGAATCAATTTAAGTGCTCTTTCATTAAACTGAATAATAGCATTTGTGAAAATGATCTCTCATTAGACACTGAATGGCATTACTGATTTGCGATTGGCAGAGCCTCACTATGAAATGCCAAGTTCTCACCGTTCGCCTCTTTGTCAACAACAGGTTGTTCATTCTTAGCTGGAACGCACAATGACATAGCATTGGGATATTGGAACCACAACGCAATTACAGCATCTCCTATGTAACTTCTAGATAAACTCCATAGCCTCAGCTGGTAACGTCAGGGCCAGTTAGTGTCAGTTAACAAATTCATTCCAAATCAAAATGTCAAAGTGCTTTAAAACAATGCAGAGGCCACTTACTCCGCCGCAGTCGAACAGGCCAGATGAGCAGCGAGCAGAGAAATATGGATGCCGCCATGGCCACACCTCCTGTCACTCCCACCATCACATAGTGGTAGTACCACACACACGCTGGACAGCACAACTCTGTTCTGAGTTAGAAAACACACATGCATACACATAACTAACACACATACGTACTGAGCAGATGTGTCAAAGAAATCTTCAGCACTGACAACTAGACAGTGGCTTATATAATGACTACAACAGGCAAACACAGTGACAGCGTATAAAGAAAGCTAGACTATTAAGAACTGCTCTACAGAGCAATGTATTTGTTTGAAAAATAAAAACCAGAAACACACCTGAAAAGAAAGTCAAACTTTCACACACACACACTTACTGGCAGGGATGGAGACCCTGGATCAGCATGACCACCAATCCATTGGCCAGCTTGTCAGTGAAACTCATGGCTCCATACACAAAGGCCCCACTTTGCTGTTCAAATGTGCGCGCACGCACACACACACACACACACACGCACGCACGCACATATGCACACACATGATTAACATCAGAACATCAGTCAGTAAACCCTCACACCATGACAAAAACAACACACCACACAAACACACTATAACAGCTAAACCAATTCTCCCCAAATCAAAGTAGCTACAATGGTAACTGCAGAATACCCTGTGACAAAGATGCACTGTGGGTAAGCACATACTAAAAACCCAATCAGTAACAAAAGCTCCAGCTATCTGTATACTGAAGCAGTGCCACAATATGTCCCAACAAGGGTAGTAGTGCGTTGAGGCACTGGTGTGAAAAGCATATTCAGGTATCAGTATGTCATTGTGAACATGTGCAAAGGCGGGAATAAAGAGTTCTGAACCAAACACTTAATGCAGTGAGTGTAGTAGTGACAGTGAGTTGATTAGTTTATATGTTGCTGACTTTCAGGGCAAAACTACAGCGATACTTTTAAGGTGCAGCTGACATAGCAAGCGATAGTTACACAGCGATAGTCACCATGGACTATCCTGAAAGGGGAAAAAGTCTGTGGTGCTAAAAGGATATCTTATCACCGGCCCAAATGTAAACAACCTGGTCCACATGGACTGGCCAATCAGAGCATTTAAAACACAAATCAGGGATTCATGCTATTTCCTAAACGCAGCATACACACACTGAGGGGAATGGTAGCTAGATTTCCTTGAAGTAGCAGTGAGTAATAGGTTGCAAGAGAGGCTAACATTGCCAGCCAGCACCTCACAGCGGATAAGTAGCGGTGATTTTCCCAAATATTTTGTATCTCGAGGGCAAATCAATAATTTAAAACAAACACACACACACACAAACAAACAATCTAAACAGCCCCATACCTGCTCTCACCCTTCCCTAACGAGCGACAGACTTACCGTCTGGTCCCCGATGAGGTCGGCCGTGAGCGAGAGTGACATGACGAGGATGGTGGCCGAGCCTGTGCCCAGTAGGACGGCTGCCCCGTACACCGACGAGCCCATGCGGGTGTCCAGTAACGCCCAGTAGCCAAACGCCATAATCAGCAGCAGGCCTGCAAAGTAGGTCATCTGCCGTGTGTGGACAGGGGATTTATGCTTTACTCACAACCCAGGACATGCAGCTCATGTACACCCCTCACACACTACATGCAGAGGTCTTACTCCTAGCCTTGTAAAACAGCCCCTTGTACTTCATTTCATTTTTTACAGAGGGTCTGGCAGTGCTGCCATTGACATTGGTGTATTAGGCAGATTTTTTCCTAGCCAATCAGCAAACAGAGGGAGTGTCTGTGAGCGATGACATTGAATTTGTGTGTTACATTTCAATTGTAGTGCATAGCCAGGCTAATAGCATATGTCACAACCAGACATTAGTGATTAGGTAAAAGCAGAGCCACTTGTTTTAAACTTTAGCAGAGTCCACACCTCCAGGACAAAAACGTTTCTCAATACAGCACTGCCAGACTAGAGCTGTAACTTTTTTTGCCATGTGTATATTATGTTTATAACATGCTATCTGGAGTTCACATTTTCTACGGTTAAACACGTAACCATTTTTCACTGTAATCGTGTTCCTGTTCGTACACAAAACAGCTGTTTTGTGACACAATAAAATCTGTTCACCAGGCACCCACTGCCATCTTTTATGACGCAACTTTACAGAATGGTGTGTATGACACCCACATGTCTTTGCACCATTTCATATGTATCCCTCACTAAAATGCAGTATAAGTATATATAATAAGTATATATAATATTTATAAACAAAAATGTACACCTATTGTACACACACACACACACACACACACACACACACACACACACACACAGGTAGAGTGAGTCTTACACTTTTGCCAATCAGCTTGCTGAAGGGCTTCATGATGAGGGAGGAGGCGAAGCCGCTGACATACATGACCAGAGGAATGGTGGCGATGTAGTTCTGCAAACACAAGAGGCCAGAGTTGGAGGAAGGGGGAAAACCAGCGATAAGTACACCTCACAGCAGGAAGTGAAATTAACCACAATCTCTGGTAGATCAAGTCCTACCACAAAACAGAGTTTGGCAACTGATGGCAGTCAAGAGGGCATTATATGACAGACAGGTTTTTAGGGTTTGGGGAATGAAGGCTTACCTTGGGCAGTAGGAGAGTGTTGTTTGGGGAATGAAGGCTTACCTTGGGCAGCAAGAGAGTGTTAGTGAGATACATGGAGACGTATGTCTGGGACAGGTTGACAATGAGCCGAGTGGACATGTAGAGGAGAGCCACCTGAAAGAAGACACACACATACACAAACATAGACAAACACACACTCACACACACAATCATAAAACCAGGTGTCAGACTGAAATCTATCTGCAAGCATGCCACTTAATATATTTACCACCATAGTTGGTGCCAAAAACATGCCAACATCATTAATAGTGTTGTATGAGTCTTGGGAATGCTACATATGAGGGGTACACAGGAAAAACGAGCATAGTCACAAAATTACATTTTTCAAGTTACTCCCGCCCACCGGTAGCTGCATTGAAACCCTAGCACAGTAATCCTGTGAATAAACGAGCACAGTCTCGAGCAGAAGAATTTTAAAATACCATTTACTTAAAATCAAATAAAAAATCAAACTGTTAAATTACATTTTGTGACGATGCCCGTTCTTCCCGTTTGCTCCTCATATGCCTAACTACGGTGTGTCAGTGTATGGTGTGTCGGTGTGGCACCTGGTAAAAGGAAGGCTCCAGGAGCCAGTGTTTCCACAGCAGTCGGGCTGTGACAGGCTTAGGAGCGCTGAGGAGTGGCTGCCTCTCTCCTGGCTCCGAGTCTCCTGTCGCATAGCTCTTCTCCCGAGTGCCCAGGTGGAAGAGCAGTGAGGTAATGGCACCGATGCCTAACACAAGCAGACTCAAGTTCTGCTCACAGAGAGAGATACAGCGAAAAGAGAGAAAGAGTTTGAGAGAGGGGCGGGGGCAGAGGGGCAAACATGAGATAAAAGCCAAGGTGTGTATGTAGTGAATACAGAACCTATGGCATAGACGATGGAAAAGTGTGAAAAAAGAGGAAGTGAAGAGAGGTCATGGGTGATATACAACCAGTTCGTGCTCACACACACACAAACACATCAACACAGACACACCAGGTGGAGTGAGGAGTTGGGTGATTCGTGACAAACTCACTCTGAAAACAGGGATGTCAGCAGGACCTAGAGTGTCTGTGATCTCCTCATGCCCTGCCTGCAGGTGGAAGAACAGCCAGGCAGCACCATAGACAGTGATGTTAGCCACGACTGTGAAGGCATACCTGTACAAGCAAAACACACCTACATTAAGCCCTAGTCACTGCTAAACACTTCTAACACAATTCATGCTATTGAGAAAAAAACACTGGAGGCCTCTTCAGAAACTTGGTAAGATTATTATGCAGAGAACTGTGGATCTGCACATTTAAAAAAAACTCAACCTGACTCTCCTTTAGAGGTGAACTCACCGCCGCCCACATTTTAGTGTCTGGCAGTCTCATGAGTTGGTGACACGTGATTTCACACAGAAAGAGAAAACAAGCCCACCTGTAGGCCGTCAGCTCCACCTTGGCATACTCGCAAGACACCAACTCAGGAATGAGAGACAGGTGGGAGATCTGAGTGGCTGCCCAACCGAACTGGAAGATGATAATGAAGGGCAGGAAGTACACCAGACTAGCAAACTGGGGTGTGTTGGCATTGCAGCCTATGCACTGGTTAAAGATGAAAGCAAATGACACCAACACACTCACTGTGCCTGAGGGAGGAGACACAACACGTTGGTAATCATGGCTATTCTTATGACAAAACACAGCCAGAGACAGACAGAGACAGCCAATGCATCATTTCACTCTCGTTTCTGAAGAACAACATCTAGCGACTCACCAACTAAGTGCCACGTTTTCCTCTTCCCGTAAGTCCCGCACCCCGCTGTGTTATCCGACTCGTAGCCAATAAGCGGCGTACAGATTCCATCTGCTATCTGTCCGGCCAAAAGCAGCACACCGGCGTATGTGTTCTGAAAACCTAGCACCGAGTGGTAGTACACCAGTAGGTAGGTGAACCACATAGAGGCACATAGGTCGTTTAAAAAATGTCCTATCGCATAACTTAGACGTCGACAGACGTGCAAAGAAGGCGGGTTGTCAGACATGTTTTCCTTTTTATATACAGAAGTGCAAACTGTACTGTTTTAAAAACTATAGAAGATTGCACAACCAACAACATACTATCGCTGCATTCATTTCCCCATACCACTGACATCCAAGTGGTAAAAATAGGCTACTTGGTTAGCGTTCCCATCAGCGAGGTCTGTCGTCCTCTGGATCCTCAGTTTTGGTTTTACCGGTCAGCTGACTGGCGCGTTTCACAAAAATGCTGATTTAGTGTTAGTAATCCATTATTATTTACTTTGCCTGCTACTGTGGTGCGAAAAGTGCCGATGACTTCAATGTGATCCAGAATGAGCAACCCATACATGAGGCTGGGTCTAGGTAGTAATCCAGTTTCGCACCATTTGTTGTGTTTTTGTGGCTGCAATGGCCGACCCTAATGACGCTATGTGATGTGTACTGTGAAGACACGCCCATTGAATTATTTTATCTACACAATGGCTCAGCAGTTTCCAAACTTTGACTGTATTCTTTTTAGCACCCCATGGAACTCTGTTAGAAAAATACTATTTTAAACGTTTCGAAGAGCACAGGGCAGCATTAAATGAATTATGGGTTCATTCATACACATAGGCTCAAAGGGATGGGCAAATGTGTTATCAAAATATAGGGTGGGCCTATGTTGATTTGCTCTATATGTAACAGGATCATTGACGTTTACAGTACCTCAACCTAAACAATTGTTTTATTTCTTTTTTTGGCTTCAGTCATCTGCAAACACACAGACCAATAACTTTCCTCAAGCCAGGTTTGGCCTTGGCCTCAACTTTACAGACTATGGACTATGCCCTCCCCAAATCCTGAGCTCAGACCCTTGTGAATGTTTAGGTCAGGAAGCTACAGCCCAGCTGACTCAAGTCTTTTAAAACACATTGGACTGCTGTTATGTCTAGTGTTTTATTTCCCCTAGCCTAGAACATCCCATTCTAGAAGACTGGCACAAAGTAGCTGTCTTTGAACTGGCATGGTCATCCATCTCCAGGAAGAATCACTCTCACCTGTGCACAGCCATCTTATTTATTCATTTCAAATGTTTAGTGTACTATCCTCCACAATACATATCAAACATCCATCTGATAGGCTTAAGTAGTTTGACCTTGGTCCTTACACATACATTCATCCTCACACAAAAGGCCCATTTCCACACACACACATATTTCCGATTCCTAGTTCAGGCAGGGCAGGTGAAGAGTAGGTGGCTTTATTTCACCATTATAGCTTAGGACCATCTTTGTACAGACAGCATGACCTCTTTACAACTGAGGGTGTTAATGTTTGAGAGATCACCTGAGGATGCCCTTAAATGTGTAATGACTGTACCCTCTGAAGTGTGCGCCACAGAGTTATAAAGGTCTGTTAACGGCAGGAAAAAAATGAAGGAATAACACATTTATTTGTTATGTACAAATAAATACAACTTAAAACAAAGCTATTTGAGAAAAAAACATCAGAAATAAACATTGTTTGCTCTGTATAGTATAAACATTTATATATCTTCTCAATTTCTCTGGCCACATTTCTTCAGGCTGTCCTGACTTTCCGTTGTCATTGTCACGAGTCCACACCCACATTTTTGCTTTGTCTGCGGTTCATTTCCTGCACACAGCCCTCAGTCACTGATTTCCCTTTCACTTGTGACTTTTCCTGTTCAATGTCTCCTGACACGTACAGAGTAACAGTATGCAAGTAAGAAAAACAGAAGCAGGTGTGCAGTCACAAAACTGTAAAGGGTAAAGAAGGGTTAAAAGTCATGTGACCAATCTATACTTCCCAAACCTGCTATCTGGTAACTGATGTACACCGTTTAAAACTGTTTCAATCACAAGCAGCTTTAAAAAAAAATCAGAGGAATAAAATTGACACAATAAAACAGCGAGTGTCAGGTACAGTTAGGAAAAAAAACAAACCAAGAACCAAAGAAGGCGTGAAGGGAGAGTGAGAGTTTGATGAAGATGAGTGGGGTAGGAAAAATGACTTAGACATGACTCTGGACACATGAGTGTTGGAGGTTTTACTTAGAAAGGCACAAACTCTGACTCACAGGTAACCACCTTTACACAGCAAGAAAAGAATGGAGACGAGCCACAGACGCCTCACTCCCCCCATCCCAACCCCATACCCCCCGCCCAAAAATGCTGTGAAAAGTTCTACATCCCTTTAAGAGTTGAGTGTGCATCCATTTTAAAGTGAGGTGAAAATGTCTGCACTGTAGTAATCCCATCCTGGCTTCATTCGTCCCTGTGAGCGCTCAGCTCAGTCACCAGATGCATTTGTCCGCATCTGGCAGCACTGTGAGAAGAGTGGTACGCTCCTCAACCAGAATCAACCAGTCAAACAGCGCCTCCTGGGGGCCACTTGCAGAAACACACTTGGGATACTCCATTTCCGTGAAAGTTCACTCCAACAAGTTTGGACGCATAAACATTTGGACCCGGAGAAAGAGTGAGATAGAGAAGGAAAGAGAGAGAGAGACAGAGAGAGAAACAGAGATAGAGTATGTATCTGTTTGTGAAAAAAAGAGAGAGAGAAAAGAAAGAGAACAAGAGAAAGAAAGAAAGACAATCTGAAATAGCAGACTTAATTTTTAAAATAGGAAAAAATACAACTGAAGGATGAGGGAGAGAAATGCCCGGGCAGGCTCACCCTTCCCCCATGCCACACAGGTAAGCATGTGATCCAGGAGAGTGTCTCTGTCATTCGCTCAGGCTCTTCTCCTCTTTGTACGTGAGATCTGTCCGTGGTGCATGCCCACCATTAGTGTAAAATACATCATTGTCGTCTGTAGTAGTCTTTCAAAAGGCTGCTCATATATCGCTAAAAGGAGTATAAATATCCTCCTCTTCCTCCGCAGAGGAGGAGGCCCAGTGCTCCTTACTTGTGCCGCTGGAGTGCTTTCCTCTTCTGACGCTTGAAGAAACAACAACACCTGCAAAACACATTAAAGGTTGTTAAATATCAAATCACCAGACCAAACATGAGTTTGTTTCAGAACACTGGCCTCATTTGAATTACTCAGTTCTCGTCCCAGAAATAAATTCACTGTTACTGTTGACACTTTCCTATCAAAGTGGACAACAAAACTGCTCTTGTGAAAACCACAGATGTGCAATCATCCAGGTCAAAACAACAAAACGTAAAGACATGTCCATTATCACTTATTGTCACGAATGAATGATAACTCGAAATATTCTTGAAATATAAAGTCTTAGCACGGATGCTCAATGTGTAGTCACTGCAGTGCAGCAACTGACATAATCAGACCAGAGGGATTGAGGGTGGAGGTGTGTGTGTGTGTGTGTGTGTGTGTGTGTGTGTGTGTGTGTGTGTGTGTGTGTGTGTGTGTGTGTGTGTATTGCTTACTTGGTGTCGTCGGGCACCTCCCGCTCGGCCGTAACGGTGATGGGGGCGTTGGAGTGGCCCGCCGTGGGGTCGTCTGTGTTCAGCTCCCCATTGGTTGAGTTCATCACCTGCATGGAATCATGGGGTGGAAAACAGGGCGGACAGTCAGGGCAACGTGTCACCCGTCTTTCACTACCCCAAAAGCAGAATGACAGAACAGAAGCGGAGGTGCACCTCCAGGCCCAGGCAAAGGAGGAGCAGACAGGGGTAACAAAGACGAGAGAAAAAGAGCAAGAGAGAGTGACAGAGAGGGAGCGAAAGAAGAGGAAAGGTGAAAGGGAGGAAGGAGCCGCCCAGGTGTGCGCCTACCTGTGCGGAGCCCCCCAGGCGGTCGGCCGTCAGGCGGGAGCCCAGGACCTCGCGGGGTGTGGCCGGAGGGGGCTGCACTTCGCCGCCCGCAGGCTCAGGAGACTGCCACAGTTGGGCACAGTGTTGAAAAGGAGGAGAGGAGACAGGAAGAACATACACAAACATGAATAGCCTTGTTTTTTTAATCACGGCAGCTGTGGCAGAGCTGAAGAGAAGACGAGGGGGTCGAGCGATAAGAGAGCTGTTAAGAGGAGAAGCTAAGCTAGAGGGAGACATTCTGCACGCAAATGCACACAAACACTCATGCATACACTGATCATTTAGATACATGTTCTACAATGTCTTACTGGAGGGATGTGCTGAAAAACAGTATCTTCAGCACACTTTTAACCACCACATCCACTGGAAATATATTTAGTATTGAGCCCGCATAAACACAAACCAACTCGCTCACAAATAAACATGCTGACTACATTGCTTTAGGTGTGACCTAAAAAAAACTTCAAGATGCTCTCAAACACACAGACTAGAAAACACTTACAACAACAATAATAATAGTAATAGTAATAATAATAAAGATGTGCATACTCACCCTGACCTGGTTTTTGGTCTGCTGCTGTGCTTTGTCCCTGCTGCTGGGCTGTAGGGGCGCGTCACTGGGCACTGGGCCGATAGGGGTGGGCTGGGGACACACAGAACAGTGTGTATGACAGGACCGCGTCAAAGGTCATGCTCAAGGACATGCTAGGTGTGCTTATGTGTGAGTGAGTGAGTGAGTGTGCAAGTGTGAGTCAGTGAGTGTGTGTACCAGTGTGAGTGAGTGAGTGTGTGTGTGTGTGTACCAGTGTGAGTGAGTGAGTGAGTGAGTGAGTGAGTGTGTGTGTGTGTGTGTGTGTGTACGAGTGAGAGTGAGTGAGTGTGACTGTGTGTGTGTGTGTAAGAGTGTTTGAGTGCGAGTGTTTGAGACTGTATGTGTGTGTCACTCACCAGGGTTTTGCCGACCCAGTCATACTGGTAGTCAAAGACATAGCCGTTTCTGTCAAACAGGTCTGTGAAGAGCTTGCGCAGGTAGTCATAGTCTGGCTTCTCAAAGAAGTCCAGCCTGCGCACGTAGCGCAGGTATGTAGCCATCTCTTCTGTGGGAGAAATCAAATGTGCACAACATATACAGAAATGCACGCACACACAAACATGATCATTTGAAAGATAGTTGCTTTACACATGCAGATGGAAACACCCACGCAGGTCCACACAGACCCAATGGGAACACAATCAGTGTTGCTCACCCTGTAGGAATTAATGTGTGGGCCACCTAGTAATCTTCATCACCCGCCCACTAATGGCATCAACAGCAATACATTTGCAATTTGCTCTTGCTCAATATCCTATGATTCCAATTACTTGTGCACTGTAGTTCTGAACCTCACTGCAATTTTTGATTTTATGAAATACATCGAAATGCAAGGCATGAAAAAGTATATATTATGTTATGATCAGTAACCATGCAAATGCACTAGGTTACGTAACTAAAACCTCAAATCACGCATGTAGCTATGCTTGGCATCACCTCCCACTGTGCTGTGCAGTAGCAAGAAGCAGCCCTAACCAGCCAGCCCTGGACAACACACCTCTTCAGTTTATAAGGACCACTGCTGCAAATCAACTAAACAGGAACTGAAGGTATGACAATGTTGCACCCTCAACACCCACCGGCTGCAATTCCAGTCCAATACAGAACAGGTGTGAGTACAGCATTTATCAAGCATGGTTCCGTGATGTAAAATATAAACCCCCTCATCTCTTTAGAACATGAAATAATAAAAAACATTTTTTAAAAATCTTATAATACTAGCAGGCAAGCAAACCAGCACTGTACATGAAAGGTTAATGGTATGAGTATAAAGACACTAGGATAATAATAATAATAATAATAATAATAATAATAATAACAATACTAATAATAATCAATCATAATTTGTGTTTGTACAGCACATTTCATGTGTCACAGTTTGACAAAAACATAAAAAGGCTGGCAGAGCAAGAGGAGGAGAGAAGAGAGAAGAGCATAAGGAGGAGAGAAGAGCATGAGGAGGAGAGAAGAGAGAAGAGCATAAGGAGGAGAGAAGAGCATGAGGAGGAGAGAAGAGCATGAGGAGGAGGGAGGAGTATGAGGACAGAAGAGAGAGGAGAGAAGAGCATGAGGAGGAGAGGAGGAGTATGAGGACAGAAGAGAGAGGAGAGAAGAGCATGAGGAGGAGAGGAGGAGAGAAGAGCATGAGGAGGAGGGAGGAGTATGAGGACAGAAGAGAGAGGAGAGAAGAGCATGAGGAGGAGAGAAGAGTATGAGGAGGAGAGAAGAGTATGAGGAGGAGAGAAGAGCATGAGGAGGAGAGGAGGAGAGAAGAGCATGAGGAGGAGAGAAGAGTATGAGGAGGAGAGGAGGAGAGAAGAACATGAGGAGGAGAGAAGAGTATGAGGAGGAGAGAAGAGAGAAGAGCATGAGGAGGAGAGAGGAGTATGAGGAGGAGAGAGGAGTATGAGGAGAGAAGAGAGAGAAGAGGAGAGAAGAGAGGGGTCCCACCTGGGAAGCTTTCACACAGCACCTCGATGGGTGTCGCCCGTTTGGTGTCGCCAATCTTCTGGTAGCGCTCCTTCAGTGTGTCAGCCTACAGAGATGGGGGGGGGTGTAGTCGGTGTTCAGTACTGACAAACCCATGCACACCCACACACACTTTTCCCACTTTAACCCATAAAACACACACTAGCTCTGTTACACACTCACTCACACTCACTATTCATATGCACTTCAGGTAAGCGCATCATCAGCAAATTAGACAAAAACAGGCCCATCAGAACATTAGAGTGCACATGTGCACACAAACAAGTGCACACTCATGCTCACTCACGCACATGCACACAAACTGCGTTGACAGAAACCTGTTCCATTATCAGTCTGTAGGCTACTGTTGAGCACATTAAGGCCCCGTCCACACGACAACGTTCCTGGATTTTTTTCTTGCCGGGTTTAAAAAAAAGTCGCGTCCACACGACAACGGAGCAGTAAATATTTACGTCCACACGGGAACGTTTTCATTGCGTTTTCATTGCAGAAGGTGCGCTGTCCCAGCTTGAGGGGCATGATCAGAAGCCAATGATTCACTTTAAACATGTAATGTATGTTGATTTTAGCAATGTGGGTTCTAGTTTAGATGGGTCGGATGCAGCGACAGTTGCCCTATTTAAAAAGAATAACGTGAAAAGCGTTTGTTGGGCTGAACTAGCGATGTATACAAAAACATCCTGTAGTTCAATGTCAGAAGGTAGAAACAGTTGCATTACACATAGCCTACACTGCAGACGATTTTTACTTTAAGTATCCCACAGCAACCTGTTTGTAAACGTTTGACGCTGTTGTGAGATGTCACGTCGTTAAATTGACCCATTTAAGCGATACGGAGCAGAACATGAAAAAATAGAAGGAGCTGCAAATAAACTTGAGACAACTGCGCAATTATTCGCTTAAAACATGCCATATGCTGATTTTAGCAATGCCTGTTGTTACTGAGGGGAGCTGAAAGCAGCGACAGTTGCTCTTTAATTAATTAAGAATAATGAAAGCCTACAAGAAGTAGCCTACTAGCCATACAGACAGTTTAATGGCAAAGGATAGAAACAATTGCACAACAGCCAGCCTACAGTACAAGCTAATCAAATCACAATTTATTCGACAGCAACCAGTTTGGAAAAGTTTGAAGTTGTTGTTATATGTGCAGCGCAAGGTGAATGGGCGACGACGTCATCGTTTTCAAAAGGTTGCGTTTTGCCTGTCCACACGAAAACGAAACGGCGGCGTTCTCAGACTTTCTCACTTTGGAACCCGTTCTCAAAAGTTATCGTTTTCGGTCACCCAAAACGCCGGCGCCGTGTGGACGGAAGGCCAAAACGCAAACAAACTTTACCGTTTTCACCCGAAAACGTTGTCGTGTGGACGGGCCCTAAGTGTTCACAACCCAACACACCCAACCATAGGACGACTGCCTAGATGCAGAAAAAAATAGAAACTCTGAAGTACTACGTGTTCTCACAAACTATGTGAGAATAAGGTTTGGGGATGAGGAAGGCTTGAATCTCTTCCTATGTGCACAATTATCTTGTGTTTTCTCTAAAACACCCCTGCTGTCACAGCAGTCAAATGAGACTATGTTCCTCTGCCTCTTTTATCCCAAAAACTGTATAAATGGCAACTTATTCATCTTTTGTGCCTTTGTGTTGATCATACACCACCAACCTCAGGTTACTATCAGAGAGAGAGGGAGCAATAGAAAACATCCACCTTTGGATGAGATCACTGCACTGCTACAAATACAGCAGATGTCCTCACTACAATGCACAATATTCTGCTTTCGGGAAATAGGCCTTTTATACAACGATGACAGCAAACGTACACACTCAGTCACAATTAGCCCAATTAGGGACACAGAGAGGGACATAAAAGGTTATTTTCACTAATGCTTATTTCCTGCATTACCCTAGCAGTTTAGGCTACATTTCCCGAAAAAGGTGAAAAACGTTTATCATTTTTCCCCACTGCCCAGAAATATGTCTAAATGGCCAAAGATATTTAGATTATGGTCAAAAAGTGGTAAAGAAGCCAAAAAATAGAGACTAAAACCACAAAACTGCAACTGCTTTTACTTAGTGGGATTAGTGGGCTGAAAAATAATTTATCAAAATAGTTAATGATTAATTTAATAGGTGACAGCTACTCAATTAAATTACACTTTTGCTGCTCTACATTCAATAGGAAATAATCAAGGCCTGAAGTATAACTAAGACATAAAAATATATACTGACCCTGCTCAATGCATTCTGTTTCTGACACTTACAAAATGCTCAAATTAAACTCGTAAATGTCAGACAGCATACAAAACTATCCGTCGTAAGCACACACACACACACACATTTGGAGAGGAGATAGGTGCAGCCTACAGCAGAACAGAACATGGGCAGGAAAAAACACTGCTTATCTATACACTCAGTGCAGCCAGACATCCCTCCCACATACATAGTCATGCAGGCACACACACACACACACACACACACACATACACACACACAAACATGCACAAGAGTCTCCTTGTTCCAGGGCTCTACACCTCTGCACTGATGACTGGCTCACCTTTAACCCTTGCCAGGGCAAGCTCCCACGCAGAAAGTACATGAACATGTGACCAAGTGCCTCCAAGTCATCCCTTCTGCTTTGCTCTGCAGCACGAGAGACACACAGAAAGAAAGAGAGGGAACGAGGGAGGGAGAGAGATGGAAAGAGAAAGAGAGCGAGAGACAGACACACAGAGAGAAAGGAGGAGAGAGACAGGGGCAGAAGGGAAGAGCTGTGTCAATCACTCCAGCTCCCAAATGGCCTGATTTAGGAGAGGCCCACAGGGTGCTTCACATCAACCCTCCCATCACCACTCTGACCCAGCAGGCTTCAACGTGGCACACATGAGAAGAGGAGAGGAAAGCAGATGGCAAGAAATCAAGAAAGGCTTCTCTGATTGTCGTCTCATCTCGACTGTTGTGGTGCTAAAGAAGAGGAACCAAAAATATCATAAAATAATGTGATTCATTCATTATGAAAAGGATGGAAGTGGTGATAGACTTCAGGTGAAAGAACATTCACTATGGATCAAGGGGAAATTTGCTACCAGTGTGTTGCAGCTAGCACTGTCCGCTCACACGGCTTCTCCTATCATTGCTATGCTGATGAAACACAGCTGTACCTGTCGGTCCGACCAGATGACACCACGGTCTCCGCACGCATCTCTGCCTGTCTCTCCGAACTTTTCGCATGGATGAAGGAACACCACCTCCAGCTTGATCTGTCTAAGACTGAACGCCTGGTGATCCCAGCCCAGAACAAACCAGCCCACATCAACCTGAATATGGGTACAGTCACGGTTGCTCCAAACAAGGTTGCTAAAAACTTGGGCATAATGATTGATGACCGGTTATCATTTTCTGACCACATTGCCTCCGTAGCGCGGTCATGCTGTTATGCGCTGTACAACATTAGAAAAATCAGACCGTATCTGACCCAATATGCTGCTCAGGTCCTGGTACAGGCTATGGTCATCTCTCGCCTCGACTATTGCAACGCCCTCCTAGCTGGCTTTCATGCTTGTGCAATCAAACCATTGCAAATGGTCCAGAATGCAGCAGCACGACTGGTTTTCAATCAGCCCAAAAGGGCACATGTCACTCTTCTCATCAACCTGCATTGTCTCCTGGTGGCTGCCAGAATTCAGCACAAAGCTTTGACTCTAGCCTACAAAGTCACTTCCGGATCTGCCCCTACCTATATCAGCATCATACTAAATGCTTACATCCCGTCCAGAGCGCTGTGATCCTCTAATATGAACGTTCTGGCCGTACCCTCTCATAAGACAAAGCAAGGTCACTCCAAACTTTTCTCGGTTGTTGTCCCTCAATGGTGGAACAACCTACCAATTGCTACAAGAGCAGCAATATCCCTCTCCACCTTCAAAAAATCCACCTTCAGAAAATAGCACTACTCCAAAGCTGAATACATGCATAAATTGCATGCACAAAACCCTTACTGATTTCTAACACTCTTGAACGCTAAACAGTTTTTATGAGGATATCGGTTGGACATAAATACATACTCCTTATTGGTCGGAACATGTAAGTTTATTCGATTGCTTTGACACGCATGCACATGTGCATATTCTACAGCCAAATTTTCATTAATCAAATATGCTGGATGAAAACCCATCAACCCTAACCCTAACCCTAGGCATGCTTCCGAAAAAATTTCACCCCCTTTGGGCTGCCCTTAAACAGCTCTGTCTCCGAGCACAGGCGCTGTCTGTGAGAGAGGTGGGGAAAAGTAGCCTTCTAATCACTCTGAACTATTTGTGAGAGCTGCCACCTTGTCCACCCCACGCACAGTGAAACTGTCCGATTCCGAAACAGATAAAAAAAACAGAACGTATAACATTGGGGCTAATATGTTAGCAAGCAAGCTACACAGTCCTTTGAGTGCAAGTCAGCAAGCCTTCAACTACATGACGCATTACGCCAGTTCCCAAACGTTCTATGCTATTCGTTTTCTTGCACTAAGTGAAGCAATATTTCATAGTTTACTAGTAACATACAGTAAATATATGACCACAGGACTTCTGCTGCCCGTGGATGTGCCTGACTGTAAATTAGCGCATGTCAATTGATGCCAATTTATTAACAAATGGCTAACATCAGCCTGACAACCCTTCACAATTTAACATCTACACCACCTTCACATCATGTACCCTAAATCTCACATGAATCTAATGTACCATGTACCTTTACCACATCTTCAAACATTTCATCCTGCTACCATATGGTGGTGCTATGCCAGTCATTTCACTCACATAAATATGTTCATAGTCACAGTACACAATAAACTGTGAAGTGTCACTCTTGCATAATGCACACTGCATAATGAATTTATGACACATTTCCCGTTCTTATAAATGGATACCTAAATTCATTAAATCTCTATTTCCTTCATCCAGCAGTGTACTCCTATATCACACCAAACGTTTTGAAGTGACAGTTTGCTCTTTAAAACCCATCACAACCAGCTTTTAACAAGTGTTGCGGCCTTGGCACAGGCAAGGTAAAATGAAAACTTAAAAAGAACAGATAAGAGCTCCATTGCTCTGGTTGATGTCATGTCTGATGCGCGAGCAGTGACCGCAGTGCTTGTCTGATCAGGCACAAGTGACTGGTCTGTACTGATGACTAGGCAGGAGGCACTCAAGTATGGGGAGCCACAATGAATAAATGACAGGCTACAAACCAAACAGTAACATACACTTACACTGACAAGGTTTTTATGTGTGTTTTTAAAGTGCATCTTTATGATGGCATGTTTGCATGGAACATGGAACATAATTTCATTTCAGTCATTTCACAATAAAAAAAATATGTAATCTAATTTCAGTTACATGTCAACTGTGTTTTTGGCGGATGTTGGCGACAATACTACGGCCCCTGAAAAATACAAAATTATTTTCTTTGTGACAGAGATCTTGGAAAAGTGATTCACTGCAGCTTTCTGATCTTTTGTGAAAAGGTCTTATGAGTTCAGAGTTCTCTTGACTCCATTTAAGGTCTTCCATTTGGGTGCTACTTTCAGCACGAAAATTGTGAATTACCCCAAGTTGAAAAATTAGGGGTCCTTAACTAAAGACTAACATACCTATTATTTTTAAAGATTTCTCCTAAATTGGGCATTGTGAGTTAGGAGCTACTTTTATCCACGAGGTTTATTGTGAATATGCACCCCACATTCATAAAACTAATAAACCATGCACAGCAAGCTGGGGGGAACAAAATTAACATCTTATGGGATAAAGTAAACCAGGGCCTGATAAAAAGGCATCCTCTTGCCTAGTGTGTGGGACTGCATGAATAGCAGAGGGTCCCTGCTCTGTGCCGTACTGTTCCTCACCTTTCCCCAGATGGGTGTTGATGCTCATGTATCTGGCTGTGCCCGTGAGGCTCTTGTGCTCACGGTAGGGGATGTGTTTCTTGGTCTCGGGGTCGATGTACTCCTTGGCCAGACCGAAGTCAATGATATGGATGGTGTGCTGCCGCTTGCTCCCCGGCCGGCCGACCAGGAAGTTCTCGGGTTTCACGTCCCTGTAGATCAGGCTCCTGGTGTGGACGTACTCCATCCGAGTGATCTGCAGCCCACACACCCACAGCAGCAGTTACACACAAACACACACAGGCATGGGCTATTCTGCAGCATCATGAACACCCAGCACTTCCTGGAAATGCTTTACGTAACTGGCTTTTGGGCAAAATAGACTGTGCTGTATTACATGGCGAGTCCACTGAATAATACTGATTATTCTGGGAATTAAGATTTTTTGTGATATTTCATGGACACCAACTGGATTTCTTTTAAGCTTTAAGGATAACTAGTTATTTACCCTTTTCCATTTTCAGCACAGCATCAGGGATTTAGAAATAGCCCAACATCCTCAATATAAGAAAGGGCATGCCATGACATGTCTAGGCAGAGAAATCCATTTCTGGGTGAGCCATCCCATTAAAGGGACAGTAGTGCTTTTGCAGAGCATGAACCTTTCTTAAAACACATCTGTTTGAATGTTATGATAAATTATGCCACAACTTCCTTCAATTTCACATTGTGATGCGTCCTTCAGAATGGTTATTAACTTTCTATATACTAGGGGTGCTACGGTTTCGGATTGTATTCAAATCCGTTCGGTTCGTTTAGCACGGTTCGGTTCATTCTGTAGATCGGATCGGATTTCGGATACGCGAGATATTAAACTTGCTTGTTTAATAGAAAGTCATTGCTTATGCATTCTGTGTAGCGTATGACGTGCAAGGGTGTTTAGGACCCGGGGGAATGGTTTCTCTTCAGTACCGCCTTCAAAGACGCAAGAGCCAATGAGAATTTTCCCGAGCTTGCCTTCAACCTATCAGCGCTCCGACACAGACGCTGGGGAAGAGACACGTGTATGCGAGACAAACTTTTGAACGCAGAAAACATGGCAAGTGTAGGAGAAGACACGAGACCCAAGTTTGAAGAGGCACCATCGTCTCTGAAATCCGCGGTGTGGGAACATTTTGGTTTCAGCGTAGAATATGATGACCAAGGAAACAAGACGGTAAACAAGCAACGCACGGTCTGCAAACACTGCTCCGCATCGTTCTTCTATTCATCAGGCTCCACTTCAAACATGGCAGCACTTACGCCGCAACCACCCGACTATAAATATAAGCGGAGCAAAACGTAAAGATACTTCCTCTTCAACCAAAATACAGACAACTAATGACCCTTCCAGTATAGTATTTTATTTACTATAGTGAACGTGTTTGAGCACAGCACTAATTGAATTATTTAATGTTTATTAACACTGTAGTAAAAACACATGTATCTGCCCTTGCTCTTTTCACTTTGCACACCCCCAGTGGTGCACACACCACAGTTTTGAAAACCCTGCTGCATCCAAACCGTATCCGAAACCGTGGCCCACAAATCGTGGACCGAACCGAACCGTGGACACACTGATCCGTTGCACCCCTACTATATACACACACCTATGAAGTAGTCCGGTAAGTAAGCGGTATAATGGTCTTCACAGTGTTCGGATATCAGAAAGTTAATGCACTTCGAGGTGTAACGGGCACTACGCTTCGCGCCGTGGCCGCATTACCACCTCGAACATGCATTAACTTTCTGATATCTGAACACTGTGTCGTCCATTATCTCTTTGGGCTCATTCATAACCAAACACTCTGCGTGTTCAGCACTTGCCCGTATTCTGTCCGTATTCATTTAGAATGCACGTTAGCAGATTAGACCATTCCCACCGCAAGCGTGCTCTGAGCGTATTCTGAGGCCTCATTTCCACCCCCTTGAGCGTGTACAGCGCGTATCCGTGTACAATAGGTTTGTATAGGGGCAGAATACGCTCAGATCACACCTGCGGTGGAAATGGTCTCATCTGTTAACGTGCATTCTAAACGAATACGGACAGAAAACGGGCACGCTAGAAAATAGAAACCAAGTCTATTTTTCTGCGCGTGTTCTGCGCGTATTCAGCCAAAATGATAGTGGTCTAGCTTTTATGTTCTTAATAGGAAGAAGCAAGATATCGCTGAAGATTTCTTCGTCGGAGTATTCTTAAAGAAGAGCCTCAATTGGTCTTCTGTCGACCACTCGAGCTATAAAAAATTGTAACCTCGTTCTTGTCATTCGGTGTTTCCTATTTGGTTTGATAAATCTAAGGTCAATAAGCCACTGGGCAAAATTGAGGTCCATAAGTCACTACATTTAATAAGTACATTTATTTATCCGAGGTAGGAAAAAGTGACTGTTGCCAAAGAGGCAGAGTTTATCATAACTTTATGGAAGGGGTTAAAAATGAGTTCGCTTTTTTTGTACCGGGAGTGAATGAAAGCTTTGACAACAATCAGCCTACATGATTTAGAACAGTGTCAAATATTCCGTTCGTCTTATCGAAGTGCCAAGTTGTACTATTTGTTCAGTTGTGCTTTCTAAACAACGTTCAACATAAGGAAATAAAACCAGAGAAACACATATTGTGTTTACTAAAGTGAGAGATAGGGAAACATGGCTATGTGCACCTAAAGACATTGGCCAAGTTCATTTAAAGACGGGGCTTCCCGCTCCCGCGCTGAATACGCTGACATGTCCGGTGTGAATGGTCATACGCTCAGAATACGCCCACGCGCTGAACACAGCTACACGCTGAATACGGTCAAGTCTGAATGTTCCCTTAGACATGAGCTTGGCGAATTAAATAAGACGGCTTTTTTTACACTTTACAGAAGTTACCAAACCAAAAAGCACATTTATAACCAATATGAAAACACACTTCACAAACAATGAGAGTACACTGGATTATAGGTTTGCTGTTGTCATACTGTCAATCCTGTCGGCTACAGACCACTAAGGGAAAAAAAGCTGTTTTTTAGAGGATACACTTCCAGCCAGAGCACAATATTGACATTAACTACAGCAGACAGAGAGTTAGAGGTCATGAGAAAGGTCAAATCTGATTAAAATAACCCAATTTAATGTTATTGTATGAAATCATAACTTCACTTTTGAACCTTCACTAGCAGTAAAAAATAAATATCAATGTATAATATAAAGATCTAAATCAAATTAACATGCCAATAAAAACACACCTTTCTTTACCCTCTGAAGCAACATGCTGATTGGCTTAAATGGCAAATCACAATGCTTTCCTATTAACAGAGCTATGCCTGCATAGGTCTGGGCGATATGAACCAAAACTGATATCACAATATTTCTGGGCTGATTGGCGATATACGATATATATCGATATTTTGAAAACCAAAACGAGCAAAGTGTTTCATGTTAAGTTAAGACTGCTCTGAAAGAGCTGTGCTAATGAAAAAGTAAACAGTAACACACGCAGGGGCACAGCTGAGCAAGCTCCGGCTGTCTGAACAGTGTGAACACATTAGAATATGTTGTTTTGATAAAGTGATACTGCAGCATTAAAAATATATCGATATGGCGATATAGTGTCAAATACATATCTCTCTCAAAAATATATCGATATTTCGATAATATGGATATACTGCCCAGCCTTATGCCTGCATTGGAAAAAAAAAATGGGCGTCATTTTTTTTAAACCGCAAATGCCAAATGAACAGCTAGAGGAGCACACTTTTAACAGACTTTAACACAGCCCTGTATAGGATCAGATCTGTTAACTACACCTTTGTGAACACACCACTCGTCACTAAATGCCACACTAAAGAGGAACGGACAAACACCACCGGATTCTCACAGACATAGACAAACACATTAAATCTAACCATAAGCACACCTGTGTGTCTTGTCTAATGTACCTTAGGGGAAGCACAGCTAAAGTGCAGCTCAGAGGTTTCTGTATACATTTGGAACATTCATATGTACCTTGTCTGACTTAAGTTTCCAGACACAGCACAACGCGATTATACCAGAGCAAAGTCAGCACAATCCTTACAACCCAGTTACAGGCAAGAGCTGTTCACACAGAGCAATATGGCTTTCTGCCTTTTCAGGGGTGTGGTAAGTTAGGCCACAGGACTTCTTACCAGCTGAATGGCCATCATGAGGACAGTCTTGAGAGAGAAGCTCCGCTCGCACAGGTCAAACAGGTCCTCCAAACTGGGCCCCAGCAGCTCCAGGACCATAGCATTGTACTTCCCACATGGCCCAAAGTAGTAGACCTGAGGAATGCCCTCTGCAAGCAAACACACACACACACACATAGTGTCAGCCTAAAATATCAACACGTAAATCTGATACACATCTATTTTGGCTATAAACAGCAACACCATCACCTATGCTACTCCCCACAAAATGGGAGGAACTAGCATGGAAAAAAAATACACTTCAGGTACCCCTATTTTAATTCAATACGGTGCTGTACTTGTAATTGAGTATGTTGTCCTGTAATTCAGTATGTTGTCCTAAATGCATTAGTGGATGATAATTCCTATAGCGTCTGTGAAAAATGGTGGCGATGGAAGCTGTGTGTGTTGCTTACCAGCAGTGCCCAGCTGCTTGTAGAAGCGGTACTCCAGGTGAAGTTGAGGAGCACGGGACTTGATTGGCTCCTGTAGACACACACACACACACACGCAACATGAACACACTGGGGTGCAAAGGGCCACTCCTCTACTATTCTTAAATCAAACCTCTACGCAATCACTATGATAAACCTCACATAGCACAGCCAGGATGACTGAGTCATCACTAAACTGTTGTTAATAAGGCCTTTGGTCTCTAATAATCCCTCACCCCACCCCCAACCCCTCCTTGTGAAGTGACCTTGTGTATCTTAAGAGGCATTATATAAAACTAAGTAGTTATTATTGTTATAATAATAATAATAATAATATTTATTATCATTATGAAATGATGCCTTATGTGGGGACACTCACCAGCTTGATGGCCACATACTCATTGGTGTACAGGTTCTTGCCGAGCCGTAGCTCTCCGAAGTTGCCGCAGCCAATCTTCTTGCCCACACGGAAGTTTGGGCCGACCATTAGCACACCGGAGCTGGATCCCCGGCCTCCGTGCCCACTCCTGCTGCCCCCGGACTTCACCACCCTCTTGCCCTCCTCCATCTCGCCCTTCCCTCCTCTCTTCTCTAAATCCTGAAGCTTGTGGTACCCGGGCTTCTCCAGAGTTACGTTACTGCCATAAAAACCACAGAGCCGCTGAATCACGACAACCAGGGGTGGGGGGGTGGCAGGGTGTTAAGTGCGAGTGGGATGCAGAAGATGATCTCTGGACAGCGAATTGATGTGGCTATTTACACCTGCACACTTATCTGCCCCCCTCACACACACACCAATCTGCACTACTCTCTCCTTACTTACTGTCTCCAGGTCAGTGTAAAATTCCAGTGGTTGGCACTCCTTATGCCAGATACTATCATAAAACCCCTAGAAAATAATCGAGCCCTATCTGCTAGACCCAGACATGAGGCATTGGTCTAGTCTTGCCCTCTCTCCTGGCCCTGGGTTAGGCAGCTGTGGTGGGTGACACTTGTAGGCTAAGTGTGCCGTGTGGTCAGAACTCCAGCTGGGTGTTTTTGGGAAGAGTTCCAGCAAGGGGGTAGTGGGTCAGCCCTGTCCTAGCTCCAGGAGGGAAAGCGTGGCGAGGTCCAGGACGGAAACCTGCTGGTGGCTTTCTGCATCACTTCCTGTGGGCCTGGCTGTGGACTGACATGACACATTCCCGAGGCTCCGGCCCCGAGGGCAGGGCTTGACACACAGCTACAGTACATTCACAACCACCTGAGGGAGGGCAGAGAAGAGAAGAGAAAATAATGAGGTGCTGTCTTTAATACGTTGTCTGACTACACACTTACAATAGAGATGCATAACCCCATTTCAACATCTACTTAAAAGCACCGCTCTGGTCATAAAATATGTGTTGGACATTGGAAAACTTCCCAGCTCGGCCAACTGTGGCAAACCCCGTGTGGACAGTGGCAGCGCTTTCCTGCGAGACAGACAGAGGATCCGAGGAAGTAGAAACAGGAGACCATCTCCCTACAGGAAGTCTTATCTTGTGTTTCTGAGCACCAGCACTAAAAATACACCACAGTACAGCTCCAGCAGAGGCCAAGGGGTCATGTGAGAAGGAGAGACTCCTTGGGGGGGTGTTACCCCAGTATATTGTGAGTGTCAGACCCCGAGCAGGAAATGAATGGAGTCAGGTTAAGTCTGCGTAAATCTGCATAAGTCTGGCTACAAGCATTCTGGCGTACTCTACCATAAAGGCCCTTGTCTAAACACGGTCGTGCTTGAACAAAGACGCATTTCCATTGCATGCAGCAGCGATAGTCATTCGAGAGTCACCCACGTAAATACTACAGATCTGTGTTGCTTGGATTGCTAAGGAAGCGGTGTGAAGCGAGTTTAACATTTAGCTAGGTGATCAGGATTACTTCTGATAAGATGGCATCCACTGTCCATGTAAACATCCACTAAGTTTTTTTCCCCACACCAAACATTTTACCTCATATAACCAAATACAAAGCCATGTTGAAGTCGGGAAACTTCTTACCCAATCCAACCTTGTTTTTTCAACTGACTGGGCTCGCTAACAATACAGCGCAATTGTTAGATCACTTGTCCTGACATGAACATGATATGTAGCTAGCCGTTGCAACTAGCAACCAAGCTAACTGTTATCCTTCTGTAACGTTGCCATATCAGTCACACTAGCAGATATCTCTTTTTGCTAACAAGCTTATATATACGAGTATTTTGTCATCGAATCTTGTTGGCATTATCCACAAGGTAATTGATATCAGACGTGGCTAATGTTGCACATAATGTTAGTAGAATCTCGAGTTCTCACAATAACGTTTCAGTAACACGAACACAATGTTGGCCTGCCGCTTTTGTTAGTCGAGGCTAATTCATTGATTAGTGACACAGAGGCTAACATGGCTAGCTTGCATAGATAACTCGAAAAGCCTGAATGGCGAGACTAACGTTGCCGTTTGCCGGAACTACATGGCTAATAATGAGGCAAAGCACATCGTCTTGATACACCAAAATGTCTTCATTTGCGTTACAGATTAGAAATTGCACTAAGAACCTGCCCGACTATGCGATTATGTAGTTCACTCCCTAACACTGCCCATTTAACCAACAGGAACATTATTGCTAGCTAGCGCCCACTGAATAACGTTAGCAGCAACAACTAGCAAGCAACAACAAGCTCCGTGCAGATTATAATGGATGGAGAAATTAAAAAAAATAATAATTGCGAGTAAACCATAACGATAATGGCATCTTTCCGGCACACTTACTATAATACATTAATGCGAAAAAGACCACTTTTCCTATTGGAACCTGTAACGTTATTCCCAGACAAACGACCTAACGTTAGCTAGCTAGCTTTTTTATGACACCTATTTAATTCACTGAATTGTAATACACTGGAATTAATATTTTAGGACATTACACTAAAGCACATACAGATTAACGACTAAACCAAAATCATATTACCTACATCGGTATATAAAAAGTCTGTGTCGATTTCCATTCTGTTTATCTTGCAGCCTTTTCGTGGGTGTCACTTTCCTCTTCCTACCCATACAGTCGCGCTGCCTCTGGGTTTCGCCAGTCAACAGCAGTGGTGGGCTATGCGCATCTGATCAAAGGATGTAAGCTGAAAAGAGGAGTGATGTCCACCAAAGACAACTGTGAGAACAGAAGAAATGCACAGCCATTTGTACAGACGTACAGTTGTTCTGAAGGGCTTGCAATGACAACTGAAGCGAAGAGGGAGCAGGTGTCTTTTTGGCTGCACATCAGTTATTGCTTTCCAGACATCCAACTAGTTTAGGGATAGGCAGTTCAGCAGGGAGCCTTTTCCAAAATGTCATCTAGCCTACACAACGATGAAAAAGGATGAGATTAAATGAATTACTATTGAGATGAGATTAAATGAATTTGCTTCAAATGCTGTTGTCATGCACTAGGTCACATTTATAATTAATTCATTAAGTTCTGTGAATACCTCATGGCATGATTTGGGGTTGCCTAAGTTTTCTAGATTTTTTTTTTGTACAAAGGGCCCATTCTGTCAAGGGACACCCTGAATTTCCCTTCACCCGTCCACATGAGCAGTAGAGTAGACACCACATACAAACAATACAATGCAATGTGTAAAACAAATATTACAGATGATAATTGGCTTACAAATAAATACTGGAGGTAAATAAAGGCTTAGGCTACTCATCAAGAACAACGCTTTGTAACTATTTTAGCAATTGAATGTGCATATGTATTTTGTAAGGATCCTCATTCTCCCCCTAATTTTAAGTCTATCTCAAGCTTTCATTATCGAAATTTGTCAGCAAGTATATTTTCAAGCAACTACAAGATAATACATGAGTAAGATCCTTCATATGTTCAAGCTCTTTATAAAAATGCACAGCACTGAGTCTGCACTCCTCAAACTTACAAACAATCTGACTACTTCCTGTTAACTTAAAGTGGGCTGTTCAGTTAAGCTGTAGTCATCTCAAACAGCAGACCACAGATTGTTATTTGTGAGGTTAGGGCATCACGTAGGGGTAAGGGGGAAAGCAGTTGAGTGGTTTGCCTCTTCTAATAGGACCTGTGGGGTGCAGCCTGTGGCCTCTGGAATCTTGTCTCATCTTTCACGCGGAGTTCCCCTGGGTTTTACCTGGAGTATCTCCCTTTTATTCTTCTATACTTATTGCCCCTTGAACAGGACCTAAGGAAACATGGGATTTCTCATTATTGTTCTACTGATGATACACACTTTTGCATTTCAGGTCTGCATTGCATGACAATTTCTTCCTTTCTGGCTGCATAGGGGATATTTATTTTAAGGACATCTTAATTTAAGGATGGGAAAATCAACTTAATCATGAAAATAAGATAGGAATTGTGGTCTTTGGTTCCCTTACCATCCCCACAGATGACTTTGCCCACTTTGGCTGTTGTGGAGAACCTTGATGGTCTTTAACTAATTAAAATGTAACATACACCTTGATTCAGTGGTTAGTGCTTCATTTTATCAACTAATTATAATAGCCAACATGGAGCATCTCTTCTGCACCAAAGAGTGTGCCACTACATTTGTCCAAGCTTTTGTCTTCAGACAGTGTTCCTGCAATGTCCTCTTTTTAAAACATTAGCTTGGTATCATTCCATAAAGCTGTCCATAATTTGGCAAACTATGACCAAAGGGGCTGATAACACTTGTGTTAGCGTCTCCACACAGCCTCCCAGTAAAATTTAGGGCTGGTTTTAAAATGGTATTGTTTGTTGTCAAAGCTGTCAGTGGTGTAACTCCAGTCTACACCTTACACATTTATGTGCCCAAAGGCATTAAATCCTTAAATTAACCTTTACTGGATTTACTCTTATAGGTCATTTTAAACAGAGTTATTTTACTTTTAGGTGTTTGGGGCCATGTAATTCCATTAGATTTGCTTTGTAATCCCTGTACTCACTTGTAAAGCTTTACTTTGACACCTCTGTTACGTTGTAGTAACTTGTGAGCTTATGTTTTTATTTTGGGTTTCTAGGTTTGATCAAGTCAACGCTTAAATTAGAATCGTGTGGACTCTTTATGAGGTCATTATCCAGTTTAATCTGTCAGTTAATTCATTTGGTGTCATTTTAATTTCATTCCAACTCACTGTTGTAGTGTTTTATCACTTTTTGGATTGAGTCATCTAATTAAACGCCCATATTGTTTTTTTTGTTTTATTGCTTTTTAACATATCTCTCCTTTTTATTTGTTTTAGTCATTTGTTTATTTGTTTTCACTATTCTGTCTGTTTAAGTAGTATAAGGTACAAACTGCCTACAGGTCTGCCATACTTTAAACACTTTGAATTACCTTTATCCAATAGACAAAGGACACATTTTAGCAGGTCTATTTGTTTCTGAGAGGAACTCTTTGTTGAGACAAGTTTCTGACTCTCTGAACAAAAGCATGCGGGCCAAAGACTGTTTGAGCATTTCCTCCAAACTGACAGGATGACCTTCTTGCTCATTGATAAGAGGTGATATTCAGGCCTCTTGCGCTTTACTGCAGCTTCAACCGATGTGGTCTTGCACGCGCAGAGGTTTTTTACTGCCTGGACCATTTGAGGTGGTTAACTTGCATGAGCAGCATCACTTCCTGTCAAGATAACACTGTGAGTTTTGGCCTGTCCTCTGAGCTTCTTTGCACTCAGTGTGTCAGTGTGCCCTCTGGATGCCGGTCTGGTGAAGGGTGTGGTGTGAAGAGTGTAGTAAAATCTTCATCTTGGCGGTGATGGCTGTTCAACTGTGCTCTGCTCTAGTGGTGTTGTGTCTGCTGATTGAGGCCAAAGAAGAAGGTGAGCTTGGTTAAGAAATCTGTGGTTGACACGTATTTCAGTTCATCATCTGCTTCGGTATTTCAGACTACAATTCGGTTTTGGAATCCATTCAGTTTTGCACCTGTAGTTTTTAAGTCAATCTTCTTTCATTCGTCAGGTAACTGCAGTAGATCAGACATTATCCTGCCCCATCACACAGTGAAGATGGTGTGTGTCGGGCGTCCCTTCAAGCTGTTCTGTAAGTTTGAGTGCCTCCTTATGTCCTACCGAAGGCTGCTGTGGCACAACAATCAGTTGGTGCTCAACGAGAGTGTTACTACTCCCAACAGCACTCTTTATTACAATGTGTCCAAGGCCTCCAGCCAACACAATGGGACTTACAGTTGCCAGATCGAGCCGATAGACGTCATGAGTCCTGAGATGCCCATTTTCATTAATGGTAAGCAAAAGCAGGTAATACAAATAAAATAGCGTATAAAAAATAAAGCAATAGATGACCTATGGAGTATTTCAGGTACATGGTTCAGTTACACACCGGGGTAAGTTGACAGACTAAATGGTAAACCTCCAGAAGAGCCCACTCTATTCATTATCATGGCAAAAGAAAGCTGTAGAATTCTTGTATTAGTTCTTACTAGGAGGTCCCCAAAGTTGAGTTCAGATTTTGGGATTTATCACTTAACCATGTATCTAAAATAGGACCCTGTTCTTTTTCCTACTGCAGCGGGTCTATCAATGTTGTTCTGTAAGTTCAGACTTAGTAATATTCTGTGTTGTAGATGTCCTTGTGAGGTACTGATGGTCTGTAAACCTTGGTATTGTCTGCTGTAGGTACTTGTGGGGGGAAGACTGTCAGGACAGAGCCGTATCTCCTGATCGTCTGGTATCTGCTCTGCAAAGCTGGAGCTTTTTTCCTTTTAATCACCATCATACTCCTGCCACACTGTAGTGTCCATTAATCCCAAGCGTACACACATATTTCTGGTTACACTGTACTCAGTAGATACATAGCATTGTGTAGGCATTATAAATAGTGTCTGACAAACCTGTTTCCATTTCATTCGTGCCTACTATTAACTAATGCATTTAATTGATTTTGAAATATATAGAGTATTTGTTTACCCTTTTGTCATCTACATTTCAATGGTATTTACAGTACACCATCTCAGAATAGTGTAATGTTTATGCCAATTGAAGTGTACAACAAAAACCTTTTTAAAACCCTTTTTTTATTTCTTTTTAACAAAAATGTTTTTACAGATACCACTGTCCAAGGTTGTCTTCTGGAAGTCAGGTCATGGGTACATGTGTGAAATGTCATTGTTTTTTATGAGATAAAGATAGATAACTGAAATAAAGATAGTGAAGTCTGTTGTATAGTAAAAAAAACACAACAATGTAAGACTGTAACAACTTATGTATGGGTACTGTTTTCCACTGAAATACAGAGTAAACATTTGATTTCACATCAGTTTTAGGTAGGATGAGCACATACAAGCAGACAGTGTATAATGACATTGTTATTTGATACCCTGTGGGGTAATGCACTTAAAGACACAAACTAGACAAAACGGACAAAATGAAGCTGCATTATTTCAAATGCGTACAAACAAAATGTAAAAAATGAAAAAATAATTCCAAGTTGTCAGAGAGATACAGAGTGAGTCAGGGGTGGGTGTCGGCGGAGGGTTCGCCATCTGATGGAGACTGTAGCTGCGTAGGGGAACTCTCTGCTCCATCTGCAACAAACACAGACTGATGAAGGGGGGCTGGTAGCAGCAGAAACTGAGCTTGCGAAGCATAAAAATAACCACAAACGCGGTTTTAAGATTGTGGCTGGATGGACTGGAATTAGTGGGGCTCGTACCAGACTCAGAAAGCGTTCTGCCAGAGGGACTCTTGTGCTGCCCATCAATGTGAGCCGTCATCTCCTTGCGGTTGGGGGTGTTGTGGCCACACTGAAGGCAGTTGTAGCGACCCCTGGTGTGCTCCCATAAGATACGGCTGCTGAAGGACTGGCCTGAGGAGAAAAAGAGTGAACCGAATTAGGGCAACAACTGTAAGTTTGTCCGGCAACTATTTTATTGGCAATGCTATTGAATCATGACAACTGAATGCAGAAACAGCCAACCAGCAAGTTGTGCAAAAAGCCATTACCAGCTGGTTTGCAGCCATCAGGGCATATAGATGAACCTGAACCAGACAAAGCGATGGAAACAGGGGTTTGGGAGGGGTGGGGTGGGGAAGGCAGAAATCTGCCAGGCAAAACCCTTGATGGGGGAGAGGGGTGGGAGGGGTACGCTACTATGAATGGCAGGCAGGAGGAAGGGATGCTGATTTAACGGGGACAGTGCACCTTTCAAACCTGCAATGGTTAGCTGGGGTTAGTGCTGTACGGAGGGTTCAAAAACATAAAGAGAAGCCTGTAGCAACCCAGCCTGTAGCTAATGTGTGTTGTGCTCAATGGCAGACAGGTTAGAAAAAATCTCTAACCCATCAACATGACTGATCAGGTTAGAGGTTAAATTTAAGTGTAAGGCTGAATCTGAAATGTCCTCTCGTTAATGTATACTCACTATAAAGTGGGGCACTTGCCCTGGCGTTTGTACACTTTATAGTGCGTCAACTGCATTGGCTGATTCACTACATAGTGCACTAAGTAGTAAACGAGTGGATGTTTCGGATTTGCCCCAAGTATTTGTGTATTTGTGTGTGTGTGTGTGTGTGTGTGTGTGTGTGTGTGTGTGTGTGTGTGTGTGTGTGTGTGTGTGTGGTTAGTGGGTTTCTCATGGCCTCACCTGTACTGTACCTCTACTTATAGTATGACTGCTTGGAGGGGAGTTCCATCTGTGCGTTTGAGGCCGGGACACGTCTGGCAGGACAGTGCAACACGACAAGACACACAGTTCACTCACAATGCAGAGCTCTGCATTGGCTCTCAGCATGAAATGACACAGACAAGTCAGGACTCTAATCTTTAAAAAAAGCTTCCCATTTTGAGGGCCCTTCTCCTTTTGCTCTTTACTACTAGAGAGAGCGAGAGAGAGTTAGAGCATGTGTGTGAGAAAGAGAGGGAGAGAGCGATAGAAAGAGAAAGAGACAGACAGAAGAAAGCGACAGTGTATGGCTCACCTTGATTTTTTCTCCAGGCAGCACTGGAGGCGGCAGCGGCACTCTGTGGTGAGGGAGAGGAGAGGGGCTGTGACGGGGGGCTTTGGGGCATGCCGGGACTCAGAGCGGGGGCCTCCCCAGGATTGAAGGAGAGCGAGGGGGGATCTGGCAAATGCCTCGAGGCTGTGGGGGGTGCTGCTGCGCCAACTAGCTCGCCCATCTCCATCTCCATCTGCTCCGGTTCAGAAGTCTCAGACGCATCCGGTGCTGTAGTAAGGACCGGGGGCTCAAGCTCTGTCCCTTGTTCGCCGGGCGCTTCGGGCCGCACTGCCTTGCTCTTGGCCACTTTGGCACAGGTCTGTAGGTGCTTTAGCAGTGTGCGATAGGATCGCAGCTTTGCTCGACAACTCTCACAGCTACAGGGAACAAAGCAGAGCCCTGATATATATATATATATATATATGCACTCAGTGTACTAGTTCCATTACTATGATTCTTACGGTTACAAAAAAAATATTCAGTTCAAGAATCAAGAAGATGTGTTGAACATCAAAGTTAAAAAGAAAGCCATTGTTTCACACTCACATGAAATAGATATTTGGTTTATAGTGGACCCTCATATGCTCCATCAGCTCTTGCATGCTAGAAAATGAGCCTTCACATCCCATTATAGAGCATAGGAAGACTTTCCCTGTTTCACAGAAGACAGGATTAGATGAAAATGTAGCATGAATAACCCTGCTATGACCAGGCTTACAATGACACCTGTATTGTGAGCATATTGTAAGCCTAAGACATTTTGCACCTCTTATTAACAGAATTGTTGTACCTAAAATTGGGAATGGAAATATTTTCTTAGCATTTATATACTTGACAACAAAGCATTGTTGTGCTAGAAGATATTACGTTGAAAGTGTAACAGAAGTCAGCAATCTGTGTACCTGGTAAAGACTCCACAGGAATCTGGTGATCATTGAGATGACTGTTGAGCTCTTCCAGATTTGTGTACGTCCTCTTGCAGCCGTAGACTTTACAGGGCATGCGGCTCGCGTTGCTGCCTGTGAGTAGAATATTACTTACTTACTAAAAATGACAAGACACTCGATGACGTACAGCGTTTGACAAACATTGTAGCCAGACACAGGCCTGTGACCGTCTGTTGTCTTCAGTATTACCTGGCATCGTGTTGGGCTGTACAAGTGCTGTCTCCACGTCGGCGGACATGTTTGCAATCGCTGGAGTGTAAACAGTCGGGCCAGTCAACTCACAGGACAACAATTTTGCTAGTTCAGACTATCTGGGGGAAATAACCACTTCAGTTTTTGTTCTCTGTTGTCAGATACATGCCTCTATCGCGCAAATGCGGTGAGCAAAGGTCCTTTGCTAATGTAACGTTTATGGGTTTAATAATTTCCGAATCCAAGGATATTTTGTCGATACAGTAGAAATTGCACAGTGCTGACATAATTTCAAACTATTTCCAGTTATTATTAACTGCAGCTGACCACTATTACAACTACTGTCAGAGTACCACCCCACAGTTAGCAGGCTAACTAGCTTCCCACCTTAGGGAAGCATTACATGCGTGAGTTGGGTTTGCAGTCTAGAGCAGCCAAGCCTCAAAGAAACTGACCAAAATGATGCTGAATGCATTCATCCAGAACGTCGCACGACTGCACATACTTACATACCATAAAGTCCTTTAAAGCAACGTACAGATTGCTGTAGAAAAGGCTAGCGTCAGTATTTACAATGAACTAGGCTGAATGTGTTTCTCAAACGGGGGAGGAGTCGTGATGTCAGCTCATACAGACCAACCGTGAGAGCTGTCACGTATTAGCGCCATTTGCAGTGGCGGTTCTACATTAGCGGGGTTTACATTGCGGGGCCAAAGCGGAGCCAACACGAGCGTACCAGTGCTAGTGACTTCAGACGTTCAGGGCCAGGTACTAACACGGGCCTACAGGTGCTGTCCTGGGGCTAGTAGCCCGCGATTTCTGGCCCAACCTAAACGATGGTCCTACAGGGGCTACAGCTGGGCTAGAGGCTTCGTCAAGGTCGGGGCAGCGTCAACATTTGGAAGCAAAATAACGCGAAGATGGCAGTATTATCTGCACCTGTATTACCGCTGTTACTGAAAAATATGAAAAAGATGTAGGCCTATCGCCAGTTCTGGTCAGCTGAAGATATCCGTGCTCTCCCCATGGTCTGGGCAGTGAATCAAAAAAAAAAAAAAAAGACGGGGTTTGCAGCAACGAGGAAGTCATTAAGCGGCACAGCAAGTTGGGCATTCAGCGAACAACAACCCTGCAAATTTGTGAGATGCATAAAAAAACTACGGCTCAAAAAAGTCATGGTTTAACAAACCAATCACCTTCCTGACATAAAATAAATCTGAATTGCTTTTACTCAAGTGAGCTTAATTCTACAGTACATTCTGTGCATGTCTTGTATTTGGCTGGTAACATTTCAATTGCCCACCGTGATGCTGTGGATTAAACCTTAATTAATTGAAACAAACAAAAGGACTATAACATTGCCTTGTGTCATTTTAGGCAGTTTCACAATGCTTTACATTACACTTAGCTGACGCTCTTATCCAGAGCGACTTACAGATATTTACAGGGTTTCAGTTACAGTCCTTGGAGCAGTGTGGGGTTAGATGTCTTGCTCAAGGGCGTCTCAACCATGGGTAGGGCGGAATTCAAACCAGCAACCTTCAGATCACAAGACCATCTCCCTAACCACTAGGTCACAGCTGCCACAATGCTAAAGTGTGCAGCAGCTGACATAAAATCACAACTTTCCGGTGTCTCTCCTTCACATGCCTTGTGCATCATAAGTTAGTGGTACCGTTGGTTTAAAACAAGACTTTTCTTCCTTTAGCAACCGTTGCCATCGGTAAACAAAAGTAATGCATTATAGATGACCTAGCTCATATTTGGCTGATAAAAATTGCAATTTGATGATCTAACTAGATGTACCGCATAGCGGTACATGGTATGACCGCCGCAGTATATTGAAATGTGGGAACTGTTGGTATGATGAGTGTGTGGTAGAGCATTGTTGTGAGGTGAGAATTTCTGTTGAAATGATTTCCTGGAAGTGGGCATGGATGTGGGTTTTGAATGTGTAGTGTGTAGGAGTGATTTGTAAAGGCCAGGAATAGGCAAAATGAGATTTTGTACAATTACAGCGCCCCGTATGGACCAAATTGTATGGCACGTGCTGTGGTTTTAGAGGTCTTTGTGCTGATCGTGCATGACGTATTTTGTGCAGTTCCCACCTTCTCGGTCCAAGATATTGGCAGTTCAAAATCCCAATTTTTGCATTTACCCTTATCACTAGGTGGCGCTATGCTTCAAGTGAGTGTTTATAGGCTGGGTCGATACGCCTCTGTAACACCAGCATACTAACACAAAATCGTTGTCTTGGGCAAAATTGTTGCCGAGTTAAAAAATTGCCTGATGATGGTCAGTAGACAGAAACGTTGCGATTAAACTCTGCAAATGAGGCCAGTGTGCGGGAGTTTTTTCTGTAACTCAGGTGTCCTTGTGGCTCTCCTCCAATGCACCTGGCATAAGGAGGTGTGCAAGAAATCTTTCCCAAAAATTGCCTGATGATGGTCAGTAGACCGAAACGTTGCGATTAAACTCTGCAAATGAGGCCAATGTGCGGGAGTTTTTTCTGTGACTCAGGTGTCCTTGTGGCTCTCCTCCAACGCACCTGGCATAAGGAGGTGTGCAATAAATCTTTCCCAAAAATAACTGTAGATGGCATATACCAAATTTGGTGAGATTCAAATGAACGGCCTATGACCAGTTCGTTCAGATTCGTTTTCGCAATGTTAACATTTCACGGAAATAGTTTTAGTTGGAAGTTGGCATCGACCAGTGTTTTCAATGCATGAGGATCAATAGATTTTATGATAAAAAAAAGGGTGTAAACATTAGCATTCTCTAGATAATAAGCAAAATTACATTTTGTACAATTACAGCGCCCCCTATTGACCAAATTGTATGGAACGTGCTGTGGTCTTAGAGGTCCTTGTGCTGATCGTGCATGACGTATTTTGTGCAGTTCCCACCTTCTCGGTCCAAGATATTGGCAGTTCAAAATCCCAATTTTTGCATTTACCCTTATCACTAGGTGGCGCTATGCTTCAAGTGAGTGTTTATAGGCTGGGTCGATACGCCTCTGTAACACCAGCATACTAACACAAAATCGTTGTCTTGGGCAAAATTGTTGCCGAGTTAAAAAATTGCCTGATGATGGTCAGTAGACAGAAACGTTGCGATTAAACTCTGCAAATGAGGCCAGTGTGCGGGAGTTTTTTCTGTAACTCAGGTGTCCTTGTGGCTCTCCTCCAATGCACCTGGCATAAGGAGGTGTGCAAGAAATCTTTCCCAAAAATTGCCTGATGATGGTCAGTAGACCGAAACGTTGCGATTAAACTCTGCAAATGAGGCCAATGTGCGGGAGTTTTTTCTGTGACTCAGGTGTCCTTGTGGCTCTCCTCCAACGCACCTGGCATAAGGAGGTGTGCAATAAATCTTTCCCAAAAATAACTGTAGATGGCATATACCAAATTTGGTGAGATTCAAATGAACGGCCTATGACCAGTTCGTTCAGATTCGTTTTCGCAATGTTAACATTTCACGGAAATAGTTTTAGTTGGAAGTTGGCATCGACCAGTGTTTTCAATGCATGAGGATCAATAGATTTTATGATAAAAAAAAGGGTGTAAACATTAGCATTCTCTAGATAATAAGCAAAATTACATTTTGTACAATTACAGCGCCCCCTATTGACCAAATTGTATGGAACGTGCTGTGGTCTTAGAGGTCCTTGTGCTGATCGTTCATGACATATTTTGTGCAGTTCCCAACTTCTCAGTCCAAGATATTGGCAACTCAAAATCCCAATTTTTGCATTTACCCTTATCACTAGGTGGCGCTATGCTTCAAGTGAGTGTTTATGGGCTGGGTCGATACGCCTATGTAACACCTACATACTAACACAAAATCGTTGTCTTGGGCAAAATTGTTGCCGAGTTATTTAACAAAAACTGTTTTTCAACACCTAGCTTCGGCGATAAACATCGCCCCCTATGACGAAATGTCACAAAATTTTGTACACATGAAAAGAAAGCTGTTTAGAGATGGCATGTCAACTTTGACCAAATTTCAGCAATTAAAAGCCAAGATATGGACTTTTGAAGAATTTAAGCTACGTGTTAAATGTTCATTGACGTGTAACTTCGGAACGGTTTATCTCAAGATAAATCCTTTGATAACTTTTGGTCAGCATTGTCTGTAGATGGCATATACCAAATTTGGTGAGATTCACATGAACGGCCTATGACGAATTTGTTCAGATTTGTTTTCGCAATGTTAAAATTTCACGGAAATTGTTCTCGTTGGAAGTGGGCATCGACCAGTGTTTTTAATGCGCGAGGGTCAATAGATTTCACGATTAAAAAAAATTGGTTGTAAACATTAGCATTCTCTAGATATTAGGCAAAATGACATTTTGTACAATTACAGCGACCCCTATGGACCAAATTGTATGGCACGTGCTGTGGTTTTAGAGGTCGTTGTGGTGATCGTGCATGACCTATTTTGTGCAGTTTCCACCTTCTCGGTCCAAGATATTGGCAACTCAAAATCCCAATTTTTGCATTTACCCATATCACTAGGTGGCGCTATGCTTCAAGTGAGCATTTATGGGCTGGGTCGATACGTCTCTGTAACACCGACATATCACAAAAATGTCATGTTGTTGGGTGAAACGTTCATTGAGATATTCAGCAAAAACTTTTGCCGGTCTCCCCCTCTTTAACGGACACTGGCACAGCGGGGGGGTGGCCCTGGGGGACCAAAAGGCATTATTCGCTCACAAACTTCTAGGGCTACATGTCTACAAACATTCATGTCCCCCTGAGGACACTGAAACTGGGGGAGATATGAATGTTATTTTAATTTGCTGAAGTTTTTGCTGAATAACTCAATGAACATTTCACCCAACAACATGACATTTTTGTGATATGTGGGTGTTACAGAGACGTATCGACCCAGCCCATAAACTCTCACTTGAAGCATAGCGCCACCTAGTGATATGGGTAAATGCAAAAATTGGGATTTTGAGTTGCCAATATCTTGGACCGAGAAGGTGGGAACTGCGCAAAATACGTCATGCACGATCACCACAAAGACCTCTAACACCACAGAATATGCCATAAAATTTGGTCCATAGGGGGCGCTGTAATTGTAGAAAATGTCATTTTGCCTATTATCTAGAGAATGCTTACATTTACAACAATTTTTTTTTTATCGTGAAATCTATTGACCCTCACGCATTGAAAACACTGGTCGACGCCCACTTCCAACGACAACCATTTCCGTGAAATTTTAATATTGCGAAAACGAATCTGAACAAACTCGTCATAGGCCTTTCATGTGTATCTCACCAAATTTGGTATATGTCATCTACAGACAATGTTGACAAAAAGTTATCAAAGGATTTATCTTGGACACTTGGGGACACTAACAACCGACTGCGCCTAAATGAACTTTCCTCGTCTAGTGCCACTGGTCTGCAAAAACTGCCGACCTATGTTCACATAAGAGCCCACATTAACAGGGCGTTGCATAGCTCTAGCGCCACTGGACTACAAAGATTGCTGACTAGGGCCTACAAGGACTGCCTACCTGTGTTCATGCAAGAGTCAGTCTGCTACTGTATTTATCTGCTCCGACACCACTGAACCGCAAGAAAGGTTGTCTTGTAACAACCCTGCTAAACTGTAAAGCACTTTGAGTTGCATATTGCATGTATGAACTGTGCTATACAAGTAAAGTTTTATTATTATTATTATTATCTTGAGATAAACCGTTCCGAAGTTACACGTCAATGAACATTTAACACGTAGCTTAAAAATCTTCAAATGGCCGTATCTTGGCTATTAATTGCTCAAATTTGGTCAAAGTTGACATGCCATCTCTAAACAGCGTTCTTTTCATGTGTACTAAATTTTGTGACATTTTGTCATAGGGGGCGATGTTTATTGGCGAACCTAGGTGTCAAAAAACAGTTTTTGTTAAATAACTCGCCAACAATTTTGCCCAAGACAACGATTTTGTGTTAGTATGTCGGTGTTACAGAGATGTATCGACGTAACACCGCGATTTATGCATAAACTCTCACTTGAAGCGTAGCGCCACCTAGTGATATGGGTAAATGCAAAAATTGGGATTTTGAGTTGCCAATATCTTGGACCGAGAAGGTGGGAACTGCATAAAATATCTCATACACGATCAACACAAAGACCTCTAAAAGCACAGCACATGCCATAGAATTGGCCCTATGCGGGCCGCTGTAATTGTACAAAATCTTATTTTGCCTATTCCTTTCACAAATCACTCCTACACACTATTCAAACACACACAATGTAATTCATTCAAAACCCACATTCATGCCCACTTCCAGGAAATCATTTCCACACAAATTCTCACCTCACAACACTGCTCTACCACACACTCATCATACCAACAGTTCCCACATTTCAATACACTGCGGCGGTCATACCATGTACCGCTATGCGGTACATCTAGTTAGTATTAAAATGATCTGTTTCTGTCATTGTTATACCTTAAAGTAGCGGTAAATTGTATCATTTGGCTACGTTTTGTTGGCAGCATTGTGTGGAAATATCAGAATGTGAGATGCATTCCCTAACATGCATTTGATGCTCCGTGGCCGTCGGTCTTGTTCCATTAACATAAGGACGGTGTATTTTTACTTTATAACCTATAGTAATATATATAGGAATATACTGGAACATGAACAACACGGAGGACAATCTGTGCCAGCAGAGGTTCCATGGCAACTATTATCCTCCAAAGAAGTATTTGCAGTCAGAGGTATCGCAATAGTTGCTGGTCTGATACTTGGTCATATAATCGTCTTCTACTGTCTTTTACTACTATTCTGCTACTGAATTGCCTGTCTATGCTGCTTGAAAATGGGCTGTATCAGTGACATTTTCGCAAACGAGGGCGTAACACAAAGGGGCTAGTAGCTGGGCAGTGTGGACACAACTGGTCTCAGGGCATGGGCTAGCGGCCTGCGGCTATCAGCACCGGGGAGCCCCCTTAAGGCCTGGCTCGGCTCCGCAATGTAAATGCGGCTATTGAATTACTCCCCAGGCGAGACCCCCTCCGAGCGCGAAGAAGAAACTCCACACTCCATTGGTAGTACAACAAAGGCCCTGACATTAAAAACGAGGCACTGAGAACTTTGTAAGTGTACACAACATTTATTAATAAAAACAGTTTTGACAGGCAGTACCTTGCTGTAGTTTCTCATCGCCTCCATGATGAAAGTCGATTGACGAACACGAACCAGCAGGAAGAATAGGAGGAGAGGTAGTACAATCGACTTGTTTGGGCTTTCATCATGGCAGCGACGAGAAACAACTGCAAACTACTGCATGTAAGAACAGTTTTTTAAATAAATGTTGTGTACATTTACAATATTGTCAGTGCTTTGTTTTGAATGCCAGAGCCTTTGTTGTACTACCGATGGAGTGTGGAGTTTCTTCAAGCTGTTTTAATGGTTTAAAAATCGCGTAGTCGTCATGCTTCGTCTAAGGGCACCTACCACTTCCATTGTTAGCCTTCTGGGTCAAACTATAAAAAAAAAACTGAATGCAACAGGCTAAATCAATTTTGCTCCTCAGTACACATATCAACTCGGTATGATGTTTTAACATGCCAATTTTCATTTTACACCCAAGTTCTCCTTTAACATGCCCTTACATGCCAAATGTCTGTCATTAGATGCTATATTAATCTATCTTTTAAGGAGGAACAATTAGCTCCTTGGTTACTGCCTCGAATTCTACAGTATGCTTGTTACACGTTCAGGTATGACTGATTAACTATGCTAAACTAGCCTATAATTAAACTATGCAAACTATGAGTTGCAGCAAATTGCAAATGTTGAAACTACCATAATAACATCCTGTTGGCTAATGACAGGGCTCAATGTTAACCCAAATTATTGAAATCAATAATAACTGAACTTGTAACAGTTTTGTTGCAAAGCCAAACCTTGGTGGTGGTGTATGGTGAAATTACATCTTGTGTTTGTTGAGCTAAGACGGAATTATTTTTGAGTATAGCAATCGTAGCATCATAGCTAGAAGGCTAACAAACATAAGAGTTATACCATGCTTAACATTAGCCCTTCATTCATGGCATGGATAACGTAATCATGCAGAGAGAACAGTTGCATACCTTCATCTTTTGCTCGTTTCTACTCTTCTAATGGCTTTGATCTTTTTCTGTCCATCTCCTTCTGTTTGTTACGCAACAGTCAACATACTGTATTTACAATCCCCGAACACTGTCACTGCCGACCAGGAGTTAAGACTAATTCACCTTGGTGACCGCATACTCGTTTTGTATTGCCCTTTTTTATTAGCCCTTTCACACAATTAAAAAATGTGCAGGAATTATAAACCTGTAAATATAATATTATGAATGAAATGTGCGTTATTGAGAAGGAAGCTTATGTGTGACGGACTTCGCTCACTAATTGCAGAGTATTGCCCACTTGTGCGTTGCATACAGCTTCTGTGCACTGGGCCTTTTCAGCAGGGGTGCCTGCCAATTTGTGACATGATAAGAATTAAAAAAAAAAAAAAAAAAAAAAAAAAAAGTCAAGCACTCGTGAGGCCAAAGGCACGGCGCCCTTCACGAAATTGCGCCCTGGGCAATGGCCCCACTCGCCCCTCCAAGAACCACTACTGACCATTCGTGTGAAACAGTTTAGAGCAATGCAGGATGCACAAGGCACAATAAAAACTAAAGAGCTATGATGTAGGAATATGTCTGGTTTGGGGCCTGTAGTCTACCACTGTACTGAAAATAATGATGTATGAGGATGAGCCGCAAAATGTTAACATGTGATGTGGCACAAGTTGATGTTTACCGACATAATCTTAAAAGGACATAAGACTGCCTGAAAAAAAAACAGCAACACTGAATGATTAAAAATAAATAATGGTTTTATTATAACAGCACAAACAAAGACAACCAGAACTGTCCAGTTAGATGTCTTGTATGTTTTAGGAGTTGGACAAATATGGACAAGAAAGAATACATAAAATTAACTCCAGTCTCCAACCAAGAGTATTAAGCAATGAACATGTCAAAAGGATGCAGGTGGCAGCTTCAAACTATGTACACCATTACTGTAGGTAAGTCGATCTACCTTTCCGGTACCGATATTTCCTAATGGCAATTAATACCACATTGCACACCCCCCAGAAATGAAAAAAATGCCTGAATGCTGATCAATTAGCTATAAAGCGGATGCACTGCTCTGTTTTGAGCATGGATTTCTAAGCTAAATCTGAAATTTCTTCCCTAGGACTAAAGGAAAAGCCAACTAAAGCCATCTCTCAAATGCTTCACTGACAGGACAGTTATTGCTTACAGGTAGCTAGATGATGCAAGAATTCACTTGAAAGCATGTTGAGGATGTTAGGATTTCTCTGTCAGAATGAATGGCCTCATTTGACTTAGCTGGCCGTCACACGAGATTCGTCATTTAATTGGAGAGCAATTGGCGCAAGTTTTCTTGCCTCCACAAGGGTTTTGTACCTTGAAGTTCGGATGAGATTTTGCCAGCTGCTATCCAATTTGACAGCTGTCGATCAGTAAATCTACTCCAGTCCCACTTAATGTAATGTCAAGCCAATCAGCCATTGAGCCAACCAAGTTAAATAAGGCCCATGTGAATTGTGGACAGCCAGCACACCCGTCCATGGGTCAGGAGTCATCATGAGGAGGTCCAGCGAAACCACGCGACCCTCATGCGATCCCACACAGCTCCTACGGAGTCAAGAGCAGGCCGCACATCAAGAATGGTGTGTTTGGAGGTGAGCCCAGCGTCATAGTAATCAATCACATATCGGACTTCTTTTCCACAACGATTTACAATCCAGTCATGTCTGTCAAATGGTAATTCATTCCTGAAAATCACAAGGAATAACACAATACTGGTTAAACTACACTGTTTCCTGACATTCAGAATCTTTTACTTCAATGAAATTTAGCAGGGGAAAAAAACGAACCCCATCCAGTGACGAAACCTGGCTCTTGGAGTCAGCTCCTTCGATTTACCACCAAACCGGACTAAAGATGGACCACAGGGACATTCCCTACATCACACATTACATTTCATTACCCCCATTTTATATTTAAAGTGAATCTCACACCAAACTCAGTTAACCATTCAATCATTCTCTACATACTTGGAGTGAAGCGCCTCCCATCTGAGGATCTCCTGCCAGGCCATCTCATTGTTCTGGTTGTGAATCTTGATTATGTTTTTCATGTCCTTTTGGTCAATATCGCCATCGTTCCATCGCCACCTAATTGCAACAGGATATTTGTTGTTAGGTTAGGTTATCACTATAAATGATCATATAATACTTTTCAGTATGAAAACATATAAATTGAGCCTATCTTTTGGAGATTACCTAGCCAAAGACCTTAATCTGCTTTCACACTTAAGTTAGGTGTAAACTGACTGGCTTGATTTACAGATTTGTGTGTCAACCAACAACATGTTGGCCAGTAAAGCTCACCCTTTGCGTAACATTGCATTCCAGAACATTTGTTCTGATGGGTATACCCAGTTTTGTTCAGCTCCTGCCCGGGGAATTGTGGACTCTTCTCTTTTCACGGATAGGGAGAAAGGCTGTCCTTCTGCTGGCGTTTGGTTAGGAGGGGGCATCTACAAAACATATATTTGCATTGAAAAACTAGAAAGCACTCGGAGAGCGCAGACCTCCACCAGGGCAGCTCAGATCACCACCAAAATCGAATCACTTTTAAAGGAGAAATTTGGTGTAAAATGAAAATTGACATCTTAACATCATACCAAGTTGGTATGTTTGCTGAGGAGCAAAATTGAGTTAGCCTGTTGCATTCAGAACTTAACTATTTTTTACCGTTTGTCCCAGAAGGCTAACAATAGAAGTGGTAGGTGCCCTTAGACAAAGCATGAAGACTTTGTTGTGCTACTGATGGAGTGGAGTTTCTTCGAGCTGTTTTAATGGTTTAATAATAGCGTAATCTTCATGCTTTGTCTAAGGGCACCTACCACTTCCATTGCTAGCCTTCTGGGACAAACGGTAAAAAATAGTAAAGTTCTGAATGCAACAGGCTAACTCAATTTTGCTCCTCAGCAAACATACCAACTCGTTATGATGTTTTAACATGCCAATTTTCATTTTACACTGAATTTCTCATTTAAGTTAGCCCATTTTTGACCTACCCTGAAAATTTCATCAAAATCCATTCCTAACTTTTAGAGTTATGTTGCTAACTAACAAACAAACAAACCAAAACGCAGATGACTACATAACCTCTGCTGACGGCGGTAATGATAGTTCACATCTAAAATCAGCTTTCAAAATCCTAATGCATGAAATAGCAGGCACTCAAACTAAATAGGCTAGCCATAAATACTTAAAAGAGAACTTCGGTGTAAAATGAAAAATGGCATGTTAAAACATGATACCAAGTTGGTATGTGTACTGAGGAGCAAAATTTATTTAGCCTGTTGCATTCAGAGTTTAGCTATTTTTTATCGTTTGTCCAAGAAAGGCTAACAATGGAAGTGGTAGGTGCTCTTAGACGAAGCATGACGACTACGCTATTTTTAAACCATTAAAACAGCTAGAAGAAACTCCACACTCCATCGGTAGTACAACAAAGGCCCTGACATTAAAAACAAGACACTGAGAACTTTGTAAGTGTACACAACATTTATTAATAAAACTGTTTTGACAGGCAGTACCTTGCTGTAGTTTCTTGTCGTCGCCATGATGAAAGTCCGCACAAGTCGATTGACGAACACGAACCAGCAGGAAGAATAGGAGGAGAGGTAGTACAATCGACTTGTTTGAACTTTCATCATGGCGGCGACGAGAAACAACTGCAAACTACTGCATGTAAGAACAGTTTTTTAAATAAACGTTGTGTACATTTACAATATTCTCAGTGCTTTGTTTTGAATGCCAGAGCCTTTGTTGTACTACTGATGGAGTGTGGAGTTTCTTCGAGCTGTTTTAATGTTCTAAAAATAGCGTAGTCGTCATGCTTCGTCTAAGGGCACCTTCCACTTCCATTGTTAGCCTTCTGGGACAAACGATAAAATATAGTTAAACTCTGAATGCAACAGGCTAAATCATTTTTTCTCCTCAGTACACATATCAACTCGTTATGAGGTTTTAACATGCCAATTTTCATTTTACACCGAAGTTCTCCTTTAAGTGTAAATTGAAACACAAGTGTAAATACTTTTGTTTTTAAACAAACAGTATTAAGTGATGGTACCATGTTTGCAGGGTTGATGTCAGACATCCCTCCTTTGTCGCCTTTAGCTGCCTTCATTGGACATTCTACAAACTCATAGGCTCGCTCCTGATGAGCAGGGGTCTCTGAAGAAGCCTTGGGTGCCAATGGGGCAGCAGCAGATGCCTTATGCATTGGACACTGTGGGGGTGGAGCACCTGCGACACAAGCCATAACATGGGGATATCAGTCACAGGATGATGTTAACTTGAAATTTACTGCTGTGTACATGATCATAAAATTAGAGCATTGTCCTCCCACAGTCCTTACTTTGTTTGCCCTCCTGATGCATGGGGCAAGTCCTTGGAGGTGAAGACCCAGCACTGCGTTCTTGGGCTGAGAAGGTCTCTACGTTTAATGAGCCCATGTGGTTGGACACGGCCTCAGTCATGCTTGCAGTTGGACCATGTAACTTGTAACGACAACACACAATCTAAATAGTCAGTGATGGTGCAGCAGTTACACTGTGAAGTTCAACATACCCGGTTTCCTACAACATTCAGAGCTGAATTTGAAGCTGGAAGTATCAGTTAGCTATGTAAACACAGAATCTAGACCTCCCACACACATGACCGCAAAATCTGAGCACCTTTTGTATCTTTATGATAGCCAACACCAGGGTAAGTTAACTTCCGTAACACACTCAAAACACAATTCGATTAGTAACCAAGACGCCGTTCTAACAATTAATTCCTCGACATTAGTTTACTGATATTATTTTAAGAAACTGTGATTACTTATTACTCGATGTTGACAAGTAATGTGCTGGCTGCATGAGATACTAAAGGAGCTAACGTAGGCAAGTTAACTGCCATCTCAAGGAACACCGGCTAGCGTTAGCCAAAGTAGCTCTGTTGTGCAACTATGTTGTCCTTCAAAAATCCGCTTCAAATCAGCTGATTAAAATATACACCTATACTATTTTAATTGTAAAGAGGCATACCCCAAACAGAATTATTCTATCAAACAAGGTATCCTTACCTTGACATATACCGGCTAACCTCAATGTCGTGTGGTGCTTGTCCACTATTCAACCCACAATGCTTTTCGTCCCCGTTGCATCACAGGGGTATGTTCACGTGGGTGTGCTCACCACTGATGAAGTCTGCGCAGTCTGCATGCTTTGTTGGCACCATCCAGAGGTCATGCAGTTTAACACTGTTCAGCGAATTGTCTTGAAAGCCATATATCAACGTATTTTGACAGTGTATTGTCAGGATAAGGACCTCCCTTTTTCAGGACAAGGATCAATTTTTCCCACTTTAGTGTGCACCCCCATCCCCCTGAGTCAACCTAACTTTTTAGGTTCATCCAGGGGTGCGTTTCCCAAAAGCGTCGTTGCTAACTTCCTTAGCAACTTAGTTGGTTTGAACGATGGTCTTACTACACTGCTGTTTCCCAACACCATCGTCCAGACTTAGCAACTAACGATGTTTACAACTACAGTAGTCCGATGGATCGTTCAATGACACAAGTGTTTCCCAACAACAAAGTCTGGACGACCCATCGGAAGTTGCCTCGTAAAGTTGTGCAGTTGGAACTATTAGCATGAACCTGTCGTTAGACCATCGTGTTTGTTCACGTGATGTCTTGCTCGTCACCCTCACCTTTTTGGGGCGGATTGCACTGTCTGTGCGTTACTGCCACCATCTGCATAAATGATGTTACTGCCAATTAAGGGCACTTTCAGACCTAAAGTTCAAATGTTTTGGTCCGCACTAGTGAGAAAAATGTTACAATGTAGCAAACAGACGTGGGTACGGTTTGCCTTTACATATGCATAGTTCTAAACTAACCAAAATAGTCCGCGAAGGCCATCGCCACCGGAACCAGACTAAAACGTGCCAACGTGCATAATAATGCACTTAACTCTACTGTTCCATCAAATTTGGTTTGGTTGCTTTCACACCCGAGGAACCGTACCAAAGTAGGGCAGATAAAGCGGTCCGAGACCACCCCTTTTTAGCGGTCTCGGACCGGTTGATTTGGTGCGCACCAATAGCCTGGGTGTGCCCATACTGCCTATGACGCTGCATTTTCATTTCGCGAGCAAGTCAGTCTGGCCAAGCTGCCTATCTAAACCATTTCTGCTCCGGCAGAAATATGGGTCCAATGAAAATCGAGCATTTCAAAATGGCAATGACGCGGTAGTTTGGAAACCGGAAATCTATCTCAGTCACTGTCAACATGGCGAACGTGGAGCAAACGCAAGATTTCAATGCAGCTGTAGCTGCTGTTTTGGACGAATTCAAAGGGAAGTTCTCTCTGAAAATACAGCAAAGGGCAGCCCTTGAAGCATTTGTTGCGGGAAAGGACGTTTTCGCAATGCTATCGACCGGCTTCGGTAAAAGTTTAATTTAGCAGTTAGCCCCGCTGGTAGCCAAGTCGATTGGGCTTTGCGAGAACGCTGTTGTTGTGGTCATTTCGCCTTTGATCGCACTGATTCGTTTTTCGAATATCAATATTAAATGACCAACACCAGCCACTCTCATGTTCACCTCACAAGTCCGACAAAAATCATTTAACGCCATTTCTATATGACTACAGGCTACTACTACTTTTTGTTTGGATCAAGCATAGACTGTATATATAACGGGGATCAAGCAGGTTCTTTTGCTGGGTATACGTCAGAGGGCAGAGGGGTGTGATTGATTGAAGCTTCGTCCAGTAGGAAACAGAGGCATTTCAAAGAGGCGGGTTAAGCCCGCCTTCTGATAAATGGGTTTACAACACAGCTTGGCCAGACCAATGCTCACAGAGCATTGACTAGTCGCGATAGCCAGGCTAGCGCACCAAAGTACCGAGATTGCATTCACACAAACGAAAACGAACCGTACTAAGAACTTTTGGTTCGAATGGGACGTTTGGTGCGCACCAAATGCTGTCAGTGTGAAAGCACCCTTAGTTTTCGGTCTGGCATTGCCAGATCGTGTAAAAAGAAGGCAGAAAACACACCCGATAACACAGGAAAGGCTGTTGCAAAATGTGGTTGGATCAAAGTTAATGTGCGTCAGTGATGTTAATCAGCGCTTTTGTAATACTGTGATGTATGAGCACTTATTAGGGGAGACCGGGGTTGGTTGTCACATTTTTTGCTTTCATTTGAATCCCTCAAAAACGGTGTTATGAATAGATTCCCTTTCAATGTATAATGTAAGCTTAAAGTGTCAGGTAGGACTGGAGGGTCGTAAATCACCTTAAATTCATTGTGTTCAAAAGATATGGGATGCTAAATAGACATTGACAGCTTGTGACTATCAACCCCATCGCGGGGTTGGTTGTCACACACTATGGGGTTGGTTGTCACAATGTTATTTTAATGGGAGGGAGGGGAAATGATAACATAGAAATATTTTTGAAAATTATGCAAAAAAGTGAAGTGAAATTTAATTAGAATATAAGTATAACACACAGGCATTGGGAATATTGACATTGGAAACATTGAAATAAAACATAGACTTCCTGAATACATAGGCCTACTATTTTATAACATATTATTTAAATATACATTTTATGCACCAAAAGACAGATTAGAACAATTAGGCCTATTGTTACTATTTAGATTTGTGTGTGTATGTGTGTGTGTGTCAGAGAGTGAATACACATATGGCCATATATTTCATTTTTGTATGGGAGACAATGTGACAACCAACCCCAAACAGAGTGTGACAACCATCCCCAACTGACCTTGTATGCTAGTAGTGACGCTAGCAGCCACAAGTTGAAGCATAACTAAAAATAAATATATTGGAAATATAGCTGTCTTTATACTTTTTAATGGTAATAGTTTTTCTAAAGTCAACCCATTAGTTACAAAACTAGAAAAGAAAACTTAAAGTCCTGAAAATTTACATTTTGACATGAAAAACCTTAATATTGATCTCACCTCAAAACTTTGTGTCAAACATTTGAACTGTCAATGTAGATGACCCCTAACACTAATTCTGAACATTTCTATGTCAGCGGCGTTGATCAGGGCCCTTTAGTGGCTGAGATGAGTGTGACAACCAACCCGTGTGACAACCAACCCCGGTCTCCCCTACTGACCCACAAGCACGGTTATTCCATTGTCCCTTAGATGATCATTTGCACCTGTTACAAATTGATTACTCTTCGGCAGGATTAGAACCCATATCTCACCGAAAAAGGCAACACTTTACTTGATAGACCGACGAGTTAACCACTCATCCACCTCAACACATGGAAGGAGTAGATATATTTATAGCTGTTGCTCCATGCAGTACAAAATAAATACAGACATATGATACAAACTGGCATTCAGTCGTTGCTTTTAATGAGTAGGGCACATAGTTGTGTTGACGGAGATATCCCAGAGTTTCTACAGCTGTCATACCGGCTTAAATGAAATGAAACTACGTTTATGTCCTTATGTAGATCAATCGTTTCTGTCGTTACCCGCAATGAATGCATCCGAGCACTTCCGAAACATCTGGGTACTTTGCAGTTTGAACCACCTAAGTACAAACTAACAACAGTTCAGACTTCCATCGTATTTTGGTGGTTGGAGATTTTCGGGAAACAGTCGGTTGTGGGGTGCTGAGTAGTTTGAACCTACGTTGTACAACGGTTAACCTCCGTCGTTGTTTGGGAAACGCACCCCTGTTCTATGAAGAGAGATTAAAAATATATATACTCACTGCATTTGGTTGCTTCTAAGGTTTATACATTTGTCTTCATTTGATTTATCTTTTTGGGTGGATTCATTACTTTATTTATCATAACCTAGAGAAATGAATTGCATAGTTTTGTTATTACAAGTTATATGCATTTCTGTAGCAGCATTTTGCTCCTGTAGACTCTTGACAGGATGTTGAATGTTTGCTCTCTATGATATAAATGTATGTTAACTAATAACTGAGAACAGCTACCTGATAAGAGGCACTCGGGCAAATGGATAAAACTGTCACTCAACTCTAGCAGACTTCCTGTGGAAGAGGATTTTCAGCTGTGTCTGGGCATTTTTCAGCAAGGTCTCTGTTGTTATTCTTATAACATAACTCTTATCTAACACCCCTGCTGCTATGTGATGAAAGGATACATAGAGTGAACCCAATAGCAATGTGGAACAGTATTCAGTCACAGTAATATATAGCCTACTGAGAGTATCTCCTTACAAACTCTAAAATACAGATTCATATCACAATCACAATATTACAGGAATGTGGAAGTGATAGTTCTGCCCCCCACTGCTCAGTGTGTCCTGGAATTCAGCTGCCCTTTGACTGCAGGCCTTCTCTGAGAACGCAGCACTCGTAGACCCCCCACCCATATGCGCCACATCCACAGCAGGTTCAGCAGGTCCAGACACAGGCTTGAGAGTATCCAGGACACACGCCCCCCCAGGGGCAGCTTGTTGTAGGCCTGCGTGCCGTAGACTCCAAACACGCGGTAGTAGTAGAGTGGAAGTACAGCGAGCCTCACCAAGAAGAATACAGCTGCCATCAACGCACCATTGATCAGGTTTGGCAAAGAGGTCTTGGGGTAACCCAGAACTTTAAAGAACCACCTAAATGCAGACAGAGGCTGTTAGAAACTTCTCGTGCTTATTCATGAAAGTTTCATGTGAACTTTTGAAAGAAAGAAAATATACATACACATACACATTAGTAAAAGTTTTCCTTAAAGCTAGTGTCAGTGTAAGAAATCTGAATGAACCATTGAAAGTGATTAAAATTACTTACCGCTGGTTTACACAAGGTGTGGAGAACTCTGACAAAAGGCGAAAATTAGCAAAATAGGGTAATAGGCCTTGATCCTAATAAGAGAAATACATTGGATGTACTCTGGATCACGAGAGTTTGGTATAAATTCATGCAAACAATGTAAAATAGCTGGCATATAGTTCAAACTCACCAGCACGTATGAGTATGCATACAAAGCCGCTAGGTGATGCAGCACAAACAGTTTGTCCCCTGTTATCTCCCAAGTGGAAAACATGATCACTAAGTCTGTGGGAAAAACGTGAAAGACAGAATAAAGGGACACATGCTTAAAATACTGTGTTCATGGTACATACATATCTTTTCAACCTTGCACATTTATTTAATAGGCCACTGAACTGAAACTGTTGAGCTGTTTTGAGGACAGTGATTAGTGAATGTTACACGAAGACACCAGTAGTAAATGCCCTTCATGTTTTTAATGCTGTTAGGTGATGTTTTCCTGTTTACCAGCTGCACATAAAGCACTGAATATTGATTCAAAGTGGCTACTGTACGGCAGCTTCGGTGTCCCTAGAACTGGTATTATTGGTACGGAAATTCAAAGTAACAGAATCTAGGGTTAAGGTTAGGGTTAGGGTAAGGTTAGGGTTAGGTTTGGGGTTAGGGTTAGTAGGGAATTTTTATCTGATAAATCTGTGTAGAGCCCTGCCTGAGTATGGTACAGAGTTCAGGTTCTGGACCTATGCTTACATGTATAGGTCCGGAAGAATATAGACCAATAAGGTTCCGGAGAATAGGCTCCGGACCAATATCCTTACATCTACTGGTACAAAATTCCAGACCCGTAGCCACTGCCATATTGATTACCAGCTGGACAGTGGTGAGTAAAATAGCTGAAAAGAGGACAGTTAAAATATACCAGTAAATGAACGAGGGTGGTAAGCATTCTAACGAAAAAACACCAGCTGACCTGAAAGCAAGTATCCAGTCGTTATGGCCACATTAAGTTTCACCAATGTAGGATCCCCCCTGTTCCAAAAGAGAAAAAAATGTCACATGTTTACAGACATACTGCAATCTGAATGAAACTCAATTCAGAAAAATCATCAGACTCCTCTCCCTCCACACCTCACCCTCCCTCCAATGAGATGTTTCTCTCACCAGACAGGGTCCTCATTGGTAGCTTCATCGAAAAGAAATATGTAAAGACTGGAGTGACACACCACAAGTGCATGGATTGTGGAAACTACTCTGAAAAAGAAAGAAAAATGATGCTTACATTGACTCTATATGAAGCATGACTCATAATATGTACATCCACAGTATGTTGGGCAGGATATTTACTATGCAAGGTGAATGTGAGCACTCGGTATTAGGAGATTCATTCAATGAGTAGCATATCTCCAAACTGATTTCATTCAATGAAAAAAAAAAATGTATTTGCCCCAATACAAAATTAAAAAAAATGTATTTGCCCCAATACAAAATTTAAGACACATAGAGCAGTTATACACATTCTACACATGTACATTAAATACATTGTGCTTTATACCTTGACAGATGTATAAAAGTATAAAATAGCACAATTGCAAAATTAAGGTGATGTCAAAATAAAAGAGAACAGATATTCAGGTCAGCTTGGTGGACACAGCAGAACAATAGTGTGTCCCAGTGAAGGACGTGTGTTATACTTTTGTGTGAGTAACTGTGCATGTACCTGCTGTTCCACTCCGTCTTGTGTGTGTGTGGCAGGTGGCTGAAGGCGGGACAGAGCCATGAACACAGCCTTGGACTCACACGATGGAAGAGCCACTGGGACACCAGGAAGCTGCTACAGAGCCAGACCAGCGGCATGCTGAGTATAGCCATGGCGATACTGCAGCAAGTCTCCAGGAACACCTGCTGAAGCGTTGGCGTGTCTCTCCTCTCCGTCCTGAGAACAGTCCACAGCAGAGACCCCAGAGAACCAGACCATAAGAAAGTCAGGGAAGAAATAGAGAGCTGGTCATATCAGCTAAAAGTCTCAATCACTATTTTATCAGAGCTGTTTGTTATGTAAATACAATGTGATATCTACTTTACTGTGTGTTGTTCAATTGCATCACACACATTTATGATAACATCTGCACACAGCTTCTAACTCCATTACAACATCTCAACATCTACCTTCTATTTCACCTCTGTGAGACTTCTGTTCCTGCTTTTACATGAGGTACACTACAACATCTGTCCATTACCTTTAGTTGGCTTTCTTTTTTATGCTATCTCTCTCTCACTCCTTCTACCCCTCTCTCCCTCCCTCCCTCCCTACCTCTCCACCCCCTCTCTCTACCCCTCTCTCTCCCTCCCTCCCTACCTCTCCACCTCCCCACCCCACCCCACCCCCACACCCTATTTGCTTTAGTGTCACTGGACACTCTCTGTGCGGTTGTCCTAGAGGACGTGGGAATCGCTGACTGGGAGTAATGAAATCTGCTGGTGTTCAGCGCTGCGCTCAGTAGGGGGAGGGATGCAGAGATTTCTACTCAAAAACCTTGGAGTGTCACTGCATGTCTCCTATAGGTTCATTGACGTTTAGCACTAGCTATGGTTTAGCATAGTTTCTACTGTAACGCACCTGGACAGCCACTTATGTGACAGACTGCTCTGATTTGTTGGTTGATTAGGGTTTGGTGCACCAGAACCTTCTCTAAGTCATTTGTAAGACATAAAGCTTGGACCTTAGATTCTGCCAGGATGTCAGTTATGTTGACAACATAAACATACAAAACAGAGAGGCCTTTTATCTGAATAGCAGAGCGTTGAATTAGTGCAAGTGTTTTCAAAACAGTTACTACACCTGACACCAGTATAGCATCTAATGCAGGTAACTTACAACTTAGTCACTAGCAAACCACAGACAGTACAAAATATACATGACATTGGTGATGAGTCTTACTCTCACTTTCAGCTAGTCTTCATTGTCCACAGGGCACCACACTCCATCTTCAAAAGATCACAGAAGCACCTTTAGGAACAATGCATGTCTTCACATGGTATCCAGCAAGGGACTTGAAAATGGTGAGGGAGAGAGTGAGTGAGCCGATCGAAAGAGAGAGACTGTGTGTGTGTGTGTGTGTGTGTGTGTGTGTGTGTGTGTGTGTGTGTGTGTGTGTGTGAGAGAGAGAGAGAGAGAGAGAGAGAGAGAGAGCAAGCGAAGGGGGAGGGGGGTTGGTGAATGAGAGGCAGAAAGAGAAACAAAGGGGGGAGAGGGGGAGCTTACCTGAGTGAAACTTTGTTTGAGTAACTGTAATCATTGTTACATATTACATATCATATATCATATGTACTATAATATAAATGAAAAATTATAATAGCCCACATGAATACACAAAGGAGGACCACAAAATCCAGATAGTGTCTTACAATCTCACACAGCAACTGCATTCTGTTATTTGCTGGTAAACTGCCCAGCACAAGTGGTAAGGTGAGGTTGCTTTATCACTGTTCTCTTCTCCCTGTTGGCATGTACAAGCATTTCGCCACTAGGTGGCGACCTCTACCCTTGTATTTTGATGGATTCATTGGGGAAATATAAAGTGGAGCATGACTGTCCTCTCACTCCCTTAACACCCAGTTATGTTTGGATTTAAAGGGAACTAGGAAATGTGTACTGAGATAAGAAAAATGCATGGAAAAATGTATCTAACTTTGCTAATAGAAACCCCCACAGCTTTTACAATGTTTTGCACACATCTAGATGACACACTAGAATGCTGTCTTGGCCATATTTGTCTTGTATGATTGACAGTTTGCTGAATTCCCCAGCAGTATTTTGCAGACATCGCAAGAGGACGGATTGTACATGAGTGTTACACCCCACTATTGGATGGCCTTACTAGGGCGAACAACAAAGCCACCACTGACCCAAGTGATACAGAAAACACTTTAAAATGTAACCCAATCAGTGGGATTTATTACATGAACACATACGACTAAGACACAACACAAAGTCTAAATACACAAAATCCCAGGCTGAGAGGCAGCAACAGCCAGCAGTCCCCAAACCAGAAGCCTCTCCTTGGCAGTAGGAACCAGGTGCTCTTAAGCAGTGCTTGATTGCATGACCAAGTGCTCCTCATCAAGTCAATCATGTGGTTCTTCTGAGCAGGTACATAGGATGGGAAAAGCAGAGGGACAAACAGCAGTGGAAAATACATACAGCCGTAACAATGAGTTATGGTAGATGTGTCAGATTTATTACTCCACGTCTTTTTAACAGGTCTCTTGGGATCAGCTACAACCACCGCCTGTGGTTATGTCTCCACAAAAAAATGAAGAAAGAAAAAAACATGTAGCAAAACTGACTTCCTGAATCAAACACTTATTTAGTCAAATATTTACATCAATATTTACCAGCGCCAGACATGTCTGTTTATCCAATGGAATTTGTTAGCCTTTTAAAAAAAGTCCAGGCACCCTGAAGGACTCTTATATTTCCAGAGGCTATATTAGACATCTTCAGTTCAGTTGTAATAAACCACATAAATCATTTTAGCTAGATAAAAATATCACCCCAGTCTTTCGCTGTTGCTTTTGGATCAGTTGCAAACTTCGCAAAACATTCCCATGGATATGATGACATTTTATTTAGTGTCTTTCTCCAAGTGTAAACTTAAGTAATCCAGATGGGATAAACAACTTGCTGTAGACAGGCTAAGGCCCAACAGAGCCAGCCTACCAGGGCAGAGGAAAAGGGATAGAAAATTCTAAGGAGAGACGGGGGTCCTGTGAGGAAAGGACAATGTGAAAGAGCAAAAAAAGACCACATTAAACTTAGCTGATGCTCTTATCCAGAGTGACTAACAGTTATTTAAGTACAGAGTACAGTTCCTGGATTCCTAGTCCAATGTGGGGTTAGATGCCTTGATCAAAGGCACTTCAGCCATGGATGAGGGTGCAGGAGAGAATAAGCTGTCAAAAGTATAACTCCTAAGTGAGGGTGTTCTGTTTAGACTAACTATTGGTTCACACAGTCCAAGCACACTAACTATCATGAGAGCAGGAGAGCAGAATATGTTGTTTTCAGACACTGAAATCTCCCATGGCAACCAAGACACTGGTAGGAGCTGGTAGAACCCTAAGTGACCTGAGAAAGCAGAGCACAGGGTCCTAACGTCCTGGTTGTTGCTGCCCTCACCACAGAAAACACACACACACACACACATGCATGGTACACACACACACACATAAACACACACATGCATGTATGATACACAAACACATAAACACACTCATGCATGTACAGCACACACACACATACACACAAAAATATAAGCTATGTTTCCATCACATGCATTGAGTTAGCCTGTTGTATTCAGAACTTAACTATTTTTTACCGTTTGTCCCAGAAAGATAACAATGGAAGTGGTAGGTGCCCTTAGACGAAGCATTAAGATTACGCTAGTATTAAACCATTAAAACAGCTTGAAGAAACTCCACACTCCATCAGTAGCACAACAAAGGCCACAACATTCAAAACGAGGCACTGAGAACTTTGTAAGTGTACACAACATTTATTAATAAAAGTTTTGACAGGAATTACCTTGCTGTAGTTTCTCATCGCCGCCATGATACAAGTCTGCACGAGTCGATTGATGAACACAAACCAGCAGGAGGAATAGGAGGAGAGGTAGTACAATCGACTTGTTTGGACTTTCATCATGGCGCTGACGAGAAACAACTGCAAACTACTGCATGGAAGAACAGTTTTTTAAATAAACGTTGTGTACATTTACAAAGTTCTCAGTGCCTTGTTTTGAATGCCAGGGCAGATGGAGTGTGGAGTTTCTTCAAGCTGTTTTAATGGTTTAATAATAGCGTAATATTCATGCTTTGTCTAATGGCACCTAACACTTCCATTGTTAGCCTTCTGGGACAAATGGTAAAAAATAGTTAAGTTCTGAATGCAACAACTCAATTTTGCTCTTCAGCAAACATACCAACTCGGTATGATGTTTTAACATGCCAATTTTCATTTTACACCGAATTCCTCCTTTAAGCTACAGTTGCTTCAAATGCTCTAGCAAAAAGAAAAGAAAGTACAGTACAGCACCCTGTCACTGTCTCACTGGCGACACCTGCTTCCCGCATGGCCCTTCAGGAAGTGACACAAACCCATTTCCTTCTGAATGACTGTCTGTATCCAAACCTGTGACCCCCAACCTGCCAGCCGTTTGCTGTTGCTAAAACAGGAATGGCTCCAGTGTGATGTGGACCTAGACAGTCAGAGTCTAGCAATGTGCACATTCACTCTGTACATGGGAGGGTTTGAGAACAGACTGTAGAGAAAACAGTGAAATAGATGACAGACCCTTATAATACCCCAATTAGCATGCCAGACAAGCACACGAATCCATCAGGACAGAAGGAGAAAGGAGTGAGCATGACCATAATTGCTAGGAAGGCCCAGACTCATTGTCAACCAACTAGATTTGCCAAGTAATTATTGAATGTTGAATGAGTGTCTGTGTGAGAATGTGTGTGTGTGGGTGTGTGTGGGGGTGTGGTGGGGTGTGTTGTGCTAGTGGGAATGAAGGGGTGTTTGGCCAGGGGACCTAGCCTGGTAAACCAGCCCCTCGTACTTCATTTCATTCCACACTTCATTACAGAGGGTCTGGAACAGACACAATCAGAAACGATTTGTTGGAGGTGTGGACTCTGCTGAAGTTTAAAAAAAGTGGCTCTGCCTTCACCCAATCGCTAACGCCTGGTCGTCACTTATGCAATTAGCCTACCTACGCACTACAATTCAAATGTAGCACACAAAGTCAACGTCACGGCTAACGAACACACCCTCTTTTTGCTGATTGGATCCGTCGTGCTGGGGCCGACTAAATGACCCTCAAGACATTCCGGCCCAGACCCTCTGTACAAAATGAAATGAAGTACGAGGGGCGGGTTTACCAGGCTACAGGGGACCTACTTCAGAACCATGGTGAGGGAGTTATGGCATTTCAGCCCATGAACTTCTCTGTGTTTCTTCAGATCACCTCCCGCTGATGATTACCCAAGCTGCTGGCCACTGGCCAAAGCAGACTGGCTGCACTTGCGGGACTTAAACAGCACTCAGCTTTTACATTCCAGTGCTGGAGCCAGCCAGCCGGGGGAGTCACTGACAGATGTTAGGGCTCACATCCTGGAGACACAGAGAGGAGCTCTATCTGTCTCCGTCCGGTCTCTCTTTTCATTACCACAACCTGTCCCCTGCAAATAAAGTCCCTCATATCCAGAAAGACTGCTGTATCCTAAATCACCAACAGAGTCCGACTAAATCAGATATCTTTAATAACTATATAATAAAATGGTTCTCAGGGGTTTTCTAAAACTTCAGACTTAATTCCGCACACTTTTACTCAAGTTTCTACGGTCTTATATTTTTCATGAACCTTGATCTTTAGCCTCTTGTCTCTCATTCTGTGCTCCACTGCAGACAGTGCTGGACTTTGCCCAGGATTTTGGCTCTCATTAATGTGCATTTTTTTTATTTCTAGTGCAGCTCAATGGCGTGTTCTGTGGTGTATTTATTCTGGAGCAGTGGACCTGTCTGGACCTCTGAGGTTGTGGTCTTTCACATGAGCACATTTCTCCTGGGCACTGAGGAGTGTGAGACCCTGTAATTGGTATTCGTCTGAGAGAGTTCTGCTGCCTGCACCCCAGTCCACGAGTGTCACTGTCTGTGGGAGCTAGCATTACATAACAATTACATCTTTCTTAAGGGAGAAAGGGACCTGCTGAATCCTCTGAAAGAAATGTTCTGACTGTTGTCATATATTCACAGTGTGGTATGCCGCCTAATACTTTGGATAACATTATTGCCTCAGTCTCTTCTACTGTTTCCTGTGGATGAGTTTTACAACAGGCACATAAGGAATAAAGTAATAAACGTTTTGTACTGTGATGAATTCTGGGTAATTAGGAGCAGGCCTGCAAGGAGTGGCAGAGCTCCTATTTATCATTCCAACCTCACCGCTGCCACAGATGACATCAGCACCAAGTGGAACAAGGACGTCTTATAAGCACAAATCATGGAAAGACAGGAATGAAAATGTGCCTCTGTACAAATGACTGAATATGTATGCTGTTTACTTTAGGCAACGAGTTCATCTTTAGTTTATCTCAACACATAGAGATGATAAACCAGCAGTGGAAAAACAGTCTACCAATTTATATTTCTTTTCCCATCTATTTCCACTCTCCAGGACAATACGTGTGTGTGTTTGTGTGTTTGTGTGTGTGTACATGTATGTATGTGTGTCAGAGGGAGGAGAGCAGAGAAAGACAGAGTGGGCAGATGGAGTTTTCAGGAGTCAACCATGACCAAGCAAAGAACAACTAGTCACCTCATTTCCACTTCTAATGACTGGTTGTTCTTCCATGTATTCCATTAAGGCCCAAGCTGGCTTAATCACCGATGAACCAGCTGGATGAGGTTAACCAGCAGACAGTTAATGACACACACATAATGATTACATGGATTTCAAGCTACATGGAGAATCTCTGGATGAGGATTGCTTCATCAAATGGAAAGAATAAATAACGAGGATTTCTTCATCAAACGGCAAGTTTGCAAAAGGGAACTTGTGGGACAATATTTCTAATGAACCCCTCCCACATGACTGTGTTGTGAAGAAACTGTTTGTTGCTAAAACATCAATGATACACATTTAATACATTTAGCAGAAAGTTGCAACAAGTGCACAACTTGTCAGACTAAAGCACATAGATATTTATACACTAGACATTAATTACACATACAGTACAGGAGTCTACTGGTTTCTTTTTCCTGATCGACACAGCCAAAGCCTTACAGACCCAGACAGAGAACCAAATGAGAATTCTGACAGCCAACTGATCACCTGTCCTTCCTCCAGAGTACAGGTCACACACATCATTATCAAATGAACCCCTTCCACATGACTGTCTTGTGAAGAAACTATTTGATACTAAAACATCAACATCTTATAAACCCAGACAGAGAACCAACAGAGAATTCGGATGCCTGTTGTTCCTTCAGAGTACAGGTCAGACACTAGAGTCATTAGTTTCAAATATAGGCCTAAGGGTGGGACTGCAGACAGCCGGTGAAGCCCCCAGACTGGCACCCTCTCTGTCAACCACTTCCTTCCTGTCTTCCTCATGAGTCTGAGAGGTGTCATAGAAAGGGCAATAGCTTGCTTTGGCCTTTTTACCCTGCACACTCAGGACCTCTGACATACTTCTTCTCAATGGTGCACTCCTCTAAGAAAATGGGGAAATCTACGATTGCATGGGCAGTGCGTCACTAAGAAGGTTTCCATTCACTCCAGTGGCACTTAGACATTGATGTAAATTTTATATGGAATGGGGCATTAATACCAGACACAATTAAATGCTGGTATCTTGGATTAAAAAAATGACATATAGCTAGTACCACATATATTTATTACATAACGGATATTCAGAGATTTCACATAAGCCTATTATGTAGGATTTTGGTATTTCTTACAGGTAGTTGGTGTTATAGACTACATTAATTAATTAACTTATTAAAATTTGGTAACCTAACTTTTTAACATAATTAAGGTATGCCAAATTCAACTAGCCTGGTTCCCAAGCTGACTTTTCAGTTTTTGGCTATCTAATTTGCATAAACAAAATGGCTGCCGAAATTTGCGATTTTCAGCACTGTATTTTAGCAAGCACTGTTTTTCCATGGAAATAAACATGTTATACATACATGTTAAAAATGTTAGGTTCCTAACTTTTACTAAAAATGCTTCTAGAGTTCTTATACAGAAACTTTTTCTGAAAATGCGTCTAGTCTAAATAGAATGTTCAACAGTTGAGGCCTGAACAAACAGGCAGGTCAAGGCAGGGCTTATCCTAAAATGCACTGACATTGTGAAATAAATAAACACACACACACACACACACACAAACTTTGAAATGAATGGTCACTGTGAGTGCTTATTTGGTCTCATGACTAGCACATTCTTGGTTGTGTTTGTTACCAAGTACACTCCAACAGGTCAAGGTGGCAGGACAAGAGGATGTATCTGTAATGTGTAGACATTTTAATTTGTATGGTTTTTACTTGTGGTAGCCTCAATGATTTAAGAGACATAGTCAATTAAAAAGTGGTGTAGTATAATTTCATGTACCCCTATACAATTTCTCTATTTTCTCCAAAACATGCAATTCACTTTGAAGGTCACCAACACCAACTGCTACTACTTCAACCTTTGTTCTATCTTAAATGATGATAATGATGATGATGATGATGATGATGACGACGACAACAATGATGATGATGATGATGATGATGATGATGACGACAACAATGATTATTATTATTATTACTTTTATTATTGTTATTATTATAATAATAATAACAATAATAACAACAACAACAACATCAATAATAATATTAATAATAATAATTATTATAATAACAATAATAATAATAATAAATATCTCAAGTGATGATGCAACAGAGGGAAGTTGGTTCTATTATGTAGCAAGAGGTAGCTGTGAGGCTAATATGAATGTGGGGCATTTACAGTCAACCATGTGATGGGTCATGAATCAGAGTGGAATGGAGAAACATGACTCTGTGCCTATGCGTTCATTTACTTAGTCTGAAACCCGCTCTTAGAGCCCTTAGAGCAAGATTTCAATAGTATTGGCACTGTTATTAGTCCTTTTGGAATGAGTGAGCGCAGGCTCTTGTGATTGTTCCTATGGAGGGGGCAACGTGTAAACACAAGTTTTTATTTACAAGAGTAGATTAGACAGGGATACAGATGTGGACAAATGACATTCCTCAGAGATTACGCTCATGCTTGTAAAAATGCTCTTTGACAAAACAGACCGAAACCCCCCTTTTGTGAATCCACAAGAATCTGCATGAAAATGCACATGAGAATGCACAAGTAAATGCTCAAGAATGTGTTATTTGATTGAGGTGAGCGCCAGTGGTTGGTTGATCAAATGATAAGGGTTGACTCCCATAGATAGCTTTCTTTAGCTGTTCAGTGGTGAGAATTGTTTGTTATGTGGACATGTTAAAGAAGAAATCTGGTGTAAAATGAAAATTGCATGTTAAAACATCATACCGAGTTGGTATGTTTGCTGAGGAGCAAAATTGAGTTAGCCTGTTGCATTCAGAACTTAACTATTTTTTACCGTTAGTCCCAGAAGGCTAACAATGGAAGTGGTAGGTGCCCTCAGAAGAAGCATGAAGATTACATTATTATTAAACCATTAAAACAGCTCGAAGAAACTCCACACTCCATCAGTAGCACAACAAAGGCCACAACATTCAAAACGAGGCACTGAGAACTCTGTAAGGGTACACAACATTTATTAATAAAACAGTTTTGACAGGCAGTACCTTGCTGTAGTTTCTCATCGCCGCCATGATAAAAGTCTGCACGAGTCGATTGACGAACATGAACCAGCAGGAAGAATAGGAGGAGAGGTAGTACAATCGACTTGTTTGGACTTTCATCATGGCGGCGACGACAAACAACCGCCAACTACTGCATATAAGAACAGTTTTTAAAATAAAAGTTGTGTACATTTACAAAGTTCTCAGTGCCTTGTTTTGAATGCCATCGCCTTTTTTGTACTACCGATGGAGTGTGGAGTTTCTTCGAGCTGTTTTAATGGTTTAATAATGGCGTAATCTTCATGCTTCGTCTAAGGGCACCTACCAGTTCCATTGTTAGCCTTCTGAGACAAACTGTAAAAAATAGTTAAGTTATGAATGCAACAGGCTAACTCAATGCATGTGATGGAAACATAGCTTATATTTTTGTGTGTATGTGTGTGTGTGCTGTACATGCATGAGTGTGTTTATGTGTTTGTGTACCATACATGCATGTGTGTGTTTATGTGTGTGTGTGTGTACCATGCATGTGTGTGTGTGTGTGTGTGTGTTTTCTGTGGTGAGGGCAGCAACAACCAGGACGTTAGGACCCTGTGCTCTGCTTTCTCAGGTCACTTAGGGTTCTACCAGCTCCTACCAGTGTCTTGGTTGCCATGGGAGATTTCAGTGTCTGAAAACAACATATTCTGCTCTCCTGCTCTCATGATAGTTAGTGTGCTTGGACTGTGTGAACCAATAGTTGGTCTAAACAGAACACCCTCACTTAGGGATGGAGTCATACTTTTGACAGCTTATTTCCCCCATAACGAATGCTCATAATGCATGGACACACAAAAGTGTCTGATCTATCAGATAAGATCTTAAAGATTCGAACTCTTCCAATTCTGCATTAGGACGTCCTTGCTTTATATCACAGGAACATAAAATTGTGATAGTGACAAATGAATGATTCTGCTTACCCTGATTGCTGTTTCATGTACAATCATGTACAAATGTCTATTGAAACAGAAAGTTCCCTATTTCTAGTAATTCAGACGTTAACAGCAAATTCTATTCCATTAATCCCACAGCAGATTTAGATCCTATACCTTCCAACAGCCATTTCCCTCTGTCATCTCTTAATTGTCCATAATTTAATTAAGTGAATCAGCTGAGTCTGGATATAGTAATAAATCTGACATATAAATTCAGTTTAGCAATTACTTTGTAATGTTCAAAAGATTTTCAGAAGTGAAGCAGATAAAAGAAATAAAATTTATCCCCAGTCTAATTTACAACAGCCTGTGTTCATTTGCCATTACTTTGAAGAGGCAGTGTCCTCATGTTCAATCACAGTCATAATTTGTTTATGCAACCAGACCTATTTTATGTGCACTAGGCCTGTTATGTGTATAATTACCTGCTATTTGGTTATTACATGTGTAATTTTCTGTATACAGGGGCACTGGAAGGGACATACAGGACAATTCCAAGAGACCCATTTTGCTGATGGCCCTCACAGAACATGACAAAACAAAATAATTATTTGGGGGGCCATATTTTTTCTTATAATATTTCGCAGGGCACAAAGGGTTTTGCAGTAGGCCTATAGGGTATTATTTAAAATATAAAATGAATAGGCCTATTTTATTGCAGCACAAAGCACAAATTATTTAAAATATATAATGAATGTTTTGGATTTGTTTTTTTCAATTTGCTTATGGTTTCCTTTTTGTTGCATTTTTGAGTTACGTGCAACAATATTGCCGGATGACCTTATATGGGTTTTCGCTGGGCAGTAGGGCTGGAATCACCGTGAGTCACGAGTTCCCAGTCGGGGGCTGAACGTAGCCATGGTAATAAATCCAGTGCGAGCACTGCGTTCACGTATAGTTTCTGAGAAGTTTTTGGTGTTCAGAGGACCCTAAGTTAGACAGAACGAAGAACAACCAATCATCTTTTCCTTCGAGGAGTTGAATATTCATTTTGATATGTTTAAAGCAACATTGGTATACTTAGCCGTCTTCGCGTTGACGCTCATCTCCGCGATTTCAGGTATGCAATTCAGTTGATTTATTCATGGATGGAGAGTTGCCAGTAGGCTACAGTTGCCTAGAAGAACAACTTTCGATTTATCTTTCACAAAATCTCAAAGCAATCTAATAAGAATACGCTTTTCTGTTTACCTCTGCAATTAGGTGAAAATTATCCGCCACGGGCGCAGAATGTATCCTGGTTCTCCCTCAACTTCAAGACAATTTTAACATGGAGCCCTGAACCTACAAACTACACATACACAGTAGAGTTTTCAGGGTAATTTTAATTACTTTTCCACTGAGATTGAGCTTTGTCAGTAACAATTAATCTGGTTTATCCTGTTGCTTTTGAACAGTCAGATACATATTCATGGCTTTCACTAAAAAATATGATACGGCCGTTGTGGTGTAAAACTGATGTAGCCTAATCAAACCTAAAGCCATTAGAAAGTTTGGATTACAATAACAATAAAGACAACCACACAGGCAGACAAAACACTTTCTTGAATCTAAAAGAGTTGTCTATTTTGTTCTCCAGACCGGGCGAGGACAAGACCATGCACTGCATCCGGACCACGGAGACGGAGTGTGACCTGACCAACAAATTAGTGGACTTGAAGAAGACGTACAGTGCGGATGTGGTCTCTGAGCCCCTGTCCATCGGGAATGCGGAGTTTGTTGAGCTCCCATACGCCTCAGCACCTCGCTTCTGCCCCTATAAACAAAGTATGTACCCACTAGCAGTGCATATGTTAGTACTGTATAGACTTCCATCAGCAGCTGTCATGTAGGCCAGTAACTGCACCGTGCAAATGTATAGTAATGTCAAGACAACATATTTTACATACAGAGCATCCAGTCAGAAATCAGATTCAGAAGACATTTCACAGAACAATGATTTCACACAAACAACCAATTGGAAACATGGTGTTCTAAGGCTTCTTTGTCACCTATAACCTTGGATGACCTAAAGAGGATATGCATTCTTCCCCCCCCCCCTCTCTGACAGCACAAATTGGGAAACCAACGTTCAAAGTAGTTCAAAGTAAGGACAAGACCAAGATGGAGGTTCACATCCAAGACCCCCTGACTGCCATAAAGAGGGATGGGAAGCCCCTGAACATCAGAGAGATCTTTGGGGATGACCTCATGTACGAAGTCCACTACAGGAAAGCCGGGAGCACAGGAAAAGTAAGTTTTAGTTTTGTACTCAGTAATTGACTTCGCATGTTACGTTTTACAGATTGCTGTGCTTTGCCTTTATATATATATATGTGCTATGCAGTGGTGACCTAGCGGTTAAGGTGTCGGACCTGTGACCGCAGGATTGCAGGTTTAAATACCAGGTCACCAGTAGCGCCACTGAGGTACCCTGAGCACGGTATCATCTCCATGCACTGCTTCCCAGGTGCGGGTGTGTGTGATGGTTTAAATGCAGAGGTGAATTTCGGTGTGTGAACTGTGTGCTGTGCTGTGCTGTGTGATCACAGTTACAAAAATGGGACTTTCACTATTCACTTTCTATGTTCCTCTTAAGTCTTGGATAGCTAAGAGTGTGTTTCCAACATGAAAACCTTTGCCCCAAATAACATTTTTGTTGTCATTTAATGTGTTAATTATTGTTGTTTCGTCATAAAATATCAGAGAATAGTAAGTGTTTTCTAAAGTCTAATGCTCTTGTTTTCTCCGCTTTCCAAATATACCCAGTTTTCTATCATAGAGGAGTAAATAAAATAGAAATGCAAAAGGGTGCTATATAGAGAAAATTCATGGCAATCAATCATAAAATGGTCCTAATATGTCACCACAAATTTAGGAAACATGTTTAATTGACATAGTTTTTTTTCTGACAACAGTAGTACAGCTAGATTGTCCACATTTTAAAGCTTATTTTACAGTATGCAAATTCTGTTTATGTTTTGATTTAGTTTAGTTTTGTTTACATTATACATCTGTAGTGTAACAATTGGGAATCAAACTTGGACTTAAACTATATTAAAACAGTTAAACCAGGTACAGATATAAAATAATGAATATATAATAGTGAATTATTGAATTGATGACAACAATTTAATTGTAGTTCTAGAGTGTGACTAATCTTAGGTAATTAGTTATGCTATTGTAATACCTCAGTCTTTGGTTGTAATGTAAAATACCTTAGCCTGCCAATATAATGTGTAAAATCTTGTGACTGAATTATCTTCACATCATTGCTTTATCAGAATAAACAGCATTTCCTGAGTGTTTTACTGTAATCGGTTGAGTTTCTCGTTAGCTTTAGCCAAAGGGCTTTGTCACTTTTTCTTGTGTCACTCAACTTTCTGCATGTATGTGTGTATGTGAGTGTCTGCATGAACGTTTCTGCATGTATGTGTGTGTGTGAGTGTGTGTGTGTGTGTGTGTGTGGGTGTGTGCACGTGTGTGAGTCTAATGAATATGTCACCTGTCTCCACCCACAGACCAAGACCAAGGGCTCTGGAAGGGTTGTGGAGGTGAAGAAGCTGGAGCCTGGCATGAGCTACTGCTTTAATGTGGCTACACACATCCGTTCCCGCAAACAGAAGACGGGACTGTGGGCCGGACCGATCTGCTGGCCCCCGAAGGCTCCGTCTTTTTTTGAGGGTAAGTGGTGTTAGTCCTGCTGTTCTTGAGCCATAAGCTTATAGCAATAGTAAGTAGTTTTCGTCTTCAGGTTAAATGGAACTGTCTTTCATAGAGTTACAGAGAGACGTTCCACTTCTCCAAACAGTTATAGCCCATGGAGGGCGGCAAAGCGAATTCAGAAGTGCTTTTCACCCTGTTACAAGTTGATGAACCACTGACACGATTTTGGAAACATTACTTTAAGGTTGAAAAAACTATTTAATGTTGCTTCATTGTACAAAGCTATTGCAGATCTTAGCTTATAGTGTGCTTGGGCTTCCCAGCTCCTCTTCTCTGTGCTGAACTTCTGTAAATGTTTCAATTCCTGGTGGGATAGGAGCGTCTTGAAGATATATTTAGGAAGCTGGGTTAGCAATTTTTGGTAGAGTACATTCCAATCCCCTCTGTTTTCCCATAAGTTGTGGTCTTCTGAAACCTTGGATAAAAAAAACGAGGGAGCTAGGCTAGGCTGTGCAGTTTCTGAGTCAGAGTTCCTTAGGGACTCTCATCACAGCTGTGGAACTTCTGCCACAGCTAGAATATCCCACTCACTCTCACTCTTCAACCACACTTTTACCACAAGAACCCGTCAGCAAACAGACACGGTACACTTCAGGACTTTAACTGTTTCAAAAATGATAAAAACTTGTCACACTGAGCTAGTTGCACATGTTTCTCTAGCTGTCTGTTAAGTAAGTGGGATAAGCAAGTAGTCGTGTTTGTACAGTCTTGGCTCTGAAAATGCTTAACATTAGTTACCAAGAAAGTGCCTTGAACAATTTGCACGTTGGTTCAAGGGCTTGGGAGGGAGTTAAACTCAAACAGCTTTTCAAAAATTAATATTAGAAATGAATAATTCGGAAAACTTCAGAAATATTAGGACTCTACAAATCTTTACAGTGGCGAAATGGAATTTAGTAGGCCCTACTTTATCTTAAAGGACACTGCAAAGCACTATCTGCCTAAGTATCTGTGGACATACTTTGGTCAAAATCATAAATAGCTCAAAATTGATAGCTCCATGTTTTTAATGTGCTTTAAGTACGGAACAGGAGGAAACTGAGGAAATTAAAGCAACAGTAAGTATTTTCAACCTTAAAATAATAATTCGAAAATCATTTCAGTGGTCTATAAAATTGTAACTGGGTGAAAGAGGAGGAGTGGGCTCAGAATTGTCTCTCTGTAGTTCTAATGAGTGACAATTTTGCTTCCAACCTGTAGGGCGACTGAAGGCAAAAATTACTTGGTGTTGCTTTAACAACAGACAGTTTTCAGGGAGGAATCTAAGATCTAGAATCTAAGATGTAGAATCTAAGATCTTTGCTAACAACCTGCTTCTTATCTTCCCTACAGATTTCAGCTGGCCGGCATTGTTGGGGGGTGCTGCGGTTATTCTGCTGATCTTTGTTCTACTGATCATCATGATTGTTTTGTGCTGCAAGAGAGCTCAACTCTCCAAGCAGGTTAAGATGGATGCTGCAAAGATGCCAACGACTACCGTGTAGAGCCTGTCCCTGTAGATAAACACAAACCTGTCTTGTTCGTTGGTACGCTTTGCAAAAGAGCCGTGAGAGTGGCTGGTCCACTCAGCACTATTTGGGAGAGGTCTTCTTGCACTCCGCTGCACCTGACTGGCTTCTGTGAAACATATTAATGCCAGGTGTCCACTCAGCTCTTTCTGCATACGTGATGAGGTATGAGCGAGCAGCATGGTCCGCAGATTAGAATGAATGTTACAGTATTTTTATAATGATGAATTTAGTTTTATTTATTTTATATTTTTGTACATAAGATATTATTTATTGTTGAAAGTCAGCTAAATATTCAGATAATGTTGTTATGTTGTCTGTTGAATTGAAACATACTTGCACTATTAAAATGTAAGATGACTGGTTTCTGGTTTCCTGTTACTTCCAAAGCAAGCATGTGTGAGCCAGATGTATTACCACTTGGGTACACTCTTGTGTACACAGCTGGAGGGAAGGCTGGTAAGCAGATTAACAGTGGCCCACCAGGTCAAAGGTTTAGAAGAATCAAATATAAAGCCAAGTATGCTGAGGATAAATCCTTCATATTTACAAGGCATAAAGCAAGAAATAATTCCCAGCCTGAATTTATTAAAACGTTTCAAAGTTATGACTATCTACTGGCAAATATTAATTGCCTGATTTCAGACACCATGCCTGAGATCTTGTAGCCCTGTATTTAACTACATATATATATATATATATATATATATATATATATATATATATATATATATATATATATATATATATGTATGTATATATATGTACAGTATCTCACAAAAGTGAGTACACCCTTCACATTTCAGCAAAAAATGGACCATATCTTTTCAAGCGACAATACTACACAAATGAAACTTCAATATGTTTTTCAGTAGTCAGTGTGCAGCTTGTGTAGCAGTATTAATTTACTGTCTTCTGAAAATAACTTTACACACAGGCATTTTTGTGTACATAGCAGGCCAAAAACGTGAGTACACCCCACAGTGAACATGTCCAAAGTGTGTCAAAATTGTTTTTTTTTTTTTTGAGTGAGCACCACTGTTATTTACCACTGCCTTAATATGAAATTCACCAGAGCTGCACAGGTGGTTTTTGTGATCCTTTTCTATTCCTCCATCATGGCATTACTGACCTGGGAGATGTTAGACACTGGTGCTCCTTCATCTCCTGTTTAAGGATGCCCCACGGATACTCAATAGGGTTCAGGTCTGGAGACATACTTGGCTGCTGCATTACCTTCACTTTCAACTTCTTCAGGGAGGCAGTGGTAATCTTGAAGATGTGTTAATTGGTTATCATCATGAAAAAAACAGTTGCATGCCAGTTTCTGAAGGGGGGGCATCATGTTCTGCTTCAGAATGCCACAGCACATGTTGCAATCCATGATTCCTTCAGTGAACTGCAGTTGCCCAGTGCTGGCAGCATTGAAGCAGCCCCAAACCATGATGCTACCACTACTAGGCTTGACTGTAGGCAAGGCACAATAATAATGGTACTGTTAAACAGGCTAATGCCACACATGCCTGGCATCATTTAAGCCAAAAAAGTTTATTTAAATCTCGTCAGACCACAGGATATGGTTTCAGAAATTCATGTGTTTGGACTGCATGTCTTCAGCAAATGGTTTTCCAGCTTTTTTGTGATCAAGTTTTAAAAGAGGCTTTCATCTGGAAGGACAACCATGAAGACCGAGTTGTTTCACTGTATTGCATATTATTTTAGCTCTGTCAGTCTAACCTCCCGCCTCTGCAACCTCTGCAGCAATGCTGGCTGAACTCATGCATTTATTTTTTGAAGCCAACTTTTGCATCTGACACCGATTGTGTGGACCCAACTTCTTTGACTGATCCTATCAATGCCTGTTCTGGCAATGCACCCGTTTTGGAAAACTACCTAATGACTCAAGCCATGATGGTGTAGCTCAGTTTCATGGTGTTGCTGTTTTTTGTAGCATAGGCCATCATTCTGTAAAGCAACAATTACATTTCTCAAGTCCTGAGTTTTCTTTTTTGCCATGAGGAGCCATGTTGGTCATCCAGTGGACAGTATTACAGAATTATAGCCAAAAACAATAAAATATATACCTCTAATACATGACACATGAATTTGTATGGTCCAGTTGAGCAGACCAAAACACAAAAATGATAAATAGTGGGTTTTTATGGTTGAATGATATGTACAGTTATCATTCAGGGTGTACTCACTTTTGTGGCCTGCTATTTATACACAAATGCCTGTATGTAAAGTTGTTTTTAGAGGACAGCAAATTAATACTGGTACAGAAGCTGTACATTGACAACTCAAAAACATATCGAAGTTTCATTTGTGTAGTATTGTCCCTTAAAAAGATATAGCAATTTTTTTGGTAAAATGTGAAGGGTGTACTCATTTTTGTGTGTGTGTGTGTGTGTGTGTGTGTGTATATATATATATATTAAATACATAAATAATCTCTACACAAGTAGCCTGTCCACCAGGTGCACTGATCCTTGTATAAAAACATAACTTAAAAAAGATAAATACTAACAAGTCCATGATTTCATAACGTGCTATTCACCAATGCGCCCAGGACAACCATGTGCGTACCTAATCATCTGGAAAGGCATTTTCTAAGCATACCAACGTATTACAGCAGGCACACATTAACCACTTCACAAACCGTAATAAAATACTTCAGTACACACAAAATACAGGTCATTTAAATCCTTGCTCCAGTCAGCATAAATGGCCTCAGCTCCAGTATGTCCCCTAATTTAGAGGGTTCTACTGCTTGTGCCATCGCTGGATGACGTCAGGAGCCGAACTGCATTGTGTCCTGTGTGATTGCTTTGAACTCGTAGCCCCCTCTCCCGTCAATGTGCAAGTAGTACTGCAGAACGTAAACAAAAAAACATTTACTTGGTATTCCCTTAGAGTGTGTGGTTGGAATGACATGGAATTATGGCTCAAGACAGGCAATGCAGTGCAACCACCACCCAAGAATACAGAGGCAAACATTTTGCATTTCACAAACAAGATGTGTCATGCCAACGTGAGGGCAAAATAGAGCGTAAACAATGATAAGGGTTTGCCATAATTACAAGCATGAACACAGTGTGACGCACCTCATGGTGTTTCCATAGGGATTTGCGATGGGAGACGGTGAAGAGAGTAATGCCCTCCTGAGGAAGGAAAGAACATATCCACATATATGACATCACACTTTACAATGACAACTATAGAACACCCACGTATACGCTACCACACTTTACAATAGGCGCGTTCGAGATTCGAGCCCGTCTGTCTGCGGCTGTCTACATACGTCAACGAGAATTGCTGGTCACAGCAGGGGTGGGCCTTAAATGCGGAAAATAAAGTCGAACACAAACGAGACTGAGCTCGTGCCTCCCCGATCTCTGTAGCAGATGACACACAGGTCATGTGTGGAGAGGGAGGCCAGGGGTTGTAGTCCTCTACGGTCTATGGTTGTAGTGGGGTGCACTGAGAGTTCAATTCAAGTCCAGTCTTTCTTATTTTTCAGAGTAACATTGGAACAAAACGCGTTGCTCCAAAGTGCTCCACAACATACACATGAAAACTAAGACAGCAAAACCATAAAACAAAGACCATAAGTAGTTATATAACACGGACAATGAAATAGAAATGAGATTAATAATTAAATAAATAAAAGGCCGTGCTTGACAGCTTGGGGGAGCACCGGACAATGCACCTGCACAGACGTCTGTGAACTTTTAACCAACCACGGCAAAGCAGCGTCACCAAGGAGGCGTTAGCTAGCCGCCTGCAGTTGTGTGGGAGCAACTGCAAGAGTCTGTAAGATTTGTCTGTAAGCGTCTTGCTCCCGCGAGTTTTCGGGTCATGTGTCATGGTCGCATTTTTGTGACATCCTCACACATTTCGGGCAAGTCGGACACAATTTCTAACCCCAATGCAACATTTTCAGCGTCAGACTGCAAACGGCTGCAAATGGATGCAAACGTTTTGATCAAGTCAAATGCGGCTACTGACAACTATATGTCTAGTAAAAGCACAGCTAATGGCCGGGTTTCCCAGATGCAGTTAAGAAGTTCTTAGCGTCAAGAACTTCTTAAGACTCCCGAAAGAAGCAACCGCGTTTCCCAAAATGCTTCTTAGCCTAAGAAGACCTAGCCTGGTAAACCCGCCCCTCGTACTTTATTTCATTTCGTGCAGAGGGTCTGGACCACTGATCTGTACTAATAACCTGGATGGCTCACGGCCCGCTAGGAGGTGAAGCCACTGGAAGTTGTCAGGCGGCCATGTTGGTACTCTCTACCTGGCCATGTTGTCATTGGACTTAGAGTGACAGCTGAATGGTTTGACGGCTTTTTTCACCGTTCATGAGCGCAATGCCTTACTGTGCGGCGTATAAGTTAGTTAAGCAAAACAAAAAGATCAAAGAAATCTTTTTAAAAAGAATCAGCTTGCCTCACGACAGGTCTTTCCATTAATTTATATGAAACATACCATAGACACGGGTCTGCTATTTGTATTAGGCCAAGCATCTTTCTATGCACTGCTGACTGCACGCTCAATATGATACTACAAATTCTAAAACACACTTTTGTTGACTTACTTAGTTAGACTATCATAGTAATCATAGAACAAGAAGTTAGAACGGTATAAAACTTGATGTAAATAGTGCCACTTTGTTTTCAACGGTTGTCCAGGTTTCACAAGATATTCAAGTATCTCCCAATCCGAAAATCTAACCAATATTATGGAAGTTATTGAACTTTTAAAACTAAAAACTTACCGCACTCCACTGTTAGTCCAATGCACGCTTCAATGTTTAGGGAGTACCAACATGGCCGCCGGTGGACTCAGTGCTCTCTGAGCTTCTAATAGCCTGTGAGCCATCCAGGTTATTAGTACAGATCAGTGGTGTGGACCGGAATCTCTTAAGGAGCATTTGGTAAGTCGCAGAAAGTACGATCCAATCAGCAAACAGAGGGTGTGTTCATTAGCTGTGACGTTGACCTTGTGTGCTACATTTGAATTGTAGTGCGTAGGTAGGCTAATTGCATATGTGACGACCAGGCGTTAGCGATTGGGTAAAGGCAGAGGCACTTTTTTAAAACTTCAGCAGAGTCCAGATCTCCAGCAAATCGTTTCTGACGGTCTCTGTTCCAGACCCTCTGCACGAAATGAAATGAAGTACGAGGGGTGGGTTTACCAGGCTAAAAAAGACCTGCCGTTAAGAAGGATCTCTAAGACGGATCTGGAGCCTTCTTAACACCCTTCTTAGCGACAAAACAGTGAAAACAGCACCCCCCTCAGGCAGGTAAATCAATGTAACACTAAGCATGGAGATATTAATGCAGTTCGTCCATTTCTCCTCATCGTGTTTTCACCCTTTTCCTTGTCGTTCATGACAAGGGGACGCCAATTTCTTAGTTCTTCACATATTTACTCCTCATAATGCAGATTTATATCAGACAGATAAGAATATACACATTAAATGAAATTATGTACTGATTTCATTTTGTGTTTCCATTTTTATTTCCCTGGCTTTTGTGTGTTTCGGTAATTATTAAATGTGTCAATTTGCTTTTGTGCGCGTGTGACGACAAATGTCTTATTTTTAGCCGGTATTTTATTGATGAGTTCAGTCGGACGCCACGTGTTGTATCATCACTTAAGTTGGGAGCATTTTACCAAAGATTCTAGAGTAGCGCTCTAAAATCTTTAATTTTACTATGGTAACTATGCGCTCCAATCGGTGATTCTGGGATCGATTGCTCATTGCGTTCCAGTTAAGAAGGCAAATAAGAAGGTTCTTAAGACGTTGGTAAGAAGGGTGTTAAGAAGGCGTCTGGGAATCACTCTTATCTTAACGCTTCCTCTTGGCTCGTTAAGAAGGTTCTTAACTGGGAAACCCGGCCAATGTCTACTCACACTTTATAACTGTAATTTCCCTGCTTGGGATAAATAAAGTACATCCATCCATCTATCCATCCATCTATACATCCATCCGTCCGTCCATCCACCCACCCATCTGTTATCTGGTCTCACACTTCTACTTTGGTAGATGTGTGTTAGTAATATCATGACTGATGGAAAACGAAGTTCTAAAGTGGCCATTTTGGTCTTTATTTAGTAGTAGTGTTCATCAGGAAGTCTGCGTCACCTTTCTGCAGTGGGTGTAGATGTAGTCCTCTACGTCCACACTCACTGCGCTTGTGCACTCGTCCAGAATGGCAAACTGGGGCTTGTGGTAGAAGAGTCGCGCCATCTGTCATGACCAAACACCCAGGAGTTATATGCACAACCTCAGAACACACACACCATCCCCAAAAGAACTACCACCCCGTCTATGCACTTGTGTTGTGTAATTTGTAATTTTGTTTTTCAGCTGTGCAACTAGGTGACACTTTGGGACACTTGAGACAGCATGAACAGCACAGTGTTGATCTGTGGAGTTTAGCTCTGTTAAGAAGGGAAGTACTCTGAGAAATTAAGGGTCTTCAAGAGCTTCTTAGGGGTAGAGAGTGATGATCTGTTTGTCGGCTCTGCACTGTGCCAGACATGCGTGCCACACGTGTGAGGACTCACCGCCATCCTCTGCTTCTCTCCTCCGCTCAGGATGTCCATCCAGTCCTGCTGCATGTCCCAGCTGCCCTCCCGCTGCAGAATGTGCTCCAGCTGCACCGCAGCCAGGTACTCCTTCAGCACCTGCACGTATGCGTACACACGTACACACACACTTTTTAACCCTGCACACATGCAAACACACACTTTAAACCTGCACCTGTGCATACACCCACTCCTTAACCCTGCATGCATGCATACACACTCTATACACCTGCCAGTGACATCTGGCTCTATTGCCGAGGTGAGGAGGCTAAGCTGAGCTCCAGAGGGCTTCTGCCCGATTTAACACATGCACACACACACACGCACGCGCACACACACACACGCACGCGCACACACAGACACACACACACACGTTCAGAGGTGAGACACACAGCCTGTGTACCTGATCAGAGATGCCCCTCTGTCTCTGATGCTCCACCGTGTCAGGGTAGATCACCTGGTCCCGTAATGTACCCAGTGTCATGTAGGGTCTCTGATGAACACAGCACAGAATAACAGCAGTCAGCCACCTGCAGGCCCTCACCCCATATCTCATCTCACAATGCTACAATGGTACCTTGTTGATGTAAGCCTAAATTGGACCAGGAGTTTTCAAGTTATGCTAGGGACACACACACATATGGACCCCATTACAACCCCCTGCCCCTAGGGCTAATAACATGTTAGTAAAGCTATACATGTACTTCAAGTAATATCAGGTGAACAGGTGTTACACAATACAAACTGGTACTAATGGAGATGTATGGGACATGAGCGTGTTTGTGTATGTATGTGTGTGTGTGTGTGTGCGTGCGGGTATGGCTGTGTGTGTGTCTGTGTGTGTGCGTGCGTGTACGTGTGTGTGTGGGTTGATCTGAGTAGGTCGTGTTGGAAGCAGATTACCTGAGGGACATAGAAGAGCTTCCCTCTCTGCGGCTTGGTGAGGCATCCCCCAAACAAAGGCCAGAGCTGAGAGCGCAGACACAGCACGTTTAACACAGGAGACAACTCTGACATAAACACTGAGTGTTACACAAACCAGAATGACTGCAATTGCCAAACACTGTGATGAAGAAATGGTAATTCTCAGTTAAAATTACTTGGTTTTTTTTCTGTAAGTGTATGTCATGGGGTTTTCAAAAGCTCAGTGAACTTGGGGCATATCAGGCCATATAAGCTAGTAAAGGTAAGAGTTTAAAACATCATCTCTACTCGTTTCGTGGATAATGTGCTACACAACTGTTCTGACGTCATCAACTTTTAAAATACAGTATTATTTTTGGACTTCCCCGTGTTTGCATCTTTGAGAGCTCGGGCAACAGACTGAAGGTAGTGACACATGATGTGGCCAGGTACTCATTAGACAGAGCAGCTCCAAACTCATTAGGTGCATTAGGTGAAGAATTTAGCTCCGAAACTCTACAGAGTGAGGGTTTGGCCAACCTTCCAAACAGTTTATACAGGCCTAATAGTATGTTTACACTAAAAAAATTTTGGGTAAAATGTGGGTATTGTGGTTCCCCTTCGCTTTCCCAAACAAATTAAACCATCTATCTGGGTCTTGAAGGCAAGCGTGGCATTGCATACTTTGGACAGTGAACCATCATATTGCCTGGGAAACCAGTATGAAACACAGTGTGACTTTAGAACTTTAAACAAACTGAACATGGTAAATTAACTTCTGTTATTTTGATATTGGTGGAGGTGTGAACAACAAACTTAGATTCTGGCAAAGTTTGTCAAATACTGACTGGAAATCTGGGTCATATAGTTGGCTGTCTTACAACAAAACTACTTGAGTAATTTCTTTAGAAGGAGGTGAAACTTTTAGCGAGGTGATAAGCCTGTTGCTTTTGGATAAATTAAGTATTTGACTGTCATCAACTTTTCATCAGCTCTGCAACTCTGTTTTGCTTCACATAGGAATTAAAGACAGCAGTGATCGTACACACTGACCTCTCCAAGAACTCGGAACAGAGAGCTCTTCCCACTCCCGTTTGGCCCACACACCAGCACGTTGGTGCCTGAGGTCACCTGGTGAAAGTCATAGTGCGCAACACTCAGGGCCCAATATTCAGATACAATACACCTCAGTTAACACAATAGGCTGGAAAAAAACTGAGCTGATGAACTTCAAAAGTACTGTAAAATGACACTGAGAGTGTTGATTGAGTGGAGAGTTGTATGAGAAGAAAACGAGTACCTCAAATGACAGATCTCTGATGAGAATGTCTCCATTAGGTGTGGCTAAAGGAATGTGTTCAAACCTAGAGGAGGAAATGAATGGAAGGGTAATCATCATGTGAAAAGCACCGCATCTATTACAAATGATGGCTACTCCCCATAGGCAGAGTGGACTTCAATTCACATTTGACCCACCTAATAATGTGATCACAGTGCACAATGGTTCCGCTTCCAGGCACCAGTGAGATTCTGTCAGCCTCTCCCGTCTCTACAAACGCCAGATTTATAACACTTATAACTCAAAATAAATTATCTGGTGGTGCGGTAAAAGTCATGCTTGGCTTAATGGGATTACAGGTCAAATTCAATACAACATTCAAAACTCCAAAATAAAAGCATCACTGGTGCAGTGACAGTCATATGCGATGGGATGAGACATAGGTTCTGAAGCTGGGATGGGAATAATCTAATCTGATGGTGCTCTAGGTCCAAAGCAGTAGCAGTTTCGCAAGGAGTGCTGGCCAGGTCAAGGTGAGGTAAGACAGGACTGACCTCTGGCTTGCTGAGAGAGCATGGTCCGCTCGTATCGGCCGTGGTTTAGCTCCCTCAGAACCTTCTGGATCTCTGTGATGCGTGCGGTGAAGCTAATGAGAAATAAATTGTGTTGAGTGATTAACATCCACTAAAATTATGAGCACAGAGGCCATGCCAGACTAAGCAAAAATAAGCCAAAGGCAATACGTCAGAAATTTGTTCCAAATTCTTAAAGAAAAAAACAATCATGCTTTCAGGAAGCAATGTGAATCAATTTTCACAGGAATCCATGGCCAAAATGGTAACTTCTGGGCCTGTTGATATAGATTAATACACTTCCACTGTGTCCAAACACAAACTATTTGTCTGCAAGCGCCCTCCAGAGGATGAAAAACAAACATGTACATTAGTTAGACGTAAAAGTGGCATGCTTTCCTGAGGATAAACTCTTTAGTGCTGCTTCTTTTACACCAAATACTACTGTTTTCTACACAATATCAGGCCTCCAGTTTAGGATGATGATAGCTTGTGCCATAAGACAAATGAGGAACAGTGGTGGAATGTGACAGTGTTTACACACAACTGAGGAAAAAAAGGTTTGTGCAGAAGATGGATACTCCCTTTGGCATGAACTGGGAGCTTTTGCAACTTTGCAGATTGTTTATATGCAAAACACATTTTATCACGATTGCCAATCATGATCAATTAATCGTCCAGCCCTAGATGAGCCCTTACCCTGACAGTCTGGTCATCTCTCTGCCCGCGAGCACCACCCGGCCCAGGGCCTGTGCCAGGCTGATCAACATCCTCCCACTCTGGTAGTATTCCTGCAGAGACACATAAAAGGCTCTTACAGAGTTTGAGTGTGTGTTGGTGTGTATAGGTGCGTTTGTGTGTATGGTGCTTGGTGGGTGCATGTAGGCCGTGCGTCCTGTTACCTCTAGTAGCTGAGCGTGTGTGCTGTGCTGATGGCGGGGGATGGAGAGGTCCAGGAAGGGCCGGCTGACCACCAGGTAGCCCACCACCATTGCGATGTCTGCAGGCAGAAGGGGACAGAGCAGAGGGGAGAGAACCAGTGGACAACCATTAGACTTGAGTCACCTCACTACAGTGAACAGCGTCATTATTCAACCCGACAGAATAACCTCCTGCTGTATTTCTACAGACTTGTTTTTTTGTTTTTTATAGAATTATAGAATCTGGAAATCTGTTGTGTGTGTTTTTGTAAGGTTTAGATATGCACTTAGGCACAGGCTCTAAAACAGACTTTTGTTGCATTAAGTTACTAAAAAAAGAAAAAGGAAAATATTTAAGGCAGGTTTTTTCAAACAGGCATTTTAGGAGATGGCACTAATTCAAAACTGAAGCAGATGAAACTTATTTTAGGTTTTATAATGAAGCTGCATAAGAGGCTACATGTTACTGTGATGTGTTTGTATGTTACATATTCTCACACTTGGCAATTATGCTGTCCACAAATCCCATTGAAAAGCGGAAATAAATGAAGTTGTGCAAATGGCTGACCTATAGAAAAACGACAAAGAGAAAGTTCTGTTACATCCAGTAGTGCTATCCCAATACACACAGCAATCACCTGAACTTTGGCAGAATTGACATTTTTATACATAGACTCACAGCTGACTGTGTCAGTATTTAGGAACTGATGAAATGGTTTCAAATTTCACAAAATCTGAATACATTTGAGTGAAACCACATAAACACAATATATAGAAGTTTTTCTGTCCAATTTGTCCTTATTAATTAGGCAGGGCTTTGACCTTTCAGATCCAGTTTTTAGGTACTCTGGTATACTGGCAGCACACTGGATGATGAAACAGCCACTAGATTTTGTACTACATAACTGACTAGCTACACCAGGAATGAAGGTATACTCTTGCTATGGCATTTTAATCTATAGCGGATGGGCATTTCACTGATGATTCTATTATTTGTATCTGCAATAAATGTTTTTTGTTAGCAGAGAACCATTCTTACCAACTTCTGGAAGGTTGCCTGAATTATTTCTTTCTCTCTGATATTGCCATTGTAGAAAGCAATCTCCTCACTGTGAATAAGAAAAAGGAAATTTTGATTGTTGGAAACACAATTATGGACACAATTATGGATAGACACTAGGAGACCAAGCAAGACAGCAAATCAGACAGAGATGGCAGACTGAGGAAGGAGAGGGCACAGACCTGTTTGTAATGAGGCGGGAGTTGACGAAGCGGTACTCTCCCTCGTAGGTTTGCTCTGTGACAGTCATGTGACTGGCAGGCCGGCGTAGGCAGGTGAGTAAGAAGCCGGAAGCAACGAGGTAGCTTAGCATGCAGGCTGGACCCTGTTATACACAAACACATGCAAATACATTAACACCACACACGCACACACGCACACACACACACACACACACACACACACACACACACACACACACACACACACACACACACACACACACACACACACACACACATAGAGCAAGGTAGCTGAGCATGCAGGCTGGACCATGTCATACACAAACACATGCACAAATATAAAAAACACACATGCATACACACACACACACACACACACACAATAACAGACAGACACACACACACAGACAATAATACAAACATATGCCATTACAAAGCCAACAATAATAAACGGATTGTAAGCATATTAATAACAAAATATTTTGTAATAATTCTGGCTATAATGTTGGTCAATAAAAGTTAAAAGTGGTTTCATTTTGCCATGTTGCCATGCTGTTTCGCCATTCTGTTAGCTGATACACTTAACAACAAGATGGTTGACACAAGATTACCAGACATGGTAACAATATTACTGTTGTATTTTACTAATATACAAACATACAAGTACAAAACCCAGACAGGAAAGAAAATGTCTACCTGAAAACCAATGGCGGATGTCAGCTTCAGGACATATATCCAAATATCTAAAACAGGCTGTAACAGTAAGTGGACATATAAAAATTACTCCACTGGAACGGAATAAATTAATATTCAACACACAAATACAAACTGGTTAACACAGTGACTGCTATTATGGTTGACAGTTACGTCAAGCCTATTTGCTAAATGTCACAATCAGCTCAAATATTATATATATATTAATTCATTATCATGTAGTTATCCTTCCACTGTAGAGCACTTAGTGACTGTTTTGTCTGTGAAAGGCGCTACGTAAAATTAAAACCAGTAAACTAATTGTAGTGCTATGCCACACCTTGCTAATGTTGGAGTACAGCTCCACTACGCTGTTGCTGAACTTCTCTACATCTTGGGTTAGAAGCTGGTCGGGGTTAGCAATGCGGTTGTCCAGGTTACCAATTTTGTAGTATGTGTAACCCCTGTGGGTGAACATTAACAATACATGGTAAACAGGAGACTAAAGGAAAGCAGGGAAACCCTTCTCCACATTTACACTTTAAAAAATGACTGGAATGCAGTACTGACTTCAAGTACTCATCATAAAGATGACTGGTGAGTCTCACACGGAAGCAGAGTTTTAACTGGTTCAGTCCCAACTTTAGAAAGCTATTCACCAGTGATATCTGAAAGACCCAAAGCAAATAAAAGATATTTAGTGTAACCAGCACAAGTGAATGCAGTCATAAGTTATCAACACTAGATGGTGCTAAAGTGCCTAATGCATTGGGGGACATTACATCTATTCTAATAGGTACGTACAGGGGCTTATAACATGGTTAAACATGTGCATAAGATGACTAAACACGTATGTAAGATGACAATAGCACTTACAGCCGGCATAGCGGTGGCAAAGTTCAATAAATATCTCTTAAAGTCACCAGTAGAGCGTCCAATAATTGCACTGTAACATAAAGGAAATTCTGTATAAATACATTACACAACTACAAATAAATCAATAAACCAAAAACAAAGCCATGAGAAACGTTTGGATAAATAGTCTTAAAGAGGGTACTGGAAAAACCAGACTAGAGAAGGCTAAGACAACTAAGACAGGACGAGCAGGTCAGACCACAGTGATGAAGTCACAATAAACCACATGCTGTCACCCACACTGAGACGACAGGCTCACCTCTCAATCATGGTTCCATTGTGGATCATCCACACATCACAGTAGGTCCTTGCCACCAGCATTGCAGCAATGAAGAGGAGGTATCCAACCTAAGGATGGGTATACCAGTGCACACACAGAGAGAGAGAGAGAGAGAGAGAGAGAGAGAGAGAGAGAGAGAGAGAGAGAGAGAGAGAGAGAATGCTTTAGAAACGTGAGTACTCTGTAGGCAGCTCAAATAAATACCAGCGAATAAATCAATAAATTAATAAATGGAACGCACCTCTTTGCAAAGTGGCTGAGGCACAAGTATTTTGAGAAGGCGTAACATCCGGGCAAAGAACACTTTATCCACAGCTGCTTTCTCTGTAGGCACATCTTTCTGGACATACAATATTTGACCACTGTTACTGATCAACATTTGTGACCACATGGAAAGACACATGAATAATCCATATGGAACTGCACATGACATGTGGTGAGTGTCATTCAAACTCTTGGTAAGCCTAATCCACAGAAACTGTAAGAAACCCAAGAATGTGTTAATACCCTCTAATTCCCCCTGACCCCAGAGGGACGCCACTCACCTCGGCTTTTAAAACTGGACCCTCTTCTCTGCAAAAGGATATAAAAACAAAGAGAGACCAAGAGAAAGAGTCAGTCGAATATACAAAATTACGTAGAGAATAGTAATTACTTCGCCTTTGGTAATGCGTTTTCAGAGTAACTGAGGTAAGGCAAACTCTAGGCGAGTCATCAGATGTAAGATGCCCCACAATATTACCTGCCGCCAGCATCTTTCACTGTTTGCTAAAGGCTATAAAATGTATCACCTGTAAAGAGTGTCCTTGGAATGTCCTTGGAGCCGTCGCTTGAACAAATACAGTGCAACAATGGCTACACCTGCCAAGGAGCACCGCTTCGCAGTCAGATACTTGCTGACTACCGCCATATCTACGGTGGAGCGATACAGGAAGCAAGTGCACACTGGGCGCACCAAGTGGTGCTAATGTACGGCGGCCGTGAAGCCGAGAACCAAACGCCCCGTCGTATCTTTAATACCCACCCGAGACATCAGTAAGTAGCCAATTGGGCCAGTAAGAATGGCTCACGAAGTAGCTATTCCACATAATTAGACTTAGAATTTGGCTGTAATGTAAATATTTCTTGATTGTTTTTCTTTTGAACACATGGTTGAAGTTGTAAGATGTATACATTAGTGCAGCCTCTGGTCATTAAATCTACCTTGCTCATTTTCGGTGCCCTCTATAACAAACCAACCCATACATATGTGAAAATATGTAAAACAAAGGAGGGCCACAGAGTGCAACAATAACATTAGATAGATTGAAGCCTTGAAATCACTAGCTTATGTAGGCCAACATTATGTCAGAGCCCTCTAAAATAAGAACCAGTTCAGTTCAATACAGATAGATAAGTATGTATTGTTTTGAATTTGCTGAATAACAATACATTGCTCTTACGTTTGTTAAGTTATAATTGAATCTTTTAAATTCAGTATATGCACAGCTAAAACTGACAACTGAACTACAAAAACTGACTCTGAGAATCTATTAGTTTATGAACACCCACACAAGGAATTAGAGCTGTAATCAGGCCTTAAAAGTTAGGCTCGACAAGGCCCGAGCCTTTTGGCCCGAGCCTGGCCCGGAACCGGAGCCTGGCAGTTTTTCAAAAGCCTGAACCTGTTTATAGCATTTGCTGGCTTTGCTGGACATACCGCCAGTCCACCCACTGACAGTAAACGTGAGGAAAAGTAACATCACTGCACATTTGTTGCAAATCTGATAGACGTCCCACTAATTAGCTGGGCAGAAGCCCTCAGGAGTCAGCAAAACCTGTGTGTGTGTGTTTGTGTGTGTGTGTGTGTGTGTGTGTGTATGTGGCTGGAGGAGCAACTGATTAATTCTGTTGTAAAACAACCATCAGTTTCAAATCCATTTCGGTGTGTGGGACATTAAGGACAATAACAGGATGCTGGAGTTACTGGACTTACAAAGACTGGACGGTTGGTCAAACTGTACCAGAGCCCTGAGCAGAGCAGTTTTCTTTGAGGTGAGACTGACATTATGCATGAAATAATGATTTTTTTACAGAATAATATTTTTTACATTTAAGACCTTGAATTTATTATTTGTTTCCACACTTGGGTCTATCTATCTAACATTCCACTGGGAGGCCACTTTTTCTCACTTTGTGTCTGTATTTGCGTATGGTCAGGCAGGCCAACTACTTCCGTGGTCATTATCTTGTGTTACCGTTTGTATGTATACCTTTCCATAGGCTGACACAGATATTCGGCAATAAGCGAGTTAAGCGAGCGATGAGTTATGCCTTCTGGGGCCTCCATGACCCCTGGAGAATAGGGTATAATGTGAAGATTCTGGGGAGGGGTGTGGGTGAGAAGAACATCCTTCCCATACTGCCCACCCCCCACCCCCACCCCCAAACCCACCCCACATCTTCCTGACCTCTTCTTGTCGCAGATGTCAAGAAGAATTAGGGGCTAACGGGGGGGGGGGATTAGATTACAGTGGCCCATCCAACAACCTTACATTACCTATGATAAATTTAGAGTGGATGTCTCGCTGCCAAATCACTCCGCTGCCAAATCACTCCTCACAAGTAGTGAGACTGTGTGCTTGTGTATATGTCGCTATCGTTATGTGTGTGTCCGTGTTTGAGGTTGAGTGGGGTAAAGGCAAATGTGCGTGTATGCAGTTCTGTGATTGTGTGTGTTTGTAATTGCCTGTGTATTTCTATGTGCCTGTGTGTGTGTGTGTGTGCACACATGTGTTAAGTGTGGTACATTTGATCTGTGCACATAGTTTCAAATGTATGAGTATGCATGTACGCACATAAGCAAGGTGTAATGTGTACACATGATGCATACATGGGTGTGAAGTTGCACTGGCGACCGACTTATCAATAGCAGAGTTAGAGACATGAGAGAACATGATCTGACCTGTCAGAGGGACGAATGCATCACGACTGTTTACAACCTTGTTGATTTTGATGATTGAAAGCCCTGCAAAGTCTTTTTTGTCAGCCTCACATGTCCAACATAGTTGATCATGCCTCTGGGTCTTCCTTCCTGCAATTATTCGGTCTTTGTCATTCAGTTCTATACAGCCTCCTTAGCTGGTACGCACAGGGCTGAAAATAGACACAAAGTTAAATGCAAAGTGGCTGAAATCAAATAACATTATTACACCCAATGGCCGAAGACGATCCACCAGTGAGCTCATCTGATGCATGCCAGCCTCATACCAGAGCAACGCCCGTGGGCTGCTCTGCTTACTGCCCCCCACAAAGCCTCCCGAAACACCGCCAGGGCTCCGCCACCCGCTGCCCTGAAACATGGATCTTCGAAACCTCTTTACTGTTGCTCATTTCATCAAGACCCGCTGCCAGCATGGCCTCACGGCTGGGGTGTCAAAGGATAAAAGCTATGTTTTCTTCGAGGTGGACGTTCGGGATGCCTGGACCAAGACACAGCTGTGTTTCCTGGACAAGGTAACACCAGAGACACTTTCTCATAGTTATTGCTTGCTTGGAGGTCAGGGTGTGACCGGCCTCGTTTGGAAAAAAAAAAACGAGTTTTATTTTAGCCGCTGCTCTCATGTAATAAAATAAAATCATTTATGGTGTCAATAAAACTCACAGTATTTATCACTTAAAGGACTACTGTCCACCTAACATATGCAAATATACTTGTATCAACAACTAAAAGTAATTAGAAACATAAATATAAAAATATAAAGTAATTAGAAACTTTGAAAAACTTTAAAAGAAGTCCTAAAAGGCAGTCAATGTTAGTTGACAAAATAAATGAGTCCACGGGAAAAACTGGCATAGTCACAAAAGAACATTTTTTTTCAAGTTACTCCCCCTGTTGGTAGTTGCAATGAAACCACAGTTTTTTCAAAAGTAATCATGTGAATAAACAAGCATATTCTGTAGAAGCATTTAAAAATAGCATTTACTTATAAAATCAAATAAAAAAATCTGAGTTATGAATACATTTTCTTAGGATACAAGGAGTTTTATTTGTCACGTACATAGACATACTGGGTAGTAGGACATGCAGTGAAACTGATGGTTGTGGGTCTAGACTGTGCATGGGGAGTGGGGAGTAAAGTGCGTAGAATGCATTTGGGGGGGGTGACTACCATAAGAAAGGCAGAGGTAGAAAAAAGGTGAAGGGGGGTGGGATAAAGTGCATAAAGTGCAGTTATGGTTGGGAGGAAGGACTGGCTGTGGTGGCAGATGACGGGCTGTGTGGGGGGTGGCACTGCGTGTGCAGTTGACAGCGCTGAGGTGGGGTTGGACACACGTGTGTGGAGAGGGCTGGGGAGCAAAGATATGTGCTGTGTGCATGTGGGAGGGGGGCTTGAGCCGTGAGGGCTGTGACTTCTGTGCTGTGTGTGGGGGGGGTGGAGGGAGGTGGCATGAGGCGGGCAGCAAGACTATACTGTGTGCTGTATGTGTGCGGGGGTGGGGGGGCTGTGAGTGAGAGGGGGGCAGTAAGGGTGGTGCAAGCCCCGTGGGGGGGGGGTTGGGTGTTGCATGCTTAAGCTAGGTGTATACTAGCCGCATGCAGAAGTGCGCGCAAAAGTGACGTCACAGCGCCGCACGCCCATATATACTTCATTCGACACACACGGCAATTTTCTCCTCGTCTGAGGTGTCAAATGCCACAGTAGTTCACATGTTGGTGTGAGAGCTGTGTGTGAGGGAGGCGACGTAGGACCGTGTCTTACATGCTACTTGCATGCTACTTGTGTATGTGTGTTAGGTGGGGGTGGGGGGGGGCGGGGGCTGTGTCGTGTGTGTGTTGGGGGGGGGGGTTGGCTCTGTGTCCTCTGTATGTATTGGGGGGGCATATGCTGCGTGATGTGGGGGGGGGGCTGTATGTGTGGGGGTCTATGTGCAGTGGGTGTGTGGGAAGGGCATAACACAAGGAGCAAGGCTATGCTGCACTGTGTGTGTGTGTGTGTGTGGGGGGGGGGGGGGGGGGGTTGGCTGTGTGTCCTTTGCATGTATTGGGGGGGCATATGCTGCGTGATGTGGGGGGGGCTGTATGTGTGAGGGTCTGTGTGCTGTGGGTGTGTGGGAAGGGCATAACACAAGGAGCAAGGCTATGCTGCACTGTGTGTGTGTTGGGGGGGGGGGCTTGAACAACGAGGGCTGTGTGCTGTGGGTGTGTGGGGAGGGGAGCATAGCACAAGGACCAATGCTATATGCTGCATGCTGTGTGGGGAGGAGGGGGGTGTGAGGGCTGTGTGTGAGGAGAGGAGGGGGCAATGTGAAGGGGCATGGGGCGCACTAGAGCTGTTTCCTGGGGGGGGGGAGAGCTTAGGGCTGCGTGTTGTGTGCATTTTGTGACCTTGCCCGTTTTTCCTGTGGACTCCTGAAATGCATGTGTGTGTTTCTGTAAGCCAGCCAAGGCTAAGGAGATTGTTTACACCCGTGGGGGTGGCGGGTGTGTGTCTGCAACATGAATGTCATTCATCATTTCTCTGTTAGGTGGAGCCCTCTGCAACGGTTGCTGACATCAAGAACCTCATACACAAGCGCTGTGCGTACCACTGACGTATACTTTTCCATAGTTCTACTTTTGGGAGCATTCTTCTCCTATCATAATCATTTATTTTTACAACAAGCACTCATTTCAAATATAAAATCCTGTCAGGCATTGTGAGATTCTGAGATAAGGAAGGGTCTTCTGGGTAAAATGGTATGATATTTTTATTTCATGTGATTTGTGGTTAGTTGGGTAGAGAGGGTGAAATAGTGAATTTATTGAAGTGATATACTGTGAACTAATATACAGCACATTTGTGTTGTAGATCCCAGGCTGTACCCATCTAGGCAGGCACTGAAACTTAATCCAGGTGAGTAAATGTGTTGTATGGAGGTGACTGAGGTGACTTTGGACATTAGTGAGAGACCATTGGGGACAGAAAGGGTGCAGATGTGGCCATGGCAAGATATTTTGAGCCTATATACAGTAAATGATAATAATACTAATAAAAGTAACAACAACAACAACAACAACAACAATAATAATAATAACTAGCTGTACCGCATAACGGTACATGGTATGACCGCCGCAGTATATTGAAATGTGGGAACTGTTGGTATGATGAGTGTGTAGTAGAGCAGTGTTGTGAGGTGAGAATTTCTGTGGAAATGATTTCCTGGAAGTGGGCATGGATGTGGGTTTTGAATGAATGACATTGTGTGTGTTTGTGTAGTGTTTAGGAGTGATTTGTGAAGGCAAGCAATAGGCAAAATGAGATTTTGTACAATGAACTTGCTACTATGGACCAAATTGTATGGCACGTGCTGTGATTTTAGAGGTCTTTGTGCTGATCGTCCATGACGTATTTTGTGCAGTTCCCACCTTCTCGGTCCAAGATATGGGCAGTTCAAAATCCCAATTTTTGCATTTACCCATATCACTGGGTTGGGTTGGGTCGATACGCCTCTGTAACACCAGCATACTAACACAAAATCGTTGTCTTGGGCAAAATTGTTGCCGAGTTATTTAACAAAAACTGCTTATCAACACCTAGCTTCAGCGATAAACATCGCCCCCTATGACGAAATGTCACAAAATTTAGTACACATGAAAAGAAAGCTGTTTAGAGATGGCATGTCAACTTCGACCAAATTTCAGCCATTAAAAGCCAAGATATGGACTTTTGAAGAATTTAAGCTACCTGTTAAATGTTCATTGACGTGTAACTTCGAAATGGTTTATATCAAGAGAAATCCTTTGATAATTTTTTGTCAGCATTGTCTGTAGATGGCATATACCAACTTTGGTGAGATTCACATGAACGACCTATGATGAGTTCCTTCAGATTCGTTTTCGCAATGTTAAAATTTCACGGATATTGTTTTCATTGGAAGTGGGCGTCGACCAGTGTTTTCAATGCATCAGGGTCAATAGATATCATGATAACAAAAATTGGTTGTAAACGTTAGCATTCTCTCATAGCAATGACATTTTGTACAATTACAGCGCCCCCTATGGACCAAATTGTATGGCACATGCTGTGGTGTTAGAGGTCTTTGTGCTGATCGACGCCCACTTCCAACGAGAACAATTTCCGTGAAATTTTAACATTGCGAAAACGAATCTGAACGAACTTGTAATAGGCCGTTCATGTGAATCTCAACAAATTTGGTATATGCCATCTACAGACAATGCTGACAAAAAGTTATCAAAGGATTTATCTTGAGATAAACCGTTTCGAAGTTACACGTCAATTAACATTTTACACGTAGCTTAAAATTCGTCCATATCTTGGCTTTTCATTGCTCAAATTTGGTCAAAGTTGACATGCCACCAAAACAGCATCTAAACAGCTTTCTGTTCATGTGTACTAAATTTTGTGACATTTCGTCATAGGGGGCGATGTTTACCGGCAAAGCTAGGTGTCACCTAGTGGGTAAATGCAAAAATTGGGATTTTGAACTGCCAATATCTTGGACCAAGTAGGTGGGAACTGCACAAAATATGTCATGCACAAAGACCTCTAACACCACAGCACATGCCATAAAATTGGGCCCTTTGGGGGGCGCTGTAATTGTACAAAATCTCATTTTGCCTATTCCTTTCACAAATCACTCCTACACACTACACAAACATACACAATGTAATTAATTCAAAACCCACATCCATGCCCACTTCCAGGAAATCATTTCCACACAAATTCTCACCTCACAACACTGCTCTACCAACAGCTCCCACATTTCAATACACGGTACATCCCACATTTCAATATGCGGTACATCTAATTATTATTATATTTTTGCATTTCTGTTTTGCTTTGTTTGGAATGGGTCTATGGCTCTTTTTTGCAAATGTATTTACTATAAGCATATTTACAACACATATCTATATATATTAGGCTCTTAAGGTGCATGCCCTATCTCAGTTTTTTTTGTTTTTGCAAAACAGTATGCCTAAGTTGTAATGTAGAGTTGTAATTGTAATGTAGTTTTGTAATGTAGAGTATGTTGTAATGTAGTTACAGCGTGTAAGTTCGTAAAAGCTACACAGATGTATTACTATTACAGTAATAAACCTGTTGTGTGTTGGAGGACATACCAGTATAACCACAGTTGTGTTTTGGTCTTTGAAAGCAGTCAGCATTTGTCTGTGCTCGAGGCTACATACATGTATGTCCTGCACATCAGAGCTTATGTAACACTCATGGGTGGGTAAGGATGGAATTCCTGAGTTTTGTTTTGGCATGTCAGATGGAAGAGCCCTGCGAGATGATGAGATTCTGGAGGATCTGCCTGTGGGAACCACGGCCACACTGCTCTGTCAGGATTTGGGACCTCAGCTGGGCTGGGCAATGGTAAGAGAATCTGATTCCCCAACAGTTGTCTGTGTAGATTCTCATTCATCCAGGTCAGAGGTAGAACTCTCATGTTCAGAAAGTAAAAGTCCTGCCACACATTTGTTTCAGCTGATCCAAATCACCACACCTCTTCAGCCAGGTAGATGAGCTAGTTAGTGAAGTCACCTGTGTTAAAGGAGAACTTCGGTGTAAAATGAAAATTGGCATGTTAAAACATCATACCGAGTTGGTATGTGTATGGAGGAGCAAAATTGATTTAGCCTGTTGCATTCAGAGTTTAACTATTTTTTATCGTTTGTCCCAGAAGGCTAACAATGGAAGTGGTAGGTGCCCTTAGACGAAGCATGACGGCTACACTATTTTTAAACCATTAAAACAGCTCGAAGAAACTCCACACTCCATCGGTAGTACAACAAAGGCCCTGACATTAAAAACGAGGCACTGAGAACTTTGTAAGTGTACACAACATTTATTAATAAAACAGTTTTGACAAGCAGTACCTTGCTGTAGTTTCTCGTCGCCGCCATGATGAAAGTCTGCACAGGTCGATTGACGAACACGAACCAGCAGGAAGAATAGGAGGAAAGTAGTACAATCAACTTGTTTGGACTTTCATCATGGCGGCAACGAGAAACGACTGCATCTAAGAACAGCTTTTTAAATAAACGTTGTGTACATTTACAATATTCTCAGTGGTTCGTTTTGAATGCCAGAGCCTTTGTTGTACTACCAATGGAATGTGGAGTTTCTTCGAGCTGTTTTAATGGTTTAAAAATAGCGTAGTCATAATGCTTCGTCTAAGGGCACCTACCACTTCCATTGTTAGCCTTCTGGGTCAAACGATAAAAAATAGTTAAACTCTGAATGCAACAGGCTAAATCAATTTTGCTCCTCAGTGCACATACCAACTCGGTATGATGTTTTAACATGCCAATTTTTATTTTAAGAGCACAGGCAGAAGGAATACATGGCAGGACTTTTACTTTTTAAAGCCGGTTTGTCTGCCTCTGATCCAGGTCATGGTAATCAAAGGCACTAAGTTGTAAGCAACTGGACTGGACGGGTGACTTATGTGACCCTTTTGTCATGGAATTAGGGGTGTGGTCTACAACTCCAACTCCAGTGATCCAGAGATATAGCTCTTAGTTCCCCATCATCAGGCAAGAACTGAAGAAGCCTTTTTGATGAAAGGTATAACATCTTCAACCTCCAAAAAGAAGTCCAGTTGCTTACAACTTAGCTCCCCAAAAGAAGGTTCCCCAATTCCTCTGCCTTCAGGCCTGAACAGCATTCTTCTCTCTGTCCTTCTGGACAGGTCTTCCTGGCTGAGAGCATCGGGCCTCTTCTCATCTACCTGCTCTTCTTCTTCCGTCTGCCATACATTTACGGTCAAGAGTACAGCTACACCATCAGTCATTACAAAGTGGTCAAGTAGGTTCGGCCAAAGAAATCTGTCTTGATTGGGAATTGGCATGAATGTAAGGCTGTTTTGTGAAGAAAATGTGCTCACGCCATCTAACTTATTTTAACTTGGTGCGGAATCCCACATGTATTGATATAGTTTATGCAAGCAATGACAGTAACATTTAATTGCTAATGTTGACAATTAAAAGCTTTTAAAAGGCACCTAAGAGTGCTGTCCCTGCTTTCATAAACTATGAATATAAGGCCACATTATTTTAGCCTGGTAAACCAGTCCCTTGTACTTGTACTTGTCCTTATACAGAGGGTTTGGAGTCGAGACCATTGAAATTCATGTATGAGGACCGAACGATTCTTAGCCAATCAGCGATCAGCGGTGTTCGTGAGCCAAGACATTGACTTTGTGTGCTATTTTAGTGTGTAGGTAGGCTAATTGCATATGGGACAACCAGTCGTTACTGATTGGGTAAAGGCAGAGCCCACACCTCTAGGAAGAAATCGTTTCTCACGACCTTGACTCCAGACCCTCCGTACAAAATGAAATTAAGTACGAGGAGCTGGTTTACCAGGTTAGCAGGTACTTTGGACAGTTGTATGACAATGTCACACTTTAACAACGGTATTGTCTTGCAGGCTAGCTTGTATATGCCACACCTTCCACTACACCAAGAAGCTGCTGGAGACCATCTTTCTTTACCATTTCTCTCAGGGGACCCTGTCCTTGCAAACCATGACTCTGGTGCAGTATTCACACCCAATGATCATGACATTCATCCAATAACATTAATGCATTAGGTAATTAGGTAATATGTTGTTGTGTTAAAATTAGCCTGAACAAAGCAGCACTAAGCCATTATTACCTCCGCCAGCGGAGGTTATGTAGTCATCGGCATGTGTTTGTTTGTTTGTTTGTTAGTTTGCTTGTTAGATAGCGACATAACTCAAAAACTTATGGATGGATTTTAATGAAATTTCAGAAAAAAAAATTAGCTAACTTAAGAGTGATTAGATTTTGGTGGAGATCTGAGCTGCCCTGGCAGAGGTCTGCGCTCTCTGAGTGTTTTTCTAGTCCTTGAATGTGTTTTTTTTAGCAATTACTTCAACCTTGTTTACCAATAGAACATGTGTCATGTAAATGATTCATACACCAGTAAAGACGTAACCCTGTGGTTGATGAAATTACACTGATGCAGTCAATGTAGAATCGAGTAGAGTAAAATCGAGAATTAGAATCATGAATTACATTACCAGCTTTAACAAATGTACTGTGCCTTTTGCAGAACTGTTTGTATTATTGTGGACTGACAGCGTGGCAGGCCTACTACATTAACCATCCACTCTACACAACCCCATGTGAGTATGAATGGAAGTGTAATGTACATAAAACATACCAGTCACTTAGCAGTATTGATAAGCCAATATCAACCCAATGTTTTCAGTTTTTTTCTGTAATTTTGTATTTATTGTTGGTGTACGTGTTCCTCTTCTGGCTGCATAACAAAGTGCCCCCTGTGGACATTACCTTGACCTTGATGTCTCCCCCCCCACAGCATATGGATACTTGCAGTGGATGTGTGCTATGGCTGTGTTTCTGGTATGCCGCACTTGCTGATTTTCCATATTCATAGGTTGTTAGAAATTGTGAAGACATAATGATTTTTAAAATGCTGTCATTCAGTTTTTGAATGTGCTGTGCTATGGTCAGATTTGTGAGATCGGAAGCTTCTCCACACACCTGGTGCTGAACAGGATCAAATGTAAAGGTAGGGTCACATGCCATCAAAGAAAATCCTACCTTATCATATAAAATTATATATTAAATATTATATTATATTTTTAGATTTATTTGTATCGTTATATTATAATATATTATTACATTATATATTGAAATTGTGTTTTGTGCAAGTGTACACCTCAAAAAGATATGCTACTGTCTGAGCTAATAGCCTGGCTTTTAGCTCACTAGGTAACACGTCTGTCTCCCATACCAGAGTTGCCAGGCCTTTTCACACTGCCGAAATTAGTATAATTAGTCTAATTTCAGCAAAGATTAGTGGGACACCTGTACCTTTCACATTCTATGAGGTTGCAGGTTTGAGACTGGGTCAGGATGATGCAGAAACACCTCTATTGTCTTTTTTGGCTAAATTGCAAAAATGCTGGCCCAACAATAACACGACACAGTTCAGTTACAGATATAGCAGAGAGTGTTGAGTAGAAGAATCTAGAATCTTTAGATGTAGGCTAGTCTGTGTGCTTCAGCTGGTACACTGATGGATGTTCATGTGTGCGTGTCCATGTGTGTGTTGGCAGAGTCCAGACCAGCTGGAATTCCTTACCCCACACGAAATCCCTTCACCTGGCTCTTCTTCTTTGTGTCGTGTCCAAACTACACGTATGAGGTCAGTCAGATCAAGAGGAAAAACAGTCTTATCTCTCTTTTTTAGATACACACAAACAAAAACACAAATACAAACATGCATGCATGGCAAACATTCTTGACTGTCTATATTTGTTAAAATATTACAATTCATGATACTGGTTTATTCAGTATCACTGACATTTTGAACTATATTATATATACGTATCAGGCTTTTTCTTTTTGATGTTTCTTTTTTTCTTCAGGTAGGAGCTTGTGTCAGTTTTGCAGTAATGACTCAGTGTTTGCCAGGTATGCTGCCAAACAGCACAGTTTAAGTACACAGTTCACTTACATCACCTCTCACTCTTACAAGTAGCCTACCCTACATGTGAACTGTTTCAGACTGCTCTTGCCTCCGTTCCCAACTCTGCTTCCTTCCTCTGTCTCCTGTGCTCAGCGGCACTGGCGTCATTCCTGGGGTTCGTGCAAATGATCATCTGGGCCAGGGTGAAGCACAGGACCTACATCCAGCAGTTCCCTAACTATCCTGAGCTGCGCACGGCCATCATTCCCTTGCTGCTCTAGTGGACACTGGCTGCTCTTAATGAGGATGATGATGATGATGATCATGATGATGATGATGAAGACAATGCTAACCAGGGTCTAGGTTGTCTAAGTTGTGATGGGGGTCAGGGTCAAGATGAAGTGGATGTGATGAGGGTCAGGGTCGTCATGAAGTGGATGCAGCTGGGGACAAGGTTGCCATGATGTGGATGCAAGGATGGAAGTGGAAGTTATTGATGTGATGACTCGGCAATGGACAGTCACTCCTCTAAAACGGGTGAAAACAGAATTCTTGACTTGGCAACGTAGGCTAGCTTTCGTCAGGCCATCAGACTGTGACACACAGTTGACTGCTTAAAGCACTACAAATACAGCTCTGGAAAAAGTTGAGACCACTGCAAATTTTCCTAAAATCAGCATCTCTACATGTATGACAGCCATTCCTTGCCAGTGTCAGTTGAATTTTAAATTTCTGAGAAATGTCAGTAGTTTACAGAATAAAACAAAAGTGTTGACTTTACTCACACATATACCTATAAATAGTTAAATCACAGAAACTGATAATTTTACAGTGGTCTCTTATTTTTTCCAGAGCTGTACATACAGTACTAGGTCTGCCAGTACAGTGCTGTGTTCTGTTTAAGTTTGAATTTGTGGCCTGCCAATTGATAAGTGATTTGAGTGTTTGAGTGGTTTGTAATGCTAACAGTTAGCTAAATAATATGGCACAGCTTTACTGGACTCGGCTTGTGATTCACTGAGATTGCCTGTATGTTAGAAACAAGAGATTCACCCATTTAACATGAGACTGTGTGTTTTGCTGATCACATTATGAAGAACCTCTTGACATTCTTTTGATGTCACCAATTTGATGTCACCAACTCTTTTGTTACACGTGTATTGTTTTTCAATTTCATTTTAATAAATAAATTCTTTATTAATCTCGTGTGACAAGTTACACAGGACTAGGCTAAACTTAGTTATCAAGCAACCAAGTGACCATTTGTATAAAATGGTGTTGACACCTCACTTTTTGATGGAAGGCCTTTCCAGACCTTTTGGAGAGCACACGTGGACAGGATATCTGTGTGAAGCTGTACAGCTTAAAAAGTGCACACTTGGACATGATCTATTTGTGTAGTGGTGTATGCTACTTAGTGACACCCCACTCCACTCTACCCCACCCCCAGACAGAATGTACTTACAGTACATGGCTCTACATGTTGATGACTGCACACTTTGATCTGAAATTTCTTTCTTTTTTTTTTTTTTTTTTACCTTTTTTTGCTTTTTTTAGTAGAGACTGGGAAGGACATACAGTTGATACTGTATAATAAAAATTATATTGTGTTACAGTACCATGTCATTCTCTGCTCATAGAGTGCCTCTTTTTGGTGTTCTAACTTAACTGTGGTTACATATTGTTTCCTTTTGGCCATGTTTTCATCATATTTAATGTGACAGGGAGCGTCTTCAAATCACACAGAAAAAAATGATCAGGAGTACTTTAGAAACAGACGACATCTATTTACAAATACATGCACAGGGACCGTGTGTACCCAGAGCACTCATCACAGTTAAGATTTATACATAATTATCAAAGAGTACAGACACACCCATAATTATTAGCCTATACAATAGGGTCATATCTACAGAGTTCTGTTAACTTTTTTTTTTCCTGGGTAATGAATGAATTAACGTGTACAACTCTGCTCTACATAATGTATGAGTGGCTGCATTGAAATCTCTGCTCTAGACCCATCATGGTGATTGGCATGATGAGCTGAGTGAGTATAATTAGTTGGGTAGTATTGAGTTTGCGTATAAACATATAGTCCTGTGGCACAGTACATTCAGTTCAGTAATGCAGTATGGCTGTATGCAGGTGAAGTTATACAGAGCGTTGTTCATTTGACACAAAGAGAAAAGTCGAAAGCTCTCTCTTGATCATGTACAAAAAAACAAAAACAATTCATAGCGTATGACGACAGACGTGATGATAATAAAAATAATAATAAGTGTAATTTATATAGAGCGCTGGTGTTCCTTTATGTGTGGCCAAAGTGAGGCGCCACATGAAACTTTACATGAAAACTCGTTCGCACTTAACAAGATTCCAACATTCATGTGCAAAAGAAAGTCACCCAAGGATGCCATTGAATAAGGAGTGATACTTAGTGACTGTCTAGTGTAATGGTCTGTGGGATTACACATGACTTAAGGGGATTACATCAGATCAGTCACTCCCTGTGTACACTGCTCCCTAGTTTTTTACTCAGCTCCTTCACAGTGCTTCCTGTAGCTGAGTGTTCATTTCTTCCTCCCGAACCCTCTCAGTGGGGCGATCTTCTTCACCCTGCGAGGCTGAGGGGGGCTCGGGTCGTCGTCCTCACCAGTCTGCTGTTTGGCGAAGTTCACAAACACCTACACAGACAGAACATTCAGCACATAATACTGTACTTATGGTCTGTATGAGTCATGGTTTAAGTCTCTTAGTCAGTGTGTGATGTAATCATAGGTATTCCTATTATGGAGGATGATATGACCAGACAGGAGCTAGTTTCAGACTCAGCCTGAACTGAGTTCTTGGTCGTGTTTGGAGGTGTTATAATATGAAAGGACAGTTCTGTAAAGGTTGTTCTCTTCTTTCAGTTTTTTCAGTTCTGTATGAATAAATAATTGCCTTTGGGACAATAAAGTATGTCACATCGTATCGTATCATAACATATCATGTCATATTATAGCATATCGTATCATATCATATATCATAACGTATTGCATCATATCGCATTGCATTGCATCATATAATATCTAAGACCTCTACTCCACTATGCAATGCCTGTGTGGCTGACTGGTGTAGCATACCTGGTCCAGTGTGGTCTGGGACACGGAGTAGTCCTCTATGTGCAGCCGCTCCTTGTTGGAGAGCACCAGCTGGAAAATGCGGGCCAGTGAGGAGGTGGTGATCTGGTACTGCAGCGTGTTGTAGTGTTTCTCCCGCTGCACACAGCCGGGGAAACTGCTCTCGATGAAGGCCTCCGCCTCGCCCAGGTCCGGCGATGTCCCCGGCTTGCTCGCACGGACTTTCATGGTGATGACGTAGCCGTCACCAAACCTTCACGTGAGCAAACACACATGCCAAGGCAAGGAAATGTTTATTTATATAGCTATATAGCACATATATAGCGCATGCACAAGCACACACACTCACATGCACACACACACATTGTGTGTTGTACCTCCCATCCTTGTCTAGTTTGAAGACGCATGTAAGCATGTCTATATTGGAGGTGCTGAGACACACTAGGTGAATATGAGAGCAGACTCACTTGTACTTGAGGTGCTGGATGCTGCCAAGGCACTTGAAGGTGCCATTGACCATGATAGCCAGGCGAGTGCACAGAGCCTCACACTCCTCCATGCTGCACACAAGGAGACATGGAAGGAACAGAATAGACAGACAGACAGACAGACAGACAGACAGACAGACAGACAGACATACATATAGATAAAGACAGTGAGAAAAAAAAAAGAGAAACGCATAAACAAGATCAAGAGAGAAGACAATGGGAAGTTTAGTGAAATGCAATGCTTGGGTTTACATTTGAATGAAAGAATGGAACAAAGGGAGGAGAGGCAGGTTAGAGAAAAAGGTGTGGAGCGGCAACGCCAGTCTCACCTGTGTGAGGTGAGGACCACTGCTCGGCCATCCTTGATCACACTCAAAATGGCCGTCCACAGGAAGCGCCGTGAGTGGGGGTCCATGCCCGTCGTGGGCTCATCCTGGGAATAAGAGTTCCAGAAACTACAATAACTCACACACATACTAAGCCTGCACACAGAGCCTGCACACTCATCTTTCAATTCTCAGCTTTTAGTCGACTGAAGAGCAGCTGCAGTGTGATAAGATTTTAGGAGGATGAATATTGAAGTCCTTAGTGTACTATGTGGAATGTTAAAAGTGTACATTGTTGTAAAACACATGCATTTAAAAAGTTTCTAAAACACACCTACTTAGTGTTTAGAAATAAGCAACATTTTTTGCCTTGAAAGTCCACAGTAGGACAACAAATGATGGCAATGATAAAAAACAAAAGTTAGTACGCACACACACAGAAACACAGGACCATTCTAAATGACCAAGGAGCCCCAGGGTAGAGGTCGAGGGGAGAGAGAGGGACAGATGGTCGTACCAGCAGCACTAGGGCGGGGCAGCCGATCATGGCGATGGCTGTGGAGAGCTTGCGCTTGTTGCCCCCGCTGTAGGTACCGGCACACCGCTCAGCATACTCAGATAGCCCCAGCTTCTGGATTCCCCACTCCGCCACCTGCAAGCCACATCACAAGAAACATCAGAATTAAATACTAATAACAATATTATAATATATAAATAACATAATATTTTCCCCACATTATGCATGTCTAACCGACAGACATTTATACAGATGATGTTTACAGTGATCTTCAGACAGCTTACCTCTTGTTTCAGAGTTCTAACAACAATCATTATATAGTTTCACTGTGCTGTACACTGTAGGGTATACAGCAGATCAGTGTTTCTCAAAGATTTTCAGACTGAGGACCACGACCCCCCCCTAAAAAAACCTCAAGGACCGACCCCCCAATCTGAGGCTAACAGGGCTATGTAAATGCATGAATTAATGCGGAATCACAGCCCTAACTAGGGAATGGCATGAAGATGATATACATGTCATTAAAACACTGTGCATAGCATAAGTAGCTCAATACATAGCTTAATAATAAAAATAATATTTTAACACAACTGCTCACTTGAGTTTTCCTGTGGACCACCAGAAACACTGCAGTAGAATGCACTTACCCTGTTGATTTCCCCCTCAGGCACTCCACGCAGTCGTGCGTACAGGAAAAGGTGCTCCCGGCCCGTCAGCAAATCGTCGATGGCGTCAAACTGGGGACAGTAGCCCATGTTCTGGTGCACATCCAGGATGTTGCTGAGGATGCTGGTGGAGGAAAAAAACACGTCCTCTTTCAGCTCTGTGTTGTGTTGTAAATGTATCTGTACATCACAAATGTCATCTCTGTTGCCACTTTACAGACTTTTGTGAATCTTTTGCTATGACTCCATACTGGCCAATCATTTGTGGTGGTATTGCTATTTTGTCCTTCACATAAGCTCTCAGACTAAGGAGTGTGTGTGTAGAGAGCAGTTTGTTTGTGTGTGCGGAGACAAGTGTATGTGTGTGTGTGTGTGTGTGTGTATGGAGAAGTGCCTGACTCACCTGTAGCCTACCACTGAGGCATCCCCTGAGGTCACGTCTGTGTCCCCCGTCAGCATTTTAAAGGTGGTTGTCTTCCCTGCACCATTTACCCCCAGCAGGCCGAAGCACTAGGAGCACAAATAACAAGGCTGAGCAAATGAGGAATCCCCAGGAAAAATGTACATGGTCACAAAATGGAGAAACTGAGCAAATGTAATTCATAAGTTTGATCTTTGATTTGATTTTGTAAGTAAAATCATTTTAAACTCAAGACTATGCTCGTTTTTTCACAAAATTGCTTTTGAAAAGGGTGGGGTTTCAATGTAACTACCAATAGGGAATGGGCATGTGACGTCACTCGACTTTGCGCAGGAGAAGGAACCGCAAAAGTTTTTCCTTGTTCGGTGTTAACCTGTTAACTGGTTCAGTGAAAGAACTCTTTTTACTCGGCTAAATTATTTTTATCTACGGTCTGGGCAAAGACTATCCCCCTTTCATGACGCATAATGCAACGTAACTGCAACATAACGCAATGTTTCTTAAACATTAGCACTCTCTAGATAATAGGCAAAATGACATTTTGTACAATTACAGCACCCCCTATGGACCAAATTGTATGGCACATGCTGTAGTTTTAGAGGTTTTTGTGCTGATTGTGCATGACGTATTTTGTGTAGTTCCCACCTTCTGTCCAAGATATTGGCAACTCAAAATCCCAATTTTTGCATTTACCCATATCACTAGGCGCTATGCTTCAAGTGAGCGTTTATGGGCTGGGTCGATATGTCTCTGTAACACCGACATATCGCAAAAAATTCATGTTCGTTCAAATTCATGAAACGTTCATTGAGTTATTCAGCAAAAACTTTTGCCGGTCTCCCCTCTTTAACGGACACTGGCACAACGGGGGGGGGGGTTGCCCTGGGGGACCAAAAGGCGTTATTCGCTCACAAACTTCTAGGGCTACATGCCTACAAACATTCATGTCCCCCCGAGTTTCAGTGTCCCGGGAATCTTTGACAAAAAATCAGTGAAAAAAAAAAAAAAAAAAAGGGAAAAATTTCCCGGCAACTCCAATATGACCACTTTCACTAGCTTCGCTAGCGGCGGTCATAATAAAACTGAACTATACTAAGCTGCAACTCTGCCTACTGTCTCACTTCCTTGTGTTGGTAAGCTGTTCTTCTCGCCTACAAAAAAGGCGGCACGCATTGATTTCGCCCCATAATGCACTGCGCAGCCCACTTCCGTGCCAATTCCCTATAGGGGGAGTAACTTCAAAAATGTGATTTTGTGACTATGCCTGTTTTTCCCTTGGACTCCTCAAATACCATCATAGCAAACAGATCATGGACAATCAGTTCTTTCCCACGGAGAGACTAGTTTCTAGGTTTTGTAAGTTTCCATGTGCTAGAATTATTACAGTTATGTCCCACACATGTAACATACTGCATCCTGATAGGAATTCTAGGGTTCTATCTGAGATTGTTGTGAAAACTGAGCTTGTGTGTCACATATTCCTTAAATTTATTAACATTATGTGAAGTGTTCTGAAACAGTTATTCTACATTCTGAGCTATATTTGTAAAGGAATCTAGTTAATCATGTCAGTTCTTCTAAATGGAATGCAGGAACTGTGAAGGCCAATGTCTCAGAACAGCTCAGAATGCAGATAGAGCCGTATAATTCCAAGAGGTGTGAAGAACCAGACTTCAACCTCACCTCTCCAGCTGGCACGCCGACACAGATCCTGTCCACAGCTGGTCTTTTCTTACCTACATATCTCTGCATGGTAATGACAAAGGATTCGTTTTTAAATGGTTAAATCTAAAACCTGCACAAAGAAATGACATTTGTCAATAGTCATTAGTCAAGCGACATTAGTAAATTACATTTGCAACGGTTCCAGCTAATCCCATTATCAACAACAGATATACAGATAGAATTGTGTCTTGTTAACACAATTAACAGACAATCCGATTTAAAATAGCAGCAGTTGGTCCTTCTAGCAACACAAACAGTTTCCAAGTCCAAGAGTTGTTAGTACTATGAGTGGAGGTCATGTGACTTCAACCAAATATCCTTCTCTAACACTCTTAGGTTCTACGTTATAGCTATTTATACAGAACATACTGATACATTGTACACATTCTTATGTCTGTATGTTTCACCTGAAACCCCAATGTATGTATGACGATGGACCTACATACAAAATCCTTCATATATTTGTGTTATGTGAACCATATATAATTTATATAACTTATATGAAACAAGCAGGTCTTATACTTTTGTCAAATGAGATATATCTGACACTGGCCATCATTTGTAAGTAAATCCTACAGGAGGCACTGAAAGCTCACACAAGTTTTTTAGTTTATTTCTTTTCCAAATGTGTCATCCTGTAAGTGTTCTTACCTTGAAGAGGTCATGGATAAGCAGGATGTCATTCTTGCTGCCGCCCCCGTAGATGCGTTGCCTCTCTTGAGTGACATCATCGTCCTCATCCTTGATTGGAGACCCTTTGACATCTGACGTCCTGAGAGAGAACCACACAGTCCGTGCAATTATTGTCAACGTTCGTTTGTTTGTTTGTGTATGTGTGTGTCTGTGTAAAATTATTTATGTTCATGGGCAAAATTTTATGTATTTATGAGATATTAGACATTTTAAACTGCATGGTGCCACGTGATTCATAAAAAGGTGAACAAATGCTGTTTTGCAGTTTGAAAAAGTGCCTTTGCTTAGATTTACCCTCCAGTTCACCTCCGTCTACATTAAAGAACAAGGTCAGTCTGCCTTCCAAACCTGAGGTAAAGCTGGACATTGTAATTATAAGCTTCATTGACCCAAGCACTTAATCTCACTCTTGATAGTAGCCTATGATGTGTGGAGTAAGTGTTCAACCTCATGACAGAAACACTTCTTTATAATGACACAGAAATGAGTTCTCCAAATAATGTACTCAGACAGATACAAAGATAAACAGAAACATACTACTAGTGTCAGTTTGCTATGCTTGACTCACCAGTGGTTCATGAAGAATCGGTACTGGATGAGAATGTTGAGGATGAAGTATACAAAGCCCTCTACAGCCATGAAACACAGGTTCTTCCCCACAAAGTCCCACTTGAACGGATCCATGCTGTAGTCCTCACCTGCACATAGTTAAAACAGTCTCAACAGTGCTGCTCACAACAGGATGATGAAAAAATGCACAATATCTTCACAAAATAGAAGAAAATATAGTGAAGAATAAATTTAGTAATTATGATCATGAGGGGGTTCAACAAGTACATATTTGTGGGAGTGGGAATGTGTATGTGTGTGTGTAAGTGTGACTGCGTGTGTGTGTGTGTGTGTGTGTGTGTGTCCATTGGTCTACAATACATTTACAAGACTCACCAAAGCGTGCATAGACCTCAGTGACGGCATAGTTCATAGCCATATCAATGAGCCCTCTGCCCAGGCAGAAGTGGGGGAATATCAGTAGGACCTTTTTCAGGCCTTCATTAAATGCCAACAGTGGCTGGTAGAGAGAACAAGACAACGCACTTTCATTTACACACGTGTATGTGTCTAATATGTAATAAAAGGGCAAAGCACACACACAAACACATTTATAAACATATTGATACACATGGATGTCAGTTGGCTATCTGCCTGTATGTTTGACTGTTTGTCTTTATGCTATCTGATATCTATCTCTCAGCCTGCTGCCTTTCTGTCTGTCTATCATGTTCTCTGTCTGCTTTAATTAACTGATGACAAATAGTGTAAAAGCAATGATTACCAAATGATTAACAGTGTTAAGTAAGACTTAACAAATGCAAAATAATTATTATGATTATTATGAAGTATTATTATAAAGTGCTACTGAAAGATTTAACAGCAACTCTTACCCGGTTATTCTCAAACAGCTCCAGGATGAAGGTGACAGCGCTGCTGTTGATGCCAATGAACAGGTTGATGCAGGACAGAGACACGTAGGCTGTGCTGGGGACCCTGAACAAGTACGACATGGGGTACATCATTGGAGTCACTGACCACCTGCGAGAAACATTAGCACCCACACAGACAGACAGACAGACAGATTGACAGACACAGATAGACAGACAGACAGACAGACAGACAGACAGACACACACACACACACACAGGAGAGCTCAATTACATACTCTCATCACAAATATCTCAATTCAGCATTTCCACATGATAGATGTTCAATAATCTAAGCAGCAGCTATGACAATATCCGAAGTTTCCGGAAGAGTTGTCCATGTCTCAATAGAGGATGACTCACCCATACAGGAGAAGCAGAGCCACAAGGGCTGGTAGGTTGCTAGGTGACGTGTAGCACTTCTTGTCAAAGCCTACAAATATGGCCACCACCATGGCAGTGCTCATAGAGTAGTTCAACTGCACAAGAAAACAAGCGTAGAGCAGAGTCTTGTTTTTAGCCTATACAACACAACTTGACAAGCAGATATGCAGAACGACATACAGACATGGTTACTTCACAATGCACACTCAAATACAGTCTTGTAAATCTAGACATTTTTTTCCAAAGTGATGTTCAATACAAAAACGCCACATAAAAAACTTGGCTAAACATAGATATGATTGAACAATGCTGACATACAGATAATGAAATCCTCATTTATGAATATGACTAATATAAGGTTAGACTCTATATGAGTAATATAAGGTTAGACTCTATATGACTAATATAAGGTTAGAATATGACTCTATAAGGTTAGACTCTGATATAAGGTTAATATAAGGTTAGAATATGACTCTATAAGGTTAGACTCTAATAGAAGGTTAACTCTAAAGATACAGTACCATGTCCCAGAAGAAGTTAGCCACCCAGTAGACAAGCGGACTAACACCGCTGACGAACTGCAGGTGTTTGGCCTTGGTGACGCGCTCCTGGATGAGGTAGAGGACGAAGCTCGCAGGGATGAAGGACATGGCGAAGATCACACAGATGGCCACCACTGCATCCACTGACGTCTTTAGGCTGGGCAGGGAGAAGGGGATGTGATGTACCCATTTTAGAATAGATATCAAAACCTAAAGCAAGGATATGTGTCTATCTCTGTCTCTTTTGTGCTGTTCTGGTGATGGTGAAATCTTTCGTTTACAGCTGTCGTGTAACTGTCAGAAGCAATTTGGGTCAGCTATTAGTAGCTGAAATGAAATCTGGTAATGATAGAGAAATCACACAGTCCAGATCACAAAGTCCTAACGGATCTAAAAGTCTGACGTGGAGCCTTCGGGCTTGAAACTTTACCTGCACATAAACTAGAATAAAATTATTAATTTTTCATCTGTGAAATTAAATTTAACCCATGTGTCCACACTTACACAGTGACTTCTGACAGCTGATCTTTGGTGAGATTGAGTGGGTGGTTGATGGTGGTGATGCCGTAAGCGCTGGGGTTGGCGTGGAAGGGCAGGTGTGCCCGCATGATGGCATTGTTGGCCACGTTCAGGAAGGACACCATGGCATGCCAGCCTTTGTTGTTGTACCACACCTGAGACGAGACGAGACAGTAAGGGGAGAAGGATATGAGGATACGTACATACATTGAAACACACACACTCACATGGCTAGAAAGACAGACACACACATACACAGACAGACACACACACACACACAGACCCAGACACACACACACAAACTCACTCACACACACACACAAACATACACACACACAAACACGCGCACTTAAAACTAACCTACCTTGACATTGTATTCGCTTTCCATGTATCTGAGGAACGGGCCGATCTCTTGCAGGGAAAGTTTTGTGTAGTGACCCTAAACACAAAACATGGCAGGACCTCTTAAAAATGCACACACACGGGCCACAACCTACAATGTCATACTACAGGTAATTAAGAGACCACTGTAAAATTATCGGTTTCTCTGATTTAACTATTTAAGGGTATATGTGAGAGCAAACATGTAAGGAACCGAGGCAGTCACCCCAAGTGGGGATGTGGCAAACTGGAAGATGTTAGGTGAAGGAGGGAAAACGGCAACCAAGGTGTCCAAAAACACTTGCCAATTTATTTAAAAAGGTATGGCAGCGTCCCAAAAATATGCAGCAATAAAAAGAGTGCACACCAAATAGCAAAAAGCAAAAAAAAGTATATACAGCAAAACAGCCCTTTTAGCTTTCCCCCAAAATACAGCTAGCAACAGGGCAACAAACAAAAACTACATGTAGCATAGCTTAACTTAGCTTACTCTTAGCAACAACAGAGCATTAGCATTCAGCACAGCAAGCTTACACACCTACCCTCACTCACCCCAAAGTCAGAATGAGGCAGTCCATTCTCTTCTACTGTCTATGAAAGGAGGGCCATCTTAAATAAGACAAACCCTTCCCTCAAATTGGACCAATGATTAGTCATTGGCCCATACCACCAACAACAACATTATAACTCAAAAAATTAAAACACATTATAAATCAAAGAAAACAATACTACAGTTAACCACCAAGTTTAAATAAACATTTATATAGAAAAATAAAACAAACCAAACACCCCTGTTCAAAACGCACCCGACCTCTACTTCGTGGACTGTTGAAAAACCCTGGTCCTATAGCGCTTATGCATAGGAACAGTGACACTGGACTGGGAAGAATGTAAGTACGTGTTTCTGTGTGTTTGAGTTACGGAGGGGATTTTTAAACAGAGGGTAGTGTGTAAAAATGGAACATAGATAGTGGGTACTGCACTATATGTCAGAAATGTTGGTATGGGTGTATGTATCAGACCATTTTTTCATCTATTTCACAATCAGTCTACCAGAGTTTCCAGCCAGCGCTCCTCCCATGGTCACATACCGACGCAACCTACACAAGCTCTCACCTACTCGCTTTGCATCAGTGGTCGCCTCTGCCTTACCTCATCCCAGCACACTGTCCTCACTAGATGTGGACAGTGCCTGGACAGCATGTGCCCTCTAGCCACTAAACCTGCATGATCTTCCCAACCCCGACCTTGGCTGACAGATAACATCCGTGCCCTACGTACTACCCTCAGAGCGGCGGAAAGGAAGTGGCACAAAACTGGCAACCTATCTGACCTAGAAAATCTACAATCTCTACTAGCCTCCCTCGCCACCTCGGTAACAACTGCCAAGAAGGCTTACTACAACGAAAAAATCAGCAACACTACAGACTCACAATTCACAGCAACACTACAGACTCACAATTCACACGCTCACCACAGGTGTACCCCAAGGATCAGTGCTGGGGCCCCTTCTGTTCGCAATGTACACCACCTCCCTGGGACATGTCATTCGAACACATGGGCTCACTGCTATGCCGATGATACCCAGATGTAACTGTCGTTCCAGCCAGATGAATCCACGGTTTCAGCACGCATCTCAGCCTGCCTCACTGACCTATCAACATGGATGAAGGAACACCACTTACCTGTCCACGACTTAACTCCTAGTTATCCGAGCCAAAGAGTCAATTTGTCACAACATCAACCTCAAGATGGACTCTGCCACTGTGACCCCAAACAAAGTCGCCAAAAACCTTGGCGTCATGATAAATGACCATTCTCCAACCATATTGCATCTGTCACCCGGACCTGCCGATTCGTGCTATAACACATACAGAAAATCAGACCCTATCTGACCCAACATGCAGCGCAACTTCTGGTTCAGGCCATGGTTACCTCCCGCCTGGATTACTGCAACTCCCTCCTTGCTGGCCTACCTGCTTGTGCAATAAAACCACTGCAGATGGTGCAGAATGCAGCAGCACGTTTGGTATTCACTCAACCCAAAATGGCCCATGTTACTCCTCTATTTATCCAGTTGCACTGGCTACCTGTGGCTGCCCGGATCAAGCACAAGGCCCTGACCCTTGCCTACAAAACCATTTCAGGATCAGCCCCAGCTTATCTGAAGGAAATACTAAGGCCAGAGATCTGCGCTCCTCCAACACGAACCGACTAGCAGTGCCCCCTGCTTGCTCTAAGCAATACCAGGCAAAACTGTTTTCTGTAATTGTCCTTCAGTGGTGGAACAAGCTTCCAGAAGCGACAAGACTAGCATCGTCTCTCTCAACCTTTAAGAAGCATGTAAAGACTCTCCTCTTCCACGACTATTTACTGCACTAGTGCCTGAGCTGGCCCAGTCCCGGGATAGACTGTAAGGCATGTGCGTTGTGTGTGTACTTGACCCTTTGCTAATGTAATTTAAAAAATATATATATACTAACCCCAGTTGCATTTGCACCTATTGCTCTGTATATCTCCTGTGCACTCTGTATCTGCAAGTGTTGTATGCTGTGATTATGTCCTCTATAGTAAGTCGGTTTGGATAAAAGCGTCTGCCAAGTGTAATGTAATGTAATATGAGAAATGTATAGCAGCAGGGAGAAATGTGTGGTGAGTGTTTGGAAGTGAAACGCGGAGCACTGCGCTGCAAACAACTACCTGACGCTTAATGGCGTTGCACCTCCCCCAAACTTCCCTGTAACTCTTTACAATGTCGCACAAGCATTTCCCAACCCCAGTACTTCGCCATGATTAATAAAACACAAACCATTCAGTCCATATTTCTTACCTTACAGTCCATGAGTGTCGGTGTGTTTGTGTGTGTGAGTGAATGAGACTCTCTCTCTCTCGCTCGCTCTTCCAAACGCAAACGAGAGAGTTTGTAGCGTTGCGGTGAGAAGTGGGGAAGCAATCACCTTCTCACAAAACATTTTGTATTTATTATGTAAGCTACTGACAACATTTCTCCCAAATTCCAAATTTAACTGACACTGGAAAAGAATGGCTGCCATACATGTACAGATGCTGATTTTAGGAAAATCCGTCTCAATTGCTCAACTGGTCTCAATTTTTTCCAGAGCTGTATTTTCCTGGACCCTTAATTGGCGTACCCCACTGATGTTCATCATGCTGCCCAGCTGGCTGAAGATGTCCTGGATGTTTTTGGGGTCGACATCTAGGATAGGCAGTTGGCCTCCTACAGAAATCCCACCATACCTATGATGGAAAAAGACCCCAGAATCTCAGTCTTGCCTCAAATTCATGCATAACACAATCAGTTTGTAAAGCTAAGTGACACTGTGACCGACATTAAACAAGTGAAAAAAAAAAACCTTTTGCTTGCAGAATGGACAGTGTGTGGGAGTTCACATGTTTTACTAAGGGGAAAAGGACGAAGTGAATGAATCAACATACCTCTGTTCATTGACCCAGTACTTGCTCTTCAAGCTGTAAATGAAATAAAAGAAAAGAACACATGATTGACATCTTCTGACCAACCGCTTTCTTTGGTAATTATTTGAATCACACAAATACCCAAGTGTTTCAGGCTCACCTGGCGCGGATAAGAGTGGGGTATGTCTTCACCAGGTAATCTGAGATGTTCCTGTTGGTCAGGTCCAACATAGTGTCCCCTGAAAGCTCAGTTCTCTATACAAAACAAAACAAAGCACAACATCTAGTCACTTCACACTTAAGAGTTTTTTTTTTTTTTTTTTTTTTACAATTTATCTCTTTAACCTACACTCCTTTTTACTCTTTATCTGGTCTTGCACTAGTATTTAATTTATTGTAGGTTGTAAACAGTCTACATACATACATTTGCACTGAAGTGTGAGTGGCTTTCAATCTCATTGTACATGTGTATAGTGTACATTGTACATATGTATAGTCACAAGGCATTCTATTATATTTTACTCTATTCTATTCTATTCTAATTTACTGAATGACTGAGCAGTAGTACATTTTGGGGCGCGGAAATGCTTTTATTTTATACATTTACCTAGACAAAGAGCTAATTTGAACAACCAGATCATTTTAATCACCAGGTGGTTTGAACATAGACAGACAAACCAACCACAGGTACAGGTGTTCACCCACAGGGATAGGTCAGACTCACCTGCCGTGGGGGCAAGCCTCCCGCTCCTATTGGACAGACGGGCAGCATGGTCAGCTTCTTATCGGTGCTACACTGACAGGAAGGGGAGGGGTTTAGCGTGGTCCACTCAGGGCTCATGAGAATGTTGGTGACGACTGGGTCCACAGGAGGGACGGCCCAGCTGGTGGTGGAGTCGCTACATGTGAGGTTTCTGCAGGAGGGAGAAGAGGAGAGAGATAAACAGAGGTAGGCTCTTAATGATGGTTAATGATGAATGACGATTACTTTAGGTCAGCGTATGGAGGTGTGGAGGTTTCAGTCCCCTGATGCAAGGGGATATTCATGAACACCTGTCAAACTAGGAACTTCCCCCTTAATTGTTCCATTAAGGGTTCCCATTGAAAGCCTTTGACATCACTCAACATGACAGTAATAATGGCAATTTTTGTGAATGCACTTATTTTGCAAATACATATCTTAATTGTAAATAACTGTAATTAATTGGTAATACATGTTAAAAATACTGCAGGACCTACAGTGTAGGTGATACACATTAGCAGAGGTGGTTGTAATTTTGATACTGGGGAGTTTACCAGAGATTTTGTCTTTGTGTGATTCTTAGCTTTTCATGTAGCTAGTTAGCGTAATGCTAGACCTGTAAATTCATGGGAGAGGGCATAATCCCTGTTTGCTGTTGTTAGCAGAACACGTAACTCAAAGGTGTGATGCTCTGACTGAGGTGGGTAGTTTCCCCACTTCCCACCACCATGAAGATGCCATTGTAGGTTAAAATTTAGATTATACGCATGTTGTGGTGATGTCTCTTACTTTTCCTAGTTACATCAACTAGACCTATAACCACTGCGTGACCACAAGAGAGGGGACTAGAAGTTAAAACATCCCAAAAAATCCCAAAGCAGAGATGAAACACTAAACATTATCGCAATAAAGGGATGTGCCTTTATTGAGCCTAAAGAAGCATCCTCAGCTTATACTAAGAGTTTTCATGAGAACACAAGCCTTGTCACATGCCCTGAGTCCTTTGATCTCATTTAACTCCTTACCCCTCCTGTGCTCTTATCAGCATCCTGCCACACCTGCTCAAACCCACATAGGTCAGGGAGAAGACACAAGGACATTTACAATTACAATTAAGAGTGAATTATATTGGGTGATACTGAACATGTAGAATGCATTATATTGGGTGATACTGAACATGTAGAGTGCATTATATTGGGTGATACTGAATATATACAATACATTATATTGAGTGATACTGAACATGTAGAGTGCATTATATTGGGTAACACTGAACATGTAGAGTGCATTATATTGGGTAACACATAACACGTAGAGTGCATTATATTGGGTGATACTGAACATGTAGAGTGCATTATACTGGGTGACACTGAACATGTGGGAGTTCATTGCAACATTTCTCCTGTGCTGTTTAAAAAACAGCAGTGCTTATATCCAAGATAACTGTCACAACCATTATTTTTACCACAGCATAGTATACTGATGCCAATAAAGTGATAAGGCACAGAACAGCAGGAGTCTTGGGAGAGATATGGGGAGGATGGGAAGGTGGTAAGGTGGGTGGGTTAATATGAGTGTAAAATGTGCACGCAACTTACTGCAGGGGCTGCTCAAACATGCACCGTGTTCCCATGCCAGGTGGGCTCAGGAGCACTTGACTGAAGTGATTCATTTTTGGATGAGATGGCCTTTCGTTACTGAACAACGGAAGCAGAGACACACATGAAAGCAGAATGAGACTACCTTACAGCCAGACTGACTTCAATGAGAAATTATATGACAGCCTTCTGGGACCCAAGGAAAGCGGAAAAAAATCTAGACTCGATCTGGCCCATAAATCTAAACCCTTGTGTATTTGATGCTCATGCTGTTGCTTAGCCAAGTCAAGTCAGTGTATGATCAGCATATGTGGATTAGCACTGATGAGCTCAGTAAAGGGGGATAGATGATAGATACATGTGGTCAAGATAGAGAGAGAAGAGTAGAGAAGAAGAGAAAGGAGCACACACTTGGAGGATGCACTCACCTGAAGAAGGTGATCTGCGGCCCGTACATCCAGGGTGTGAGTGTCAGGCTGGGGTGTTCGCCAAACGGGGGCACTATCATGGTGAAGACCAAAGCCACCAGCACGAATGTTGCAGGCAAAACAATCTGTGCAAACAGCCAGAGGTGAGAGGAGTCAGAGAGATGATCAAAAGCAGACTAATAGGGAGGGAAAGTCAAAACCAGTGAACCAAGTGGCTGCGTTCCTACCCGTTAAACAAATCCCATAGACATAGGGGGCAATGAGATTACTTTCCCTCCCACATCACTACCGCTGTACAATATGACCTAACATACACATCCTGGTCATCTGTCGGATTCAAATCCAATTACTCCACAATCATTTCCAACACACTGGCAATCAAATATTACCAGCGAAATGTATTTTAAAACACTAACTGAATCAATAGCATAGAGATGATACAACCCCAATTCCGATGAAGTTGGGACGTTGTGTTAAATGTAAATAAAAAGAAATGCTACAATTCTCAAATCATACAAGCAATATATGTTTTTGAGAATAGTCCAAGGACAAAATATCAGTTATTGAAACTGGATGTTTTTGTTGTTGTATGGGATATTTATGGTCATTTTAAATTTTAGGCCAGCAACGTGTTTCAAACAAGTTGGGACAGCACACTGGCCATTTTAGCATCTGGTTGCCCTTATGATGGAGCCACATTGTTGGAATTTTGTATAGAATGCAGTTTGACCTCATTATCTGGTAATATGTACTGTAAGGTCTACCCTCAAAATATAATGTGTGAGTGCCATCTTGTGCAGTCCAAAACGTATATATATATATCATTCAGCATTAATTTAAACTCTCCAGATGAATAAGCACACCATAACCAAACCACTACTGCACCCCCATACCATCATAGATGCTGTCTTTTGAAATTACCACTAAAACAAGAAGGATGATTTGTCTCCTCTGTAGCTTGGAAGATGCAAGACTCCATTATTTGAAAATGAATGACAAATTTTCAACTTTTGTAATTTGAGATGGACCCAGAAGACATAGAAAATTGTCCTGTGTTACACATTTGTCAGTCTTGCATCTTACAAGATGCAGAGGCAAAAAATCATCCTTCTTGTTTTAGTAGTAAATTCAAAAGACAGCATCTATGATGGTATGGGCTTGCAGTAGTGCCTTGGTCATGGTGTGCTTATTCATCTGGAGAGTTAAAATCAAAGACAAGAAAGAAAGCCATTTTTTATACAAAATCATCTTGTCAGTTAACATAATTAACTGTGAAGTGTTTTTTCTTTATTCTTACTCAACTTTTCCTGCCTTTTATTGACACCGTCCCAACATTTTTGAGACACGTTGCTGGCCTACATTTTAAGATGACCATAAATATCCCATACAACAACAAAAAAATCCAGTTTCAATAACTGATATGTTCTCAAATACATATATTGCTTGTATGATTTGAGAATTACAGCATTTCTTTTTTATTTACATTGAACACAACGTCCCAACTTCATCGGAATTGGGGTTGTAGGAATAGGTGAAGAACATGATGTTTTGCTGAAAGGACATCAGGAGAACACAATGTTCTGTATGTGATGTGAGTTAGTGAGGAGGTGTGTGCATGCGTGTGTGTCCAGCCACTAAACAGGAAATTGTTATGTTGTCTCTGAAATCTACCAGTCACTTTCATATTTTACCAGCATCTGGTTGGTGGCTGGTGCCAATTGCCATCCCTGCTGTTTGTGTGTGTGTATCTGTGTGTTAATATGTGTAATGCACATGTGAGGTTGTGGTATACGTAAACATGATGTTCTCCATGTGATGTCAGTTAGTGAGGGAATGTGTGTGTGTGTGTGTGGGGGGGGGGGGGGGGGGGGGGGGTTGTGCCCACCTGGGCCAGGAAGTCTTTGCGGCTGCGGGTGGAGTGGTGGAGGCGTTTGACCAGCAGGGCGTGGAATTGCTTCAGGACGAGGCTCACTCCCTTTACCTGTCTGGAGCCCCGACCAGAACTGCTGTCCCCGTCCCCAGGGTGGTGGCCCTGCCCATTGGCTGCAACACCTACCACACAGGAAATAAAATAGGGATCAGAATTTAAAGCAACACTAAAGCATTCTTCCTCATTTCATTGTCTCATTCGAACTACAGAAATGACCCGCTTCTGCAAACTGAGCAGATGCATAGTGCAGTTGTAGCCTGAGGAGGGCCGCAAAATTCAGAAGTGCCGTTCACCCTGTTACAAGTTGATGTACCACTGAAACGATTTTATAAACATTGTTCTAATGTACAAAAAAACGACTTGGTGTTGCTTTAACTAAAATCTGCACATTGCTCCCTGTGTCCTTTCCTGCTGGTAGGCCCAAACCTTACTGAATCTGGACTCAGTCATATTAGTACAAAAATCCATTCCACAGTTCCTATTAACTTCATTTTAACAAGTAAAACATAAGTGATCAGCCTTTTTTCAAAAGAAACGCAAACTTGAGCTTTCAACTTTTTGATTGTTAATATCAGAAGGATACAGAGGTGTAGAAGCCCCTCATACACAATTGAAAGGTTCAGCTCAAAGTGCAGTAACTACGCGAACACTAAAACTGAGAAAAATGCCTTCAAAGCTGTCATACTGTCCAGTCAAACATGTTGTTGGTATAACAGTGGCGATGCTTATATGTAATTTCTTAATAGGAAGAAGCAAGCCATTTAGTCACAATACAAAAAAATCAATTTCCAGTCTAAACTCAATTCTGACAAAATATGTAGTAGCTTTGTAGGGTACTACTGCCTAAAGCCCATGGGCAGAGTCACCAGCAGCTCTACCCAAAGCACCACCAGCAGGTTGCACTATGGGAAGCACTATAACCAAGCTGCCTGTAGCCTGATGCATCAGCCACTTTCACATCGTTTCACTTAGTGCAAAGCAGTTGCTGGAGATAAATGAAATTGAGCAGAAGCACTAGGCGGTGCTAGCCTGGCTATCTAGAACGCTCTACCCAGCACATTGGTTCAGAGTGTTGGAGCTGTTGGTCACCTTCATTTTTTGAACTTTCCTCTGAGTCCTTCTCTTTCAAGAGGCCACTGCCATTTCTCCGGCAGTCAAGAACGAACCGCTCTAAGGCACAGAGAGGCAACGTGCACAGCACATCACAACACGTCACAGCACAACATGCCATTACAGTCACATCACAACACATCACAACACGCCATCACAGTCACATCACAACACGCCATCACAGTCACATCACAGCACACCATCACAGTCACATCACAACACTCCATCACAATAACATCACAACACACCATCACAGTAACATCATAGAAAAGACAAAACTCACAAACAGACACACAGCAAGACAGATTAAGTGCTTGCAACACATACAACATAAAAATCCTATAGTAATAACTAAAACATTAAAATAATGCTTTAGTAAAACATCTTGTTGGTCAATAGCAGAATTCACACAGAGGAAAGACATTCACATGGGTTTCATGTAATGGGTCTAGAACATTCACTTGTATACAGTCATTGGTCCAGACTCGCTGCCTATGTATGCAGAAATACTCAGACTACAGCAGTACACTTACCCGGAGCTGCGGGGGCGTTAGGTCCTTCACTGTCAGCAGTAACCTTCAGGAAAATCTGAGGGGATTAAAAACAAGTCTGTTTATTTGTCAAGGTGACAGAATTTAGAAACAAGTTTTTGCGTGACACGAGTATATTCTTCACCGGTAGTTTCTGAAAAGGTTATGCTTATGTTCTTGGTATATGTATGGTGTGTGTGTGCGTGCATGCATGTGTGTGTGGGTGGGTGTGTTTGTGTGCGTGAGAGAGATAGAGAGAGAGAGAGAATGTGTGTATGTGTGTATGTGTGTGTGCGTGTGTGCATGTGCGCGCACGTGTGAGTGCATACCTCTTCCAGTGAGGTGTCTGAGATGCCAAAGCTGCTGAGGCCAATGTCTGTCAGCATCTCCTCCAGCTCACGGAACAGGCTGGCGTAAGCTCGCTGCTTAAAGCCCTTGTTGGGCAGCAGGAAGGT